>JAREIK010001485.1:0-23628 GCA_029783825.1 Sapria himalayana
AGATAGATTAATCTCTTTAACAAATATGTATCAGTATAAGGCACACTTTCATTATTTTTTTTATCTCCTCTAGATAGATGAAATAGTTCCTTTTCCAATAACCAAACATACCACAATAGTAACAATTACCTTCTATATAAACATCACATTTAGGTTTCAATGTTGAGAAACAATATGTACTTTTCCTTTCTTTTCCTTTTCTTTATTATTCTAAATAATCAAGTTATGAACATGTATATTGGTCATCCTAGGTTGAATAATATATTAGATTTGTTATATCATTTCTTGACATGATGGTCCCTGAAATACTATCAAGTTATAAAAACATGGTAGCAAGCATAAGGTAGAAAGAAAATAGTCTTTCATTAAGGTACTTACTATGCATATCATTTTCTTTCTTTGGAATATTATAGGTGTGGGCTATTAGGAATGAGTTCCTCGAGGATTATCATCAAGTTATGGTACTAATTTAGGAAGCTCTTCCCATTTAGCCTATTTTTCTCATGGATTGATCATAGTGATAATATGCTTGATATGTTTAATGTCATAGTGATCTTAATAGAAATATGTAATATTTGTTTGATCAATATTGTCATCAAAGAATTTTTAATGATTATCCCATTATTTTTAACAATGTTAAAAGTCCTCAATGTTAATTTTGGAATGCTTTATTAAGCCTTTCTAGTGTGCCATGATCCATATTTGGCTTTATCTTTGGTCAATTTTATTGATCACTCAAGATTATAGCTATTTAGGTAGACAACTATTATCAATTACATCATATGTAATTTTGGAATAGTCACATGAACAACCTTTGTTCCCATTCATATTAGGGACTACCAAATAAAGTACCTTTATTCCTAATCATATTAGGAAGGCCTAGTTAGGTAAGACCTAAAATTATACTAGCCAATATTATAATTATCCTCAGTGCCTGCTTACAACAAACACATGTGCTTATTATAGATGTGTTGTAAGCTCATGAAATAATTATTAATAAAAATTCATTTTTTATTATGATTTTATCATTTTATCATTTTATCATTTAGATTTGATAATTAATTCCATGAATAGTTGATTTTTCTTATGGCCATCATGTGTGTCACTAATGGAAAAATTCTAAAGCTAAATAAAATATTATTTTAAATTGTCCATATCACTCATTTTTGGTGAAATGATATTAAATTAAGATTACCATGTAGTCTTATAAATAATTATCTTTTACTAATAATGAATATGTAATATTAAGACAGATCATCAGAAAAATATGTTAGAGAATAGTATACTATATCAATATCCTATGAGAATATCACATATATTAAGTAGCATAACTATTTATCATTATAGTGATCTTTTAAATCCTCCATTTAAAGTCACCACAAATTGATCTACATAAGAAAATTTATGTTTTGATAGAGTCCAACATCATCTACAATAAGATAGAAATATAGAGTATATTTTGTTATAGAATAATTATGTAGAGTAATAAGAGTGGATAAGAAAAAAATGTCCCCATCATTTTGAGAGAAATATCTCTAGCCACTCAACATGTGAGATAGGTGTTGTAATTTTATTATGTCACCTTATTTTATTTGTTAGGTAGTGTCCTAAAAACTAAATTACGAGAGTATCTCATTAATAGAGATCTTCAAGTATACAAGTCATACAAGTAGTAAGAGGACTTTTATCTAGTATCAATCTCAAAGGAATTGAATTGATAGTTTTATTATTCAATAGTTAGACAATTGAATTCTAGTAAAATAAATATATAATATTGTGGAATCACTTTAGATCTATGATTAATTTATTCATTTAATTTATATGATATATATGCAAATAGATTCAAATTATAATATATTTGGATACAAAAACAATGGTGTATTATAGTATAATGAGTCCATGTCCTAATAGTATACAAGGTGATTATTATCATTGAGCTCATCCCAATAATGCTCTTCTCATAGTTATCTCTTGGAAACATTACTACATAGACAACAAATTATCTCTACTCAAGATTTATTTATAATATCATATCTTTTAGGCAACTCATCAAATACCATTGATAGTTACTTTATAATGATACTCATATTATTCGGTCTCATGTGTTACAAAGACTAAGAATTGATATAGTTTGTAAATATTTAAAGTTTTAGCTTCATAAGTATAATATTCACATAATTAACATATATTTCTATCAAGTTTAAATGCTGGATATTAAGAGGTGTCAAACGAGTTGTGTCGTGTTGGCATGACTTATTTTTTGGTGGCCCCGTTGGGCCACCATGCCATGCTAGGCATGGCCCAAAAAAGCAATCAAGCCATGCACAGTATGGTATGACTTGTGTTTTGGTCAACCTGGCATGGCCTGACCATCATGAGTCTAGGTAGAATTAGGTCGGGTCATGCCAGGAGTCGAGTCATGTTAGTTTTTGATTTGAAATTGCAAATTTTAATCTATCCATAATGAGTATTGACATAAAAAAATGATTAACACAAACTGACGATAATAAAAAACAAAAAAATGCATCATCAACAATAAAATACAATTGTTAAGGTCAATCTCAATCCCAATGGGAATCAGTGTCATTATGTAAACCATTATCAACATCATATAAGCGTCTGATGGTATCACTAGTAGTGGGCTCAACATCCTCAAAGTCTCATAAGTCATCATCTACCAGCAACTCATACATTCTTATTCCAGCCAGATCCTAAATGCCAACCTCGATTCCTTTTCCTCCTAATCCTTCAAGCATGCAAGTATCTTAATGAAAAAGTATGATTATGATTTCATGATAATATCATAGCTATAAACAAAATATTACATGTGAAAAAGTTATACTAATGAGTTGATAGGATCATAGTGTACAAAGATTTTTATGACCAATTAGGTAGAATTTCAGATAAGAATAGATACCAAAACTATGCTAGACTTCATACTATACCCCTTAACCAAACACCTCTAAAAACTTATCAATTTCATTACTATTCATAAAAATATACTAAAATTCCAAAGTCAATAAATTGAATCATAAATATCTCGATCAATATATAGTTTGAATACTATATCTTGACTATTCATCAATGCAAATCATCAAAATATATAAGAATATTTGATAGTTTGAATACTGAATAGAATTAGAAAAATACATAATCTTCCTCAAATAAATTAATATGGGTTATAAATGTTATTTATGTTGTCATTCTACTTTGAGGTTGAGATATAATATTAGTAAACTTATTAAAGATGACTTGATTCGAGTATTATAATTCAATCAAGATATAGTTTGACAAAAGAATTATGTTATTAATTATGGATTAGGTTGCATTGGACTATTGACAAACATATAACTTGGATAATGGATAGTTATAATATCTTATTAGATACCACTTATGATTTGTCCACCCAAAATAAATTTAGGCCCATTATCAATATTGTGTGAACCTATGGGATTGCAACACTAGAAACTACTAGAAAAAATCAATTGAATTTAGAATGTTCATGTTAACCTATTGTCATACATATAAATTCTTATTCTTCAACCCTTAGTATCTTTCTTGAAGAAAATTGATGTGGTGGTAAAAGTATTTTTACTTTGAAATTTGTTAGTATCAAACCCTCACAATTAAAATATGTTTAATTTGATAACTTTTTAGGAGGGTTTAATTGATCTCAAATGTTAGTGAAATTAATTGATTTTTTTTTTGTATAAACTAAATCACTCTCCATTGACTCTGTCTCATGGAGATTATAATTGGATTTAGTCTATGATACTATAAATACATAAGTCATACAAGTAGTCAAAAATAGATATAAGTTCATATATCATTCCCACCAAAATTGACAATAATTGAATTTCCAACTACTCAAACTACTAAAGATTTGGACTATTTGGAATATATAAATATATAAATATATAAATATATAAATATATAAATATATAAATATATAAATATATAAATATATAAATATATAAATATATAATATATAATATATAATATATAAATATATAAATATATAAATATATAAATATATAAAAAATATATAAATATATAAATATATAAATATATAAATATATAAATATATAAATATATAAATATATAAATATATAAATATAAATATATAAATATATAAATATATAAATATATAAATATATAAATATATAAATATATAAATATATAAATATATAAATATATAAATATATAAATATATAAATATATAAATATATAAATATATAAATATATAAATATATAAATATAAAATTGAACCATTAAAAAGGAGTTTTCAAATACTAACTAAAAGATAATGAAAATTAAAGAACTAAACTCTAAAAGAAATTCAACTAAAATTCACAAAGACAAATTAAACTAGGTCAATTCTCTTACAAAAGCTAACACTAACACAGGGTGTAGTGGTATGACCAATTTTTATAGACTTATCGATCATGGCTTATTCCTAGTGAAATGTTGAAATTTATCAAGTACAATTGACGTGTATCATTGAATCTCTCCATATAGCCTCTTCTTTCATCACTTAGATTATATTGCTTCCCTAGAAGTCTAGGATCTAAAGTGGTTACTAGTAGTTTGAGCTATCTTATAAGAATTGAGTATTTTTTTTTCTCAGTACTTCATACCCATTTTAGTGACTACAGGTCTCTTGCTTCCCAAGACATAAGTGTTTCAAGTCTCTATAAATGGTTGGTTCCCCTTTCTTTAAATCTTGGAGAGTTTTCTCTTCCATTGATTGAAGCTAAGCCAACATGGGAATATCAATCGCTCATAAGATTAAGGTGATGTCTCTGATGATATATCTAGAGAATCACTCAACTTTCTCATCTCTGAGTAATTTTAGAATTAATCTGACTATGACTTCATGATAATATCATGACCACGATTATATAGTACATAATAAAAAGATAATAATAATAAAGTGATAGATTCATAATATACAAATTATAATAACTTATTTATAAATTCATGGCTAAGAAAGACTACTGTGACTTCTCAATAGGTTAGTGTAACTAATCGTGATATTAGAAATGTCACGACTTTCACTTTATTATTCCATCCTCAATCTCAGATTTCTACTAAGTTCACTAAATCTATCTAATTTAGATTTGATTTCATATAATTTCATAAAAATTATAATTTAGTGAAATCTTTTCATTATAAGTCCATATTTCATACAAACACATCATGAAATCAAGACAAAATAATCAAAAAAAATTGTAACTTTGAATGCCAAAAAACACGTGCTAGTGGATAGAGTGCTTATGCTAAATCATAGTTTTAAGGAGACCACTAAGTTTGTTGTGTAATTTCATTATTTGTACATGATACTTGGAATTTGTATAGGTTCTAATTGCCATTTGATATGATGTAGTTGTTAGAATATTACTCTAAAAGGCAATAAACTTTAGTATTTATTGTAAGATTTCTATTAATTAATGAAAGATTCTATCATTAATCTAATGTTCATTTATTATATGACTTAATATTTATCTTAAATCAATTAATAAAGTCCTTCGTAGTCAATACATCAAAAATAAAATTATGATGAGACCATGTGAAAATGATTCTTTTCATGTGCAATTATATTAGTATGTAAATTATCTCTAATTATAGGATCAATCAGATAAAATTTTGTTGATACAGATAAACTAGTACATATTATACTTCTTAATAAGATTAAGTAGTGGATCTCAAAAAATATAAGCATAAGATGATTAGAGTTAACATGTGAATGTTTTCTTAGGGTAGTTCAATACATTAAATGACCTACTATAAGATAGTCATATAGATTATCTATTTAAATGTTAATGATATTCTCATCATAGTAATGATACAAGTATCTCCAAACATGAGGTGCACAATGATAACTTAGATATTGATTATGCAATTTAACTTATATCATTGTTACCTTATAAAAGTTGCTCAAAGGATGATGATAAGGTAAAACTTGGAGTAATTAAATGTAATTGAGTAGTTACAAAATGATTCATCACTCATGATAGAATGAGGATACACTCAAGACCTCTTATAGGGATCATTACTTGAGAATCTTTGGCATAGTGGAAATATCACGAAGAGAGCCTTCCCTAACATATCAAATTGAGTAAAAGTGTTAGTGATGAGGACTAATAATATACTTTAGTTGGATGTTACATAGTCAATCTAGTGAAAGATGACATATAGTCCATGCTCTGAACTGTGTGTGATATAGAATGATGAAATGATAAATTGCAAGATGATTTCATATGAAAAGGTTAGTATTCAAACCTCTAATTCTATGTTAATTTATGGTCATTATGTGTTACTAGATACTACTTATAACTTTCTTAAACTCAATAATTGATTTTAGTAGCCAAAATAATAGGGAATCTAATGGATCACACTTTAAAGCATGAACTAAGAATAAAATGAGCTTTATTGCGATCTAAATTGAGGGTGGACAATTAGAGAATGAATTATTTAGGGATTAACAAAAGTATGGGATCCAAGGAAGAGCTTAACGGAATTTTGGTCTTGCAAATGGGCTTCTAGCCAATGAGTACAAGCACTAGGGCTTGGCTAAGTTGTAGCCATCCCTTTAACTTAACCATACTCCATTTTGTCATTACATCAAGAGTAAAAAGAGTTTATAAATAAAATACTAAGAGCTTTAGCATTATTCACTAACCTTTTAGAAAGAGAAGAAAAAAAATTTATTTTTCTTTCAAGCTTCTCCCCTCTTTTCCAACACATGGTTGACTAACACCAAATCTTGTTGGTGGTCATTCCCTTATAGGTTTCACTATTCCCTTTCACGTGTATCAATATTGGAGATGGTTGTTTTCTGGTTTATAGTGTATTTCAATATATCTACACCAAAAACATATTAAACTTGTCAGTTTTGTCAAAAGATATAAGCTTTCTATATTTTTATTTATTGTTTGATCAGTTTTGATGATCCAACAAGATTCGTGTAGTTAATTTCTTTTATTTTTTTTAATTTTAATATATGCACTACATGAGATGTACTTACAAAACCTTACATTTATTGAAGGGAGCTTTTGGACCATCAAAATTAGATCATGAATGAAACTGTGCAAGTTTTGCATCTATGGTTCCAATAAACCACAATTTATTTTTATGTAAAATTTGTTTTTAATATTTTTTTCATCATATAGTTTGATCATGGAATGACTAACAAATATTATAATCACTGAAAATTGGTTTGAACATGATTCAAGGAATTAGAATTGTTTTTTCAAAGTAATTGCTGAAGTTTAAGGAATTAAATTTGTTTTTTTAAATTAAAATTGTTTTTTCAATGTAATTTACTTGATAAGGTTGATAGTATTATTTTTGTATTGAGATCATGAGAATAATATTAAGGCACATGTAGAATGTGTTTGAGCCTCTGAAATGATCATAATGAGATTTAGATAAATTAAAATTATTTAAAAAGAGATTTCCAAAATCTATCCTTTTAAAGGATATGTTGCGCATCTTGACCCGATTGTGTGGTTTGTTTTTTTTTGTTTCTTGGCTATAAGATTGGCTCTTGGACTCATGAAATATGTATTTATTCTTCTCTATGATCCAAGATACATATTTTGATTACATACAATAAAAATTGGTCAAAATAATACAAGTAGATAATTTTGGTTCAAATGTTAAATCAGGTATTTGTTCTGAAAAAAAAAGGATTCTTAGGATGCCATTATCTATTATCTTTATATTTTACATTCGGCAATGCATACTAGGAGTATATGAAAATATGAAGGATAAGTATGGATTAGGCACAATGTAACTGAGCATTTGCATAATTATTTTTTTAGTAAACAAGGCACGTGTGTCTCTACCTTTCAATTTTTTCAATATATTCTTTTCTCATCTCAATTCGACTCAAATATAAATTCATGTCTTCTCAATTATCTGTATTTAAATTACATAACACTAGCATAGATTGGAGATATATAAGAGCGAACAACAAGAAAGATACATCATAGAGTAGAAGATATAGAATAAGAATTTGATTTCTTTTTTTGGGTTGTGATTCATGTATATCCTAGGTGTGACCTAATCAATTCCTTTCAGTGCAAGGAATTGATTCTGCAATATGCATAATCATGTCATACATTTATAGTAACTATCTTTTAAATTTTATATAAAATGAATATATAATTGCATGCATAGAGTAATAAAGAGACAAAGATTAAGAATCTATTTAATAAATGATATTAAAACTTATATTTTCCATTAATATGCTAAGAATTAAAGTTATTCTAGAGTAAAAGTTGTTTGGTAAACTCAAGCCCATCTTACAAGAATATGTTCAAACCATGAAAATTAGATTTCCATATTAATGAACAAGTATTAACTAAATGAATTAACTTATTAGGCAATCCAAAGGTTAATATGAATAGAGATAAGATTGATTGAGTGTACGCATGAGATGCACAAACATCAAGAGTTGATAGCCCAATGTGTATGCTTACATGAATAGTTGTTAGTATAAGATTCAATAGTTATAAAATGATTCAATTGGTATGAATCAAATACCTACCAATTGATTCAATGTGGCTTGTTAGGCAAACCCAAAGTTATTTTGGAGATATTGGATATCGATCAATTAGGACAAATTTCATATATGTTCTTTCACATTCATGGTGAGGGCCAAGTGTTTGTATTAAAATAGTGAGAGTCAATATATATTTTTAATGACCTAATAATTTATGTATTATATTATACACATCTAATATAACACCCGAGCCTAGAAATCTCAATCCCCCAAGTGATCCATGGTGTGAATTGGTCGCCTAGTTTCTATTGGGGCTATCCATATTGTCCTTTTTATATATCATAGTACATGTTTTATACGTGAGTCAAGACTTGATTTTATGTCCCTCATATCCTATAAAACTTGAACCCAACACCTCAAGTCTTTTTCATTTCAATTCCTAGTACCTAAATACTAATTAAGCTAATAAATCAACTAAGCTAGTGACAAGCCCTGACTAAATTATATAAAAGTAGTATCTTAGCATCATTTGACTATGAATCATATGAAACATAAATGCTCAAGTATTAAGACATCAAATACATATTAAGACTTCAAATATCTTAATGTCGTGACTAAATTTATCCACTACTGTATTATGACATCAAATGTATGTGATCCAATGTTCATTTATACCAAAGATGGTTTCATCTACTTCAGTACCTTTGTCGATGATTATTCATTGTATGGATATTTGAATCTTGTGAGATACAAATTTGAAGCTTTTGAAAAATTAGATGAATATCATACATGAAGTATATAAACAACTTGACCAAAGTATTATGACACTTAGATCAAATTGAGGTGGTGAATACTCAAGTTAATATTTTTTAGATCATCTTAGTGATAATGATATCTTATCCTAGTGAATAGGTGTTATCATAATATTTTTTTTAAGTTAAAGTAGGTTGTTGTTTTGAAATAAAATTGGAATCTAGGATACCATTATCTATTTCCTTTATATTTTAGATTAGATAATGTATACAAAGAATATATAGAAGTAAGATGTATGATTATGGAATAAATCCATTTTGATTATGCATTTATTTGGTTATGTTTTTTTGGTAAATAGAGATTGTGTGTCCATATCTCTCTCAATTTTTCTCTATGTATTCTCTTTTCATCTCAATTCTCCACAACTTAATTTAAGGTCTTCTTGGATTGTATTTCATGCATATTTCTAGGTGTGACATAATCAATTCCTTTTGGCTCAAGTAATTGATTTTAGAATGACTATAATCATGCCATGTAATTAGTGTAATTATCTTTTATATTTCATGTAATGAATGAATATATAATTGTTTGCTTAAAGTAACGATGACACTACAATTAAGAAATCTCACAATTAATGATAGTAATGCTTATGTCATCTATTAAAATGATAAGAACCATAATTATTCTAGAGTAGAGGTTGTTGTGTAAACTCAAGCCCACCCTACAAGAATATGATTAGACCATGAAAACTAAATTTCTTGAATAGTAGGCTGATCTTAACTAAATGAATTAACTTGTTGAGAAAATACCAAGTTACTCTGGATAAAGATGGAGTTGAGTGACTGTGCATGTGATGTACATTGACCAAGTGTCGATAACCTAATAAGTGTGCACACATCAATAGTTGATAGAGCAAGATTTGATAGTTAATTAGTTATATGATGATGCAATTGGTAAATTGGATATGTTGGATATCGGCCTACTAGGAAAAATTCTATTTTTGTTCTTTTGCATTCACCATGAGAGCTATTGGTTTATAATAAAATAGTATAAGTCAATATGCATATTATTAAAGGATCTAATGAGTTATATATTATAATGTACACATCTAACATGCTTTTCTTACAAAAGATTGCTCGAATCATTATCATATCATTATATGTGAACTTGCAATCAAAAAAAAACTTAGAAACTTGAACTTAGAAACTTGATAAATTGATAGGGCCTAAATTCTTGAACTTAGAAACTTGAAAATAGAGTTCAAGATCGAAAAAAAAACTTGTTTAGGAAGAGATACTTCATGAGTTCCCAACTAATAATGCATGACAAGAGGTTTAGAGAGTATAACAAAGGTATTTAGATGACATTGAGATGGAGAAGTGTATCATGTGTACATTGTTGTGACTTTGTTATGATGTTCAATTTTTATGATTATACAAGGATTAAAATATCGATTTTGATAGATATATTGGTACTTGAATTTTATAGATATATTACATTTATCAGAGATATATCGATGTATATTTTGTATGAGTACCAATCAAGGATAGAAATATTAGTTTTGTCGGATATATCTATACTTTAAATTTATAGATATTTCAGAGATATATCAGTGGATATATAAAAAATTTTCATCACTAATTAGGTAATATCTCAAATATTTGTTGAGTAAAATGCTCTCATTCATCATAATTTCATAAGTATTTGTATTATAAAATTAGTAAAATATAGTTTCATCTAAATATCAATCATACCGTGATTGTGTAAGCATTTCAATTAACTAATAGTGAGCTAGTTGTTGCTCTAGTCAGAAAAATAAAATTGAATTTTTGATAATAATCATAAATTTTAGGGTTGGTCAATTTCATCATGCATAATGACCTATCTAAATTGTCTATTTGTTATTGTGTTTGGTTACAAAATGAATATTGAATTATTATGATTATGTCCTAGTGTCCTACTACTATTCAAGGTGATTATTATCAATTGGGTTCTCCCTAGTGATAATTACATCATAACTATCCCCATGGTATTTTATCATCGAAATGATAAATCATTCATGCTTGATGATTATTTAAAAATTCATATCTTTTAAGCAACTTGTCAACTATCCTTGATTATTATTTTGTATATGTATTCTTATTTTCTGACCTCAAGTATTATAAATATATGAATTGATATGATATTAAAAATATTTATACTTTTAGTTTAGTAAGCATTATACTCGCAACAATTAACATATATCTTTTTTCAAATCTTACATATATGAATCAAATGATAGAAAATAACTTGTAAGACTATCACTACCTTTTGAGACACCTCTACTCATGTGTGTCTTATAGCTTACCTATCATTATTCACAATGATGACACATGACACTCATATTAAAGGTATAATAATTAGAAAAATATTCTATAAAATCTCCATATTAATTTAGGGTTAGTTTGTATAAGATAGACATAATAGATTGACTTATAAAAGTGTTAGTATTTTTAACTTCATAAGCATCATACTCGTATGAATAAATTTATCTCAATGTTAGGTTTTGATGTATAGGCTTGTCTCATATATCACTATCATAAGGGTTATCATAAGGGTTATCATAAGGGCTATTACTTTCTTTCTACCATTATGTGCATGTATGTTTCATGGCTTATTTGTCATCATTCATCATGATAACATGCACAAATCTAATCATTACAAAATATAATTTCAGTTCTTAATAAATACTACATCAATCATTAATCAAACAACAACACAAACAACACATAAAATCCAATATCAATTATATATTCATCATACAAAATAAAATATATCAATCTTAGATCTTGAATGATATCAGGAAAGAATTCATATGAGATAATTTGAAATAAATCTCATAAAATTTTGTGTTCCCATTGATAGCCCTCAAGAGTGTAGGATTCAAAATCATAAATACACAATACCCATTCATCCATTTACCCTAAGGGTTTATGCTTGTATCTTGCATAGTATCTTTACTCATAAATCTTTCCGAGGGTTTAGTGAATTTTTACTCCAAAAATCTAATATTTTTTGCCTCTCATTTGTGCCCTAGCTCCCCACTATCACCATATATTTTTTTTATCTAAGTTCTACTTTCATACTTGAATGATTGGGTGTATTTTTTAAGTAGGAAGTCACAATGTTGTGGCATATCCATTAGTTTAGCTTTGTCTTGATGTAACATAAAGTCATGACATTGGTAATGGTCATGACTTTGGTCCTTTTTGTATTAGATTGCCATAACACTAGGAATAATAATGGCTAATGTTTTTTTTTCTTCATAACACAACGTCACTATACTGTGAATGGTTGTGGCTCATACTTTTCCTCTTTATAACACAAATTCATGATACTAGAATGACTATGACTCATACATTTATCCTCCAGAATACAAAGGACATTTATCCTCTAGAATACAAAGGCATGGTACTTGGAATGACCATGAATTAAATATTTTCTCTCTATAATCCAAAGTTATAACACTAGGAATGACTACAATGTTGGCCTTTTCTCTTGAGCAAAAAATTATGACTTTGGATATGATCAAGACTCATGTAAGATCTATTTAGAATTTTTTGTAGCCAAAAGTTATGATGCTAGAGAAAAGCTATGACTTTTACCTTAATATTTGTAATTATGTAGTGAGAAAATTATGAGTGAAGAATCCCATGACTTTTAGCATCAGGGGGATACTTAGCTTTTGTGACATTAAATTAATATCATAAACATAAATATATTATCGAGCTAGTGTGGCTATGATTCCAAAAAAGTTCTACAACCAAAAATGATGTATTGTACAATGAAATGAATAAGTCAATAAGATAGTATAGTCCTGAGATATGAAGATTGTCATGACTAATTGTGTTGAGGTTCAACTAAGAAAAAATGTCGAGACTACCTTATAAGCTTATTTGGTGTAACAAAATTAAAACACAAGGAAACTATAACTTTACATGAATTTTCTCTCTCATCATACTCAACAATTCCATGAAGTCTTATATTTCATACAAAAGCAAAACAATTTTATAATTATTTATTATGCTCCATCAGAATTATTATTTTGTAAAATAATTTTATTTAAAACTTTTTTTATATGAACACATTATACATAATTACTAAAATAACTAGTATTATCAGTATTTGATATAATAAACAAATTCCCACTAAAGCAAATAGTCATTCCTGAGTAATTTATCATGCTCTAAAAAATATAACTTTCTATTCATCCTACTAAAGGATTTGCTATGATGAGGTTTGTTTGTTGTGGTATATCTAGATGGTGAATTTACTTTTTTTATTGTGGATATATAAATAAGTTATCGTGGGGTTTAAGTTTTGTGACTAAATTTATGGGTAAGTAAATTGTGCATAATGATCTATGTGAGTGAATACATAATATTATTTGTGGGTTACCTCCTAAGTATTGTTATGCTTGATGTTCATAGCTAGATGATGAAAATAGTATTATATCCATCGATGATCTCAGTTGTCCAGGTTAGCTTTGTTTTATAGTCTTTCACTTTTTTTTTATTTGTGAATTTTCTTTTAGCTTACTCGTGTCTGGGGACCTAATTTCTCCAAACAATACCCCTTATTAATTAGTCAAAAGTGAGTTCCTATTTGGCAAAACATTTCCTTGACTGCTCATTTACATAGTTCTCACATTTATTTTCGCTAGCATATGATTCCTTCATGGACACATATTGTAATGATGGTAAAAAAATATTGTAATGTTCCCCCGATGATAATTGTATCAGGGAAAGTAATAAATTATTGATCTAATAAAGTTTATTTAAATATTTTTGCATCTTCTTTTTTTTTTTTAACATTGTTCACCTCTCTATTTTTGTAAGTAATAAATTAGCAAACCAAATGATAACAAACATACTTAGCTTTTAATTTAGGCTAGTTATCCTATTTAATTTATATGTAAATATTCTTTATGTAGTTTTTTTTTTCCATTTAGGCTTTTCACTTTAGAATTGTTATTTGGATTGGTTTGAATGTTTTAATTAATATTTTATATATATATATATATATATATATATTTATTATTTATTTATTTATTTATTTATATATAAAGAGAGAGAGGAGACTCTCATCCTAAGCTAATGATTGATATTCACTTTAAAAAACTAAATTTTATTTATATAATAAGAGGTAACATTTAACAAATTAACTAAATCAATATATTCAGTTTTATATAAAATATATCACAAGTGGGAAACTATGCTTAGAAAATACAATTATATTTTATAATTAAAGTCTTCTAATTTTCATCTTTTCATAGTACCAAGAATGTAACTAGCTTATATATCACTTGTTTGTTAGCCATTTCCCAACTATATATGTAAACTATACAAAAATTAATACTTTTTATATTTTCACATACACATTATATATATATAAAACCTCTCGATTTCATATTTATCACCATGTAATAACATATCTAGATTTTCAAGGGAAAGACAAACGCCATCAATTTCATATATATCATGCATTAGATATGTTTTCTCATATTCCTTTATGAGAATCTATATTTTTATCTGAACTAGAATGATTTTTTAATATAAATTTTAATATTAATTTCTCTTTTAAATACTGCATGTAGCTGACTAGCTAAATTTTATATTTTTTTCTGAGTTAATTTGATCAAAAGTGTAATAATCTTAGAGAAAATTCTCGTGAATCTTTGATAACGTCTTGCTAATCTTAAAAAAAACTTTTTATCTTAGTTATCATTAAAGGATGAGGTCAGTTAGTAGTTATAATTTATATCAATCATTGAGAGGGCTATGCCTAAAGATATTTCATCTAACAAAATCATGTGACTAATAAATGATACTTTATCAAGTTCGAATTCATAGTTTTTGAATTATAGCATGAAGTTGCTTGTCTTTTAATAATTTCATGACTATATCAAGATATTCAATTTGATCAACAAAAGACATGGAATGTACCAAAATATCTTCAAAAAATATGAAAACAAAATTATTTAAAAACACCAAGAAGACTCTATCCATTAAATTTATAAATTATTACTAAAACATTGGCCAAACCAATGAACATCACCGAAGAAATTATTTAAAAACTTTGAGAGGGAGACTATTCCTAATGATCATACCTAGTTAGAATTTCATCATGTAAACATAATAATTTTGAATTTTCAAATGATGATATCTAATATGGTAATTGATTTTGGAAAGTATACATGCTTTGTGTTATTAGTCAATTCATGGGAAATGATATTTTTTTTAATAGTCACCACGTTTAATTCCAAAATATTTCAGCATAGCCATATACATTCATTATTCTTCTTGGTATAAGGTACACAAGTATCCAACAATGAATGACTCAAGGTAGATAAATCTATTATCAAGGAATTTTCTAGGTTGACACCTTGGCTCATTCATTTTGATTGAAGACATCCTTTATGGTTTCTCTAGAATAAAATTAGTCCCTAGCAACTTCAATTTTTAATTTTATTTTTTATATGAGGGTAAGTTCATCAATTCATTATGAAGTACTTTTACATATATTTTTTTATATGAGTGTAAGCTCATCGATTCATTATGAAGTACTTTTACATATATTTTTTTATATGAGTGTAAGCTCATCAATTTTATTTTTTATAAGAGGTTAAACTCATCAAAGTTATGACATACATCATGATAATTTTTGTAACTGTTTATTTGATGATACAATAAATATTAGATACCCTTAATTCCCAATAAAATAAAATATATAGTGGCAATAACAAAACTAAATATTGTTATCTATTATTTGATATTAGCATAATTCTTAGTTAGCTAGTTCAAGCATAACATTTTGTCAAAATCACAAAGATCAAGAATTATTAGTTTAGGTTAGGATTGCCTCAACCACAAATATCCAAAAATAAAAAAATAAATAAAATAAAATAAAAATAAATAAAATAAACAAAATGAATAAAATAAAAAAAATAAAAAAGATAAAAAAGATAAAAAAGATAAACAAGATAAAAAAGATAAAAAAGATAAACAAGATAAAAAAGATAAAAAAGATAAAAAAAGATAAAAAAGATAAACAAGATAAAAAAGATAAAAAAGATAAACAAGATAAACAAGATAAACAAGATAAACAAGATAAACAAGATAAACAAGATAAACAAGATAAACAAGATAAACAAGATAAACAAGATAAACAAGATAAACAAGATAAACAAGATAAACAAGATAAACAAGATAAACAAGATAAACAAGATAAACAAGATAAACAAGATAAACAAGATAAACAAGATAAACAAGATAAACAATAACAATAGAAGAAAAATAAACAAGATAAACAAGATAAAAAAATAAAAAAATAAAAAAATAAAAAAATAAAAAAATAAAAAAATAAAAAAATAAAAAAATAAAAAAATAAAAAAATAAAAAAAATAAAAAAATAAAAAAAAATAAAAGGAAGAAAAAAAATAAAAGAAAAATAAAATAAATAGAAGAAAAAAAATAAAATAAAAATAAAATAAAATAAAAAATTCATAATCATAAATAACAATAACATTATGATTTATTTGAGACATAAATAAAATGGAAAAGTAAATGGGACTGTAGAATGTTGATTTTTGGTTGGGTCGCCTGAGTCAACCAAATATTCAATAGAACGTCATGTCCCACAACGCCATTATTGGAGAAGAAAGCAGAAATTTTTATGATTGGACATTGGAGGAGGAGAAATACATAATAAATAACTATCCACAATACAGGCGACACGGCAACCAAGCAAAACACAGGAATTTTAAAGTCAGAAATCCCTCAGAATTCTTCGTCAACTGCCACAAATACTGTCAAAGGAGATCATTTAAACAAGCTGAGATGTCCCCTGGCGGGAGATTCAGATTCTCCATGAAAAGGAAGAAACTGAGTGATCGGTTCTCTCGCCCTCTTTGCTAACCCTTATAAGCAGAATACCACTCCATTTCCTGGAATTTACTAAAATGCTGAGAGGTAAGGGTAATGATGATCCATGCAATCGCTCACCCGCTTCTTTCTCTTCGTCTTCTATTTCCTTTTAGTATTTCGCTTCCCAATCATTAACATTTCTTGGTCTGATATAATTTCGCGATTTCAGCAGATTATGACGGATTCACATCGCATGGTTCCTTTGATCCTCCTCGACCAATGGAAGGGAAGATTGTTCGGCGATTACGACCTACTAGAGCTGGCAATGCCGAGCAATTGGAGAGTTTTCCTCACTATGTAGGTAAACAAGTGATCCGAAGGTTATTTTGTATGCCAAAATCATTATCATATCTCAATCATGGAGATCTCATCGCCGATTAACTTGGTGGTGCCGCCGACGACTTTTTTTTGAGTGCAGCTAGGCAAATGGGGTTTGCAGACAAATCAAATTGTCCTCAGTTGTGCAACCTAGCAACTGAATACATAAGACAATCTGAAGGGATTGAAGAAGATATATATTCATTCTTTGCTGATGAACCCGATGCTGATTCTCTCTATGTGAAACTTGTCGAGGAGTTTGAGAAGTGCATTCTCAGTTACTTTGCTTTCCATTGGAACCGTGCTGATCTTTTAATTAGCGAGGTGATCAAACTATAAATCGCAAAAATACTTAATACCAAGGGGGTATATTCCGTCTCATGGATAGACCAATTAGGAGCTGCACTGTGAGTCTGTGATGGAGTGTTCTTGGGCAAAGTGAGCTGTCGTTTGCCCTACATTAGGAACAAGTGCTCAATATGACTGTCGGTTTACCCCAATAAGGACCACAAGTGCTCAATATGACTGTCGGTTTGCCCAGATCCACCTCACATTTCACCATGGCATTTCATGCTACAGCATTACAAACACTATCTTTTTAAGTATTTTTAGCTCTTGTGCTTCTGGCTATCTTATTGCAGGTGTTGAGTTCTGATGGAGAGCCCAAGAGGAAGCTAAAACACATTGTCATGGCAGCAACCAGGTGGCTTTCAAACACTGGTGATAAAAAAAAATTATAATACTCTATCTTTTTAGCTTTTTTGACTTTTTGATGAAGAGAACGAAGGTTTGAGAGAGTGACTAAAAGTCTCAAGGTTACTCGCGTATTCAATACATTGGTAGAGGAAATGAAAGCAATGGGGTTGCTATCGAATGATGACTCGCAGTGTACGGAAATATTGTCACCAATGCCCCATTGTGATAGAAGCCCAGTTCTCCTCTTCATGGGAGGTGGCATGGGAGCTGGGAAAAGCACCGTGCTCAAAGACATTCTTAAAGAGTAAGAACGCATAGTTTTCTCGAACAAAGCACAATGCTTTTATTTTTATGAAACATTCAGAGTTTGTGCTTGGCAAGCAGGATCAGGAAATACAGTAAAATTTACTTCTCAGGAAGTTAATTTCTTAGGGAGCAACTTCTCAAAAAGTTCCACATAAATATATTTTGTGCATATTATGTAAACGACAGACTGTTTTTGACTCGAGATTTAGAAATGATAGATACAGAAGGAAACAATCTTGACTGATACTGTATTGCCCATTGTGGTTGTTGGGTGCCAAACATGAGCGAGGGCCTAGGCCTCAACTCATGTGCAATTGAGCTGGTATTGTCCACAGCATCAAAATCATAAAAATTAGCTGTGGGTATGCTTGACGTTTATGTATCTATGGAACATGAACAGGCCATTCTGGGCAAGAGCTGCAGCAAATGCAGTAATCATAGAGGCAGATGCTTTCAAAGAATCCGATGTCATATACAAGGCTTTATGCTCAGATGGACATGTTGATTTGATCAAAACTGCAGAACTTGTAAGATATTTGAAGTGTATAGGCTATGCATTGCCATGTTTTCTGTACACTTGAAATGTTCATGCTAAACAGGTGCACCAATCATCTACAGATGCAGCCTCTTCTCTCTTGGTTACAGCGCTCAATGATGGAAGAGATGTGATCATGGATGGAACACTCTCATGGGAACCCTTTGTGGTTCAGACAATATCGATGGCAAGAAATGTCCACCGCAGGCGCTACCGAATGGGATCTGGGTACAAGGTGGACGACAATGGAATTATAATAGAGAAATACTGGGAAAAAATTAAAGAAGAAAAAGAAGAGAGCAGAGAGAAAAGACAATACAGAATAGACCTTGTTGGTGTTGTTTGTGATGCCTACCTGGCTGTGATCAGAGGCATAAGGTTAGTGAAAACATTTTTATGAGCACAAACATATTTGTTTCATTTGATATACCTACCTTGTTGGTTTTGCAGGAGAGCTGTAATGTGCAGGAGAGGCGTCAGAGTGAAATCTCAGTTGAAGTCCCACAAGAGATTTGCAAATTCTTTTCTAACCTATTGCCAACTGGCTGACAGCGCGAGGTTATATTGTACCAACACAGTGGAAGGCCCTCCCATGGTAGGTGCATTTTATATGATTTTCTCACGTTGGGCTGATTCTGGTCAAGGCTGGCACAACTCTTCACTTTTTTGTTTTGTTTTTGTTATGTGTGAAGCTGATTGGGCGGAAAGACAGTGGCAAGCCAACATTCCTGGTGGACTCAGATGAAATAGAGTGTCTAAAGAGGCTTGGCATGCTGAATGAAGAAGCGGATTCTATATATGAACTTTATGGGTCCTCTACGGCCAACCCAGCAGAACTTCCCGGTTCCATTTGGAATGACATTGTGTTATCCCCTTCCCGGTTTCTCTTTCAAAATGAGCTGATGGATTCTGTCCAAAAAATTGAAAAATTGAAAGAAAAAGTTGAAAATTTAGGGTAAATCAACCTGCCAGATTCTTACGTTTAACAGCCACTTTTTTTTTGTTGAAAAAAAAAAGTATTTGTTAGCTGTTGGAGAGAGATTTACTGGTTGATTTTGATGGGTTATACTGTCACAAAATCATAACTTGACATGAAGAGATTAATGCTTATTCTGGCTTATCTCCTGATATTTTAGCCTACAATATTTTTCTTGTTCCACTCTTATTTTCATTAAATTGTATTGATTTGTCGGGGGTGTAGATTTAAAACATCAAGCTTTCATTTTGGATATTGGAAAATGTTTTGAGAATATATGCAAATACTTATTATTATTTATTTGTCTTTCTAGTCTTGGTCAAATGGAAGAGGTCTTCCTTCGTATGATGACAAGTACATTTATTAAAGGGCAGTAAGTCTCTGATTTAAAATTTATCAGACACAACCTCTCTAATTTTTTGAGGTAAAGGTATAGGGATATTAATTTCTCTTAATATTCACCCTAAGGATTAAGTGGGAGAAGGGAGACTTGTGTGTACTTTATATTGCCTTTAGACTTAGTCAAATGCTAACAACAATTTTAAAAAAATTAAACATATTTTGAAAAAGAAGCTCAACTAATGAAGTATGAATGGTTCAAAATATTATTGAAAATTTTAGGAGTTAACAATATGCCAAGTTGAGGTTAAACTTTTTTTTTTTAATTTGGTGTTTTCTTAAGCTAGATTGGTATCTCAAACACTCACTGGGGCTGCTAGGTGGGAGTAGGGCTATCCTTGTCCAGTGCTCAGAGGTCTAGCCCTTAAGGATTGAACTTGTGCTGTTAAGGATACGTGCATTTGAATTCCCACCAGTTAAACTACACGTGTTGTGGGTAGCTGAGTTATTATTTATCAACTAAGGGTGGGAAGATAGTATCAAGAAAAAAAAGTCAATGAAATGAAATTTATCAAGGGTGATCTTGCTCATCAGTAAGTTGACAAAATACAAAGTCAAAAAGCAATTAGCCACCATTAGGTGTGACATGGGAGTTTATAAGTGATCTGTGATGTTAGAAAGCTCTTAGTTATACAAACTATGAACTTAATATCTTAGGAAGTTTGTATGGTTTATAAAGATTCTCATTTGGAGATGAGGAATATAACAATATGAGATACACAAATCCTTCCAAGCTATATAACTAATGTTATCCCATTAGTCAAAATGAACGAAAAAAAGAGTCAAAATGGTTGGCATGACAACAAACAAAAGTAGCAGTGTTACGGGACTAAAATGTTATCCAAGAAAACAAGGTTATGAGCTGGGGTATTAGAATAACAGCCAAAAATGGCAAAGAAAAACATATAAAATGAAAAAAGTTATGTTTTTTTTTGTATTTATTTTATCATGGATTCTAACTAGGCTAGAAAAAAATATAAAATGATTGGATGATACTATCATGAGCAAGTTCAAATGATAGAGAAGCTCTGAAATTGTAGCTTATTCACTAGATCATGGATTTGAATCTCACCTCTAAATTTAGGATAATGCACCAATACAAATTTATCTGGAAGTGGAACCAAGGGCAAGACTATGTTCCATGAAGGATTAGGCGAGGTAAATTGAGTGATTAATCAATTATGCAAAATAAAGAGATTACTTTGATTCCTAAACTTAACAAATCTTAACTTTATTAAACAAAGAAATTGAAATTGAGATATTAAGAGTTAACTTTCATTTGTGAGGAGGAAAACTCGTTGTAATTGAAAGCATTATATCTTAATGGCTATTATAACTAGAGATATAATAAGCCTCACGTTGAGTGAGGGAGGAGCTAACATTGTAAGCATATTAGCTTTCCCAAACTTAATGATTCTACGCTATACAACTACCACAAGTTTTCATGGAAAATAAAATATGTTAGAAGTAAAAATAAAATTGAGGAAAACAATTTTATGTTGATCGTTGCATATCAAATATAAGTTGGAAGACACCTTGGAAGAGGAACATTTGACCATTACTATATATTTGGTGTGATGAATGAAAAAGGATGCTTAATAACACAATAATCCTTATGGGCTTTATCAACATTTATGTCTTGATAGCAAGTGATATCAATATCACTTGTTCTTGTCACTACATGTTCTTTACTTTTAAAGGTGTTTGGCTCATTGCAACTGGCATTCCAATTTAAATGCTCGACATACTAAGGAGTTTCATCTTGAACTTGAAACAAGTTGATTCCTCGATTGTTAAAAGAAGTCATCAAAGCCTAAAGTGATAAAATAAAAATAATCAAAGTTACATGGTAGTAAATCTTGTGTAAAAGCAAGCAACAACCTTTAGAGTATATCAAAGGTATGAATCCATTAAGAAAGGGTAAATAAGACAATGGTAAGTTTTAATTGTGTGTATTTGAGTGTTTTTTTTTTTTTTTGGTGAAAATTAGGTGGGAACACATTCTAAACAAACTACAAACTAATGGGAAAATAAAAGCATGTCATGTAATCAAGTATGCATCCATTGGGGTTTAGGTTTTATCTCGTACAAACTAGATCCTTTGCTAACTAGAAATCTCTTTCAATAATCCTTGTGATCATTTACTTGAAAGAAATCATTTGTTAGATCTCCTAATTAATTGTATCAAACTAATCAAAATTCTTATAATTACTTAAGTGGCATTAAACTCTACTACCCGTCAATAAATAATGTATTACTATTATTGGCCATAATTAAAATTCTCAAAATTACTTGTTGTTTATTCATTACAAAAATAAAACTTCATCTCAAGGTTTTTTTTTTTGTCTCAAATTACTCTTAAATAATATGAGTTAGATATTAATTAAAAAAGGAAACTCAAAAGAAATATTTGTTAATTAATGTTGCATATTGTTAAACTTGTGAGGAGCTATCTTAGAGAAGTTAGGCAAAGGCCAACTAAAAGAAAAATTATCTTCCAACTTTCACATGTTTTTGTTGGGTTCATTGTGAACTTTAATTTATTTCTTTCTTTCACCGATGTATTTGTCCCTCTAATAGATGGATTTTATGTTTTTTTTTTCATCTAGTCACATATTCCAAATGTTCATTATTTGGTGTCTAACTAAGATAAATATCATTTTTAATAAATACAAATCATTTATACAACCTAATTCCTATTTGTGGTCCAACCTACTTTAACATACATCACACACACAAAAATTATATTCTACTTAATGGTTTAGATGAATAATCATAATCACAAACAAAAATATCAAACCTTTCATGCATTCAATTTTCTTTCTTCTGATGTGAACTATGAGTTGATACAACACTTAAATTTCTTTTTTCTTTGTCCACCACTTTACTTCTACATCTCTTATTTTTAGAGTGTATATTACTATTGTTATGAGTTTGGTATGATGTCTAATTTTTAAGATTAGACATTGTCTGAAATGCTTGTTAGGCAATGAATTCTTGTCCAACACATTTCCTCAAGTATATGGGTTGTACACTTAGTAAAGTTGACATTTGTCCAGATATTGATCAAATTAGGATTGCGTAGGTTGCTCAATTAATCAATAATTAGTCAACTGATGTTCTAGTCATAAAAATAAAACTATGTTTTTAATATAACTCTTAGATTCTATGG
>JAREIK010001485.1:1934045-2084045 GCA_029783825.1 Sapria himalayana
GACATTATATACACATATGACATTTCACATCTATAATTGTATGTGCTTATAGATAATGCAAGTGTGGTTTATATACATGTTTTCTATACACATAATAACATTGTGGTAACAGTTCCCAAAGGACATAAAATGAGTTCACGAATATATACATATTATGCATAACATTTATATGCATATATGTAAACATTAGGCATAACATTTATATGCATATGTAGACATTAAGCATAACATTAGCGTGCACATGTAAATTTTTTGCATGTGTTTATATGTAACATTTATATGCATGGGTAGATATTTATGCATGTGTTTATATGTTTGTATGATTATATAAACATAACATTTTTATATAAGAATTTATATATACATGCAAATATTACATATAAACATGTGTGTGTGTGTGTGCGTGTGTAATATTTTTTAGCGAGAATTGTGTTTGGTGCACGCACCAAAAAATATTTAAAAAAAACAACCCATTTTTTAATATTCCAAAAAAAATGCACCAAACTATTTATAAATTAAAATACAGTGCACTCAAATAAATTAATCCTAAACCACCCTTGCCCCTCTTCCCTTTTCTGCTCCCTTGTCCTAGCCCTTGCCATTTCCCTTGCCCTTGCCCCTCACCCTCTCCACGAGCTCGAGCTCGTGGAGCTCCACAAACTCTATCGTGGAGCTCACTGGAGTTCTATTGCGGAACTCTTTCAAGCTCGAGCATCGTGGAGAGGGGCGAGGAAAGAGGGGAGACGAGCTATGGGAAAGGGGTGAGGAGCAAGGGCAAGGGAAATGGGCGAGGGGCAAGGGCAAGGGAAAGGGGCGAGGGCAAGGGAAAGGGGCGAGGGCAAGGGAAAGGGGCGAGGGCAAGGGAAAGGGGCGAGGGCGAGGGAAAGGGGCGAGGGCAAGGGAAAGGGGCGAGGGCAAGGGAAAGGGGCGAGGGCAAGGGAAAGGGGCGAGGGCAAGGGAAAGGGGCGAGGGCAAGGGAAAGGGGCGAGGGCAAGGGAAAGGGGCGAGGGCAAGGGAAAGGGGCGAGGGCAAGGGAAAGGGGCGAGGGCAAGGGAAAGGGGCGAGGGCAAGGGAAAGGGGCGAGGGGCGAGGGGCGAGGGGCGAAAGGAGAGGGGCGAGGGCAAGGGAAATGGGCAAGGGGTGAGGAGAAAGAGGCAGGGGGTAGTTTAGAATTAATGTATCTAAGTGCACTGGATTTTAATTTATTAATAATTTGGTATATTTTTTAAAATATTAAAAGATAAGTTACCTTTTTAAAATATTTTTTAGTAGGTATACCAGCACAATTATCCCATATTTTTGTGTATGTATATTAATTTCATAGCACTATAAGTTTTCCTATTTGTGACCTTGTTCACATAATTTTCCCTTTATTTTATAATTTTTTCAAAAACTTTTGTCAATATGAATACTCAAGTATTGCGTTTTTTTTTTAATTGTTTAACAAATATAAGGAATGTACACAGATAGTTTAAAATGCATATTTTTAGAGTAATAAAATATAAATATTTTTTATTTTGGTATTAAAAATTTAAAATATATATATATGAAAATAAAAATATTCTAGTTATGGGTTAATGAAAAAATAATTTTAACTCTAATCGAATTATAATGACGTACAAAAAATTTCATGCTATTTATAAGTTTTATGTCACAGACTTCGCAATAATCTTGTCCTGGTTTTTCCTCCACATCTTCTGTTCTAGCATCAAGTTCTGTTCGACGTTGAGCTCGCGCCTGGCGACAGTGGACGGAGAAGAAGTTGCAAATGGATCATCTCCTGTCTGCATTGTCAGTACCTCTTCAGTATCTAGAACACTGTCACTAGCCTTGGCTTTGAACGTCGGAGCCACGGAAAGATCATCTGCTACAGCTATATCAAGCAAAAACGGATTGTTCGCGACCTTACCTTCAAATTCAGGATCGAGCTGTCTGGATCCAAGAAAACTGTTTGAAAGTTCCGTCACTGAAAGGGATGCAGACTCCATCAATGCAGTCTCCCACCAATCACCCTGATCAATGATTGAAGATTGTCCTCCATGTTCTTCTTCATTTAGATCTTCTGGTGGCCAGCCATCCAAAGAAACCAAATCTAAACCGCTATGTTGTGTGCTCATTGTTTCCGAACCAGATTCAACGATATGTTCTTGAGGAACAGGAAGAGAAGAAGCAGTCACGCTCATCAGATCCTCCAGCGAGGTAGATCGATGAAATAGCCTGGAAGAACGATCAAGGGCTTCAGTGGGACACGGAGATGGATCCTTGAAGACTGGTGGTGGGGAAACCAGAATATGAGCGCCAGATTTTCCGCTTAGAGGAAAAGAAGCTTGATCTTTCAGAAACTCCTGCAATGTATCGATGAGTTCTTCTGATATTTTCTGCCCGCTGGGGTACTCCGACATTCTTCCGACCCCAAGGGTTTTACAAAAATCATAGAAACAGCAAAGTTCGTCGAACTGTTTCGACGCCTTTACACAGATCTGAAACACCAGGGCGCAGGATTGGTAGTGCATATGAAAAAATCTATCGAGGAGAAAAGTGATTCCATCGGATATGTCACGATAAAGATCGAAGCTCTCTTGTACGACCATGTAAAAAGCGATCTGCACGATCAGGTTCGTCTTCGCAGCACCAGTTGGCCGTGTCGCCATTGCCCGATCCAGCAGCTTCTGCCAGTACGTGATCGTGTTGATCAACAACGCAGGCTTCATCTCAGAAATAGAATCGCTTCGGTGTCCAGAACGACGCCGGCGCTGAAGCTTTCCTACGAGGAAACATTCCAGTCGCTCGTCCAGATACTGCGCAAACGTTCGAACGAAGGCGGTGTAATCCCATGGACTCGAGTTCGAATCGTCCCTAAAATTGGAGAGGTTGAGGATTTTAGCGCCTCGTTTCATCGCGTATAAAACTTCGCTAGGGAAGTAAGGGTCGCCATTCTGGAAAATTTGAAGAACTAATGTTAGGGATTTGATCGCGACGATCCAGTTACGCGTCTTGCCGATCCGTTTCGATGTGAATTGCGCACAAGCTGCAGCGTATGCCCTGTTTGATGATACTAGAGCGAAGATTTGTTGAACATATCGTTCATCGATCGGCAATTCATCGTGTCTCGTGGCCTTGAGAATCACCACTTCGAGATCTGCTGCAATGGCACCGGACACCTTGGCTAGGCTGATGCTCGTCTGATCTTTTACGGCATCAATCGCCTTCTTCAATCTGCTCGGCATGTTCGCTGTGCATTTCTTGTAAGAATGTATTGGATTGTTATTCTGATTCTCTCGCAATTGTGCTTCGAATTGTTGGAGAGTAGAAGAATACGTGATATCGTCGGGATTTGTTCATCCGGGAAAAACTGGCTTGTGTGGAATTGGATTTGGAAACGAGGAGCTATTATTTTAAGAAAATTGTAGCTGGGTGCCAATTCGTTGTTGATGCGAGAGAGAGAGAGACAGAGAGAGAGAGAGAGACAGAGAGAGAGACAGAGAGAGAGAGAGAGACAGAGAGAGAGAGAGAGACAGAGAGAGAGAGGCCTCAAACTTTGCCTCTTTCCCTCCTGGCTCCTGGCGTGCAGATCGCTTTGGAGCTTGGGTATTATGTTTTGTGAGATTCTCATAAATTTTTAAAAATTAGAAACTAAATTTTTATTATTTTAAAAAAATCATAAAAATATAAATAAATTAAAAATTAGGAGTAGGACACTCGAATTAATAAGTAATAAACTACCTTCGCACCTCTCTCCTGCCCCTCTCACTCGCCCTCGCCCATCTCCCTTTGCACTTCTGCCCTCACCCCTTGCACCTCTTCTCCCGTCCCTCTCCATGATGGAGCTCACTGGAGCTCCTCGAACTCCATCGTGGAGCTTAACGGAGCTCCACGAACTAGCTCGTCGGGCTCCAAGAAGGAGCTTACTGGAATTCCTTGAGCTCCATAGTGGAGCTTTATGGAGCTCCACGAAGGATATCATCGAGCTCCAGTAAGCTCCACGTCGAACTTGCTTGAGTTCAAATGAGCTCGTGGAGTTCCTTCAAACTACATGGAGCTCGATGTGGAGCTTGATGGAACTCCACAGCTCCAGTGAGCTCCATGTCGAGCTCGCTAGAGCTCGACGAAGTTCCAGTGAGCTTTACAAGCTCCTTCGTGGAGATCTGTCGATAGAGGTGTCAAACGGGCCGGGCCGGCCCGGCCCGGCACGAGGCACGGCACGGTTCGGCCGTGCCTGGGCCGGCCCGGCACGATAAAAAACGTGCCCGGGCCCGTGCCTGGCACGGCACGCCGGCCCGCGTGCCTGCGTCGTGACTCGTGACCCAACCGGGCCCCGCCCCCGGTAAAAAGACCGCGGGTCGGGTCCAAACAGACCCGACCCGCCCCGCCTGCCCTGCCTTGCCGTGCGCCCGTGCCCGAATTTAAAAAACCGTGCCGTGCCCGGCACGGCACGGTAGCACGGCTGGGCACGTGAAAAACGGGTCGTGCCGTGCTGGGCCGGCCCGTTTGACACCTCTATCTGTCGAGCTCCACAATAGAGCACCAATGAGCTCCTTCGTGGGAGCTTCGGCGAGCTCCTTCGTGGAGCTCCATGATAGAGCTCGAGAAGCTCCAATGAGCTCCATCGCGAAATGAGCTCCATGATAGAGCTCGTGGAGGTGGGTGAGGGCAGACGAGTCGGGGAAGACAGGCAGGGGCGAGGGGCGAGGTGCATAAGAGAGGAGCGAGAGTAGTTTAGTACTTATGAATTTGAGTGTCATTATTTTTAATTTATTTATGATTTTGTGACTTTTTTAAAAATATTTAAAAATTAGTTTTTAATTATGGAGCGAGCTCCATGATGGAGTTCATTGAGAGTGGTGGGGGGAGAGAGGTGAGGCCGTGAGGGCATACGAATGAGGGGAGATATGCGGGGGCGTGGGACTAGGGGCGAGGGGCAGAGAAGAGTGGAGATGACAGTTTAGTACTTTTGAATTTGAGTGTACTTATTTTTAATTTATTTATAATTTTGTAACTTTTTTTAAAATAATAAATGTTTAGTTTTAAATTTTTAAAAATTTATAGGGAATCACACAAAACATAATTCCCCATTTCTAGCTTTTTGCTCATGAAGTTTTTTTTTTTTTTTTTTGCAAAGTGTAACCCCAAAAGATTGATACATGCTATTATATTTGCTAAATTGGAAATAAAAAAGAAAAATTAAATAATAACAAGAGTTAGGAGGGTCAACTCAACTGGAAGTTCTGGGCAAGGCCCACAGACGGCATGGTCAAACACCGAGAAGGCCCTAGAAAAAGCTCTTGTCGTGTTGAGCTCGCTGCATGACCCAATTGCCGGGCATGACCCACATATTGGGCCAGGTACAACTCACATGCCTAGCCCAGTGGCCCAAGACCGGGCACGGGTGAATCTCAAGAGGCCTATCATGCCCCATTGGGTAACCAACTGACTGCCTGAGCCTGACGGATTGATTTTTTTTAAATAGTCGTAATCTGGAATCCGCTTTTGTGACCGGGCACAATTGCGTGGTCGGGCACATAAAGTGACATGCACATCCTATGGATATCACTACTAAATTTTTTTTAAAAAAAATTCAGCTTGACAGTTGCCGTTGGATTAAATCCAACGACTACTAGCAAGGATCTAATGATTATTGTAATTTTGGCCACAAATAATTAAAAAAATAAAAATTAATAATTTTTTTTATTTTTAATTCTCTATAAATATAGAAAAATAAATTTGCAATTTTCATTCAAAATTTCTTATTCTCTCTCTCTCTCTCCTCATTGTCCTTCTATCTTTCTCTTCAATTAAACTTTTGAATATTTGATGTATTATTTTTTAAGTAATAATTAATTTTATTATTTATTTTATGAATTATGGCCTGTAGTTTATGTTTTTGCATATAGGATAAACGATGATGTGCATCTGCAACTTGCTTCAAAATTAAATTTTAGATATGGTGCAATTTTTACAACAAAATGGTTTGATGTAATGATATTTTTTTTGTGTTACTCTTACTTTTTGTTAGTTTTATAATTTATTTAATAAATACAAATATTTAAAAAATGGTAAATAGTAACTTTGATGATAATGAATATCAAATTGACATAGATGTAAATAATAATAATAATAGACCTACTGAAAGATTTGAGATCAAAATTATATTTTTGTCAATAATATCGATTTAAATACATTTATCACCTAAAAATAAAAATTTATGTAAACATCAATAGTACGGACATGCTTTAAAATAATAAAAAATAAAAATTTTAGGAGTATCGAAGAAGAATTAGTATCATGTATATATTATCGAAAGATCTATATATATAGGAGTACGTGTAAGACTTGATACCTAAAGAAATATGCTAATCAATGTACTAAAAATACAATGCATTAAATCTAAAACAAACCCAACATAGTGATAAAGTCTTTCAAGTTGGATCTAGTTCAGCTTTATTTAATCCCTTTATATGCCCTGATGATTTTGGAAGGTAATGCATGGTCAAACTGATTATGATCATGAGTCTTTCAATTAGATTTTTGGAGGATCATAGGGTAGTTAATATTATACATACATACTTCCAACATACTTATCATATAATTTATATGTCAACAAATAAAAATGACATAATAAAAATATTATAAGTTTTGAAAATAATTAATAATTAATAAATTTAGGAAATTTAGTAGAGTTATGTCCATGATGTTTGATATGTAGACTAGTTGTGATGATATATCATTTATATATCTTACTTCCCACTATGTAGACTCAAAATAGAAACTTAATAAAATAAATTTGAGGTTTTCTAAGATTTTTCATTCTCATGATATCTCTGCCATATATGAGTATATGATGAATATTTTTAGAAAATATAAAATTCAAAATAAAATATTTAATATTACTTTTGATAATATTTCTAATAATCGAGTAGTTATTAGTATATTGTTATGACTATTAGAAATGAACTATTAGATAAGATATTTCACATTAGGTGTATGTATTACATAATTAACCTGATAGTACAAATGGAAATAAAAATAGTTTCTCACACATTAGGAAAAATTAGAAATATACTATAATATCTTTTGACACCTAGTAGATTATAAAAGTTTAGCATTCTATATTTATCTGCAATCCTAAAAAAGAAAAAATTCTATATAAATGTGAGACACCATTGGAATTATATCTACCTTATGTTGAAGTCATGTATTGGCTACCAACACATGATATACTATGTCAATAATAAGAGTGACAAACTTATTATTAATGATTCAGATTAGAATACAAAAATTTGTTTTATAAAATTTGAAAATTTTGAAGATTTTCTATGACATAACAAATATGTGTTTGTCTGTATATGCAATATTAGTAGCATATTTAGTAAATATAAATATCATCATACAGTTAGTATCATGATTGTTGAGATGGAAACCGAGTATTTGAATTACTGGTCTTCCATTCCAAGTATGTATTGTTTGACTACCTAGATGGATCTTAGGATTAATATGGAAGGAGTAGATATTTTGACACACATATCCACATGCACGAATGATGTAGATCAACCTGAAGGATTTATTCATGAAAATTAACTAACTTATTTTTTATATTACGACACTATGTATGATAGTTATAGTCATGTTCCGAGTACAATCATGGATACAATATTCGAAAATGATAATTTATCTATTCAGCTAGTCGGGGGCAAATGATTGGGTGGTCGATTGAATACAAGCGAGTTGTCTCTGTACTTAAATACTGATTATTACCTCATCCTATCACATAAAGATTATAAAAATGAAGACATCTTGCTATGGTGGAAATCATACAAATTCATCTATCTCATGCTATCTAAGATGACATTTGATCTACTGACCCATTTGGTGTTTAATGTAGCATTGGATTCTATTTTTTCTGTGCCGGACATTGTTATTTCAAATAAGAGATTTAGATTGCAATCATATATCATAGAAGTACTTACATATATTAAGGATTGTGAAGATTTGAGGCTTGACATTCAGGATAAGGTGTAAGAGATTATAATGGATGATGATTCATGGGACAAGGAGATCGAGAGATTGAGGTCACTAGCAACAACTTTAGATGCATTCATGATGATGACGATCTACATTTGGATCCATACTACCCTATCATATATACTAATTGATGATTCTTGATTCATATGATATTGATACAATACTAATGCTTGTTTATTTTTATTATTTTTTTATTTCATTATGATTTATACATTATTGATATATTGGATATTTGGCTTGCGCCAATTATCATTTTTTTAATATTTTTTTTATTTCAATATAATTTACGCATTCATCATATTATACTTTTGTTTCATTATTGAAATTAAAAGAATTTTGTAATATTTATTTGAGTCGAACCAAACACGATATCAAGTTATGATTAAGATTTCAAATTTAAAATTTTATTCAAATTTAAAAGTTGAGCCAAAAAGACCAAAAACTAGCAAAAAATAATAATAATCCACAAACAGGCATGACCCACACCAAGACCGACATAGCCCAGCACAAGCCAACACTATGTGGTTCAACCATTCCAGGTCAAGCCACCATTCTGGTTCGCATGTCATGATACAACCCATTTAACACCTCTAGCAGGATTAAATATATGTATTAAATAAATTATAATATATGTTTGCTAAATTCTTAATAAATAGTAGGATACAATTATCTTCAATGAAATTTCATAATATTTTTTTTGTATTAAAAATAGGAAAAATTATGTTTTAGTACTCAATACCAAAATGTTTTATTTTTTTTTTGTTATGGGACTCTTTTTTTGATGGTTTGATATACACGACCTAAATTTATTTATACTAAAATGGATCAACCCTTATACCCCTATCTCATCCATGTCCACAAAAACCAAATTATGTCAAATTCAAAAAACATGTGGGCATGATTTCTCTCATTCTTAACCTATAATATTATTTTTTTCTTCAAGAAAAAATTAATTTGCTAAATTATTATTGTCCATCAAAGAGATCCTCCATTCTACTCTTTGTATCATATTAATGCTATGTTTATATGATACATTTATCTATATATATAATGCTAAGTATATATATTTAAATTAAAACACATGTATCTGTATATATAATATAGTACATATATATATGCAATAATAAGTATACAAATATACATATAATTGTATGCACACACACACACACACACACACACACACACACACACATATATATATATATATATATATATGTATGTATGTATGTATATATATACTATTGGGTGTGCTAGTTGGATAGATCAAGTTTTATTTGGTGGTGTTCATATTTAGTTTTTAAAATTTTAAATTAGTAATATATAATTATTATTTTAAGACTGCATATGTTTTATTTTCTAGGTTACTAATGTTTTTGTTTTTTTATATTCTTTTGTAGGCGGCAACATGGTGGACCAATAATATGAGATAATGTTTTACATTCTAAAATTCAAAAAATAATTAAAAAATTAGTGAGTATCTTCTCAAACAATGTTTGGAAATTGAAAAAAAAAAGTTCACAAGGAAGCTTTTTTGTGATCAACCTTTTTTATCTAGTAATTAAATAAACTATAGTGATAGATTTATATAGTTAGCCAAATAAAACTAATGTATTGAACATTTAACCTAAAGAATAATTAGAACTTTTTTTAAAACATTCTCCCAAAAAATCTTAGATTGTGTTATTATTCTAAATTTCATAATTCTAGAATTTTATTTTCTAGAAAATTAATTTTGATTCAAAACATAGTTTTTGATATTTATTCTTTTACAAAGTGTAATACATGGGAAGAAAGCTTTAGCATGTATTATTTATTTTAGTACTATATATTTGACTTTGAAATGTTATTGTGCATATTAGATTTTCTATGAAATTTGAATTGTGAATTGTACCTTTGAATTTTGAATTAAATTTATTAGTTTTATTTAAATAAAATAATTGGACTGAAATTTATTTAATTAAAATGTTGTACTTAGCATTTTAATTAAATTTTGGTTTTCTGAATTAAATGATTTTCCTGCATCATTCATATTATGTGTGTGTGTGTGCGTGTCAATATATATATATCAATATGTATATATTACAATATCTCTATAATTTGAGCAATTATAGAATCATATAAATTAATGGGTATAACTTAGCTTTTTTCATCGCATCAATTTTATTAGCAATATCACAAATTCTTTTTAGATTCTCACTAGCCCACATGAACAATATTAGTTTTAAGTTAGTTGTCATGTTTTTTTGAAAATTTATCACAAGAAAATTTGGCGACAAATCAATTTTTGAATATCATAAGTAGAGATTAAGTAATGCTGACCTAAAGATTGTACACAAACAATAAAAATGAAAATTTTATACATGAAATTAGATAAAATAACTTTGCTCAAAACAGACGTAATTTTGTAAATTTTTAATCATAAAAAGATTATGCTTATTTGGAACATTACAATTATGTTTTTCATATGCACACACACACTTTATATATATATATATATATATATATATATATATATATATATATATATTTATTTATTTATTTATACTATCGAATGTGTAGACACATTTACTACAATATAAATATATACAAATTTTTAATGTTGTATATATATGCACACATATATTATTATATATTGTAATATATTATTGGATATATATATATATCTAGACAATAATAAACTTTTATAAATAAATATATACTTATATATTGTGATCTACATGCACATGTACATAAATATATCTACATATATAAATACATTTTTTATATATAGGCACATTTATTGTTATACACACACACACACATACATACATACATACATGTATACTACTATATATATGATCCACATATACAACAATATATATGCATATATAATTTATTTACTACTATCTAGATATAGATATGTATGCATATATATACCATGTTAAAAGCATATGTAAGCATATATACTATAGTATATACTTCTTATTTGGATTAAGTAGTTGATCTCATAAACTATAAATATGAGATATTTAGAATTTATATATCGATCTATGCTAAGATTAACTAAGTAAATTAGATGATCTGGTATGATATACTCATATAAATTATCTATTCAAATATCAATGATAGTCTCATCATAATAATACTGCAAGTACCCTTAGATTTGAGGCACTCAATAATATCTTGGAAGATATTTTTGTGCATTAAATTTTTTCCTTATTGCCTCATAGAATTCACTCATAGGGTAATGATTGACTACTGCTTGAGATACTCAAAGGCAATTGAGTAGCCAATAAAAGATTCATGACTTCCAATATTAGGGTATTACCTTGGCTCTTATCAGAATCATTACTTGAAAATCTCGAGATAAAATAGAAATGTCACAAAGAGAGTCTTCAATGACATATGTAATTGAATAATGAGTCTTAATGACAATATCTAATAATACTTGGACTAGGTGTGACGTAGTGAGTCTAGAAAGAAATGCCACATAGCCCATGGCTTAAAGCAAGTGGGCTATGAAATGATGATGAAAAGATAAATTACATAAAAATGGAATAGTTAATAGACAAACTACCTAACTTTCTAGTCAATTAGGCATCATGAACTATTGATAGATACTACTTATGACTTGCTCAAACTTAAGCATAAATTTTAGTTGTCAAAATGATTAAGAACCTATTGATCCCACAATTTTAAGGTGCAAAGAGAGGATAAAATTATCTTGAATGGGATTCAAATTGAAGATGAATATTTTGTGATTTGATCATTTAGGTATTAAAATTTAAAATATCCTAGAGGCCAATGATGAATGTAAGGGAGTCTTGGGCTTGCAAAGTAGTTGTTGCTCTCCAACTTAATCATGCCCCTGTTGGATTTTGGCCATTTTACCAAGAGCAAAATTGGTTTATAACCATAACCCTAATAGCTTGACCTTTAACTTGTACTTCTTTTAGAAAGAGAAAAATTTAGTTTTCTTATAAGCTTCTCCCCTCCCTACGAACATTGATTTGACTAGCACCATATATTATCCATGCTCATTTCCTTATTGGTTTTACTCTTCCATTTTGTGTGGATAATTATTAGAGATGTGTCTTTGGTTTTAGACAAAATTGGATCTTGAATGAAAGTGTGCAAAATTTAGCATCTAGGGTTCCAATGGACTTTTTTTTTTGTAAAATTTGATTTTAATATATATTTTGTATATAATCTATTTATGGGATGTTTAACAAATAATATAGTTACTTAAATTGGTTTGAATATGATTCAAACAATTAAAAATATTTTTTCTTAGTGAATAAAAAAACCTAGGGTTTTGAAAACCTAGTGATGTTTCGGCTTGCTTGATGAGACTGACGGTATTATTTTGGTAATAAGATCATGAAAATAATATTTAAACACATTTAGTATGTGTTGAATCTATAAAATTATCATAATGGGATTTGAAATAATTAAAAAGTGCATATTGACCTCTTTGTGCGAGTTGTAATTATTTTTTGTCTCTTGGGTACATAATTAGTTCTTTGACACATTAAACATGTATTTAAACCTTTGTATAATTCCAGAACTGATCAAAATCAAGATTGACATTAAATACATGAGAAATTTTCCAAAATAATACAAGTAGGCAATTTTGGTTCAATGTGTTTAATCAAGTTTTGCTTCCAGTCTTAAATCAGGTCTTGGTTTTATTAAAGATATAAATTGGAATCTAAGACGTTGTTATGAGATACCTTTAAATTTTTCATTAGAGGATGCATAAAAGGGTTAAATAAAAATTTTATGGATGACTATGGACTTAGCTCAATATGATTGAGCATTTGCATAATTATTAATTTTGGTAAATAAGGTTTGTATGTCCCGGCCTCTCTCTATCTTTCTCTATATATATTTTTTTATCACAAAATTCACTATAATAACTTCAAGTCTTCTCAAATAATTATAATTAGATTACACATAACTATGATATATTAGAGATATAAGGAGCAAGAATCAAGGAGATATCATGAATAAGAATACTTAGAATAGGAATTTGATTCCTTTTCTTGGGTTTTAATTCATGCATATCCCTAGAAATGACATAATCAATTTATTTTAGCTTAGACCTCGGAGAATTGATTCTAGAAAGTCAATAATCACTCCATATAGTTAGAATAATTATCTTTTATATTTCATATAATGAATGAATATAAAATTAAATGCTTAAAGTAATGATGAGACCGAAATGAAGAAATTCTTAAATAAATGATATCAAAGCTTGTCTTCTATCAATATGGTAAGAACTAAAGTTCTTCTAGAGTAGTGGTTGTTTGATAAACCCAAGCCCCCTCTTGAGAAGATAATGTTCAACCCATGAAAATAAGATTCCTTGATTAATGATCAAGCTTTAACTAAACATATAAACATGTTGGAAAGATCCAAGGTTAATATAGACATAGATGAAGTTGGGTGGGTATATATGAGATGTATATGGATTAAGAATTGATAACCAATTGATCAATGTGACTTGTTGGGCAAATGTAAGGTCATTTTGAAGATATTTAATACTGACTCACTTGGAGAACTTCCATATAGATTCTCTCATATTCATAATGAGGGTTATGAGTTTGCAATAAAATAGTGGGAGCCACAATGGGTATTATTAAAAACCTAATAATTCATGCATTATGCTGTACACATCTAACATAATAATTTTACTAAAGGTTACTAAAACCATCATCATGTCATCAAATGTGAACTTGTAATCAATATTCAATGGGAATAAATTGACTAGAATAACTTTGTAGATTTTCTTGGAAACTTGAGAATAGTTCTCAAGGTAGACAAAATAGCTTATATACTAGATGAGCCACTTCTTAAGTCCCTAGATGTTAATGATTGTGAAAAGAGTTAGAGAGCATTTAGATGATAGAGAGATGATAGAGTGTATCATGTTTACATTAATGTCACATGAACATCAAAATCAACATGAGACTATGGATGTCAATATCATGATCTTTCATATAAGGGAATTCTTTGATGAGAAGGGTTAGAATCAAATTGTTCTAGGTCTATAATTTTCTCTTTCACTCTAAGATGGATAATGGTGCATCTCTAGTGCATCAAGCATTGAAGATGAACGGGTATATTTTTTTAATATAAAAACTATCATATATTCTTATATATTTTGGTGATTTATGATGATGTGTAGAGATAGAAATTCATGACTTTGGCATTTGGGCTAGTTTTGATGAATAGTTATAAAATCTATAAGTTTTTGAAGATATTTAAGTAGAATGGAAAGAACATTAAGTCTAGCATAGTTTTGGTCTTGGCTAAAACTCTACCTAATTAGTTGGGGCAATTCTTGTATGTTACGACCTTACCAACTCATTAGAACACTCCTTCTACTATATAACACATTCTTAGTAGCTGTGATATTATCATGAAGTCATAGTTAAGCGTACTCAAGAAATTTAAATAGTTGTGACATTAATTCCTAGTCATAGCAATCAAATACTCCATTGTTATTCAAGACTGCAGCCAAGTCCAAGTGTCATTACTTTATCTTTACTATAACTTAGTAGTCTCAAGTTAGAATCATAGTTTTTTTATAAAGCTATGGCTTTTGAGCTATAGAAAATTACAAATTCACAACTACTCAGACCAAAGCTACTATAATTATTCAAAACCATGACTTTTGGAACACCAAAAGTTACATAGGATATTACTCGAATATAGTTATTTTCAAGGTTGTGATTCTTGTTCTCAAAGGAAGGAGTAGTCATGATTTGTATGTTTGATCTAATTTCTAGTGTCACAACATCCTCATAGTATTATGACAATATAATATATGAGAGAAGATAAGACTAGTACCATGGATACTAACAACATCATGGATACTTGAAGGAAATAAAGGAAAATTTGTGTTGCGGCCATTTCCCAGCACCACGGCCACAAATAATATATGAAAGACCTTCTCAATGTAGAGACTATTTCTTAGTGTTGTGGGCACATAAAATTCAAAAAAAAAATTTTTGCCAAAATTATGGATACTACACAATGTCATGGCTATTTAAAAAAATAATAAGCCATTCACTACTTAGGGGTCACTTCCTAGCACTGTAGACCTTTATGGATGAAAAGAGGACAAGGGCATGAAGCTGTAGTTGTGATCATTATGCCTAAGTTGTGATCATTATCAGTGCTATAACTTTATATTATAGAGAAATTAAGATGCAAACTAGATTCATGACCATTTTCCAGAATCACGACCTCAAAACAAAGAGATGAAGGTCGAATATGCGATCTTCTTCTAGAAGGCATGAATTCATACTTAGAGTTATACCAAGTTAGCATGGATCTAGGGTTTATATAAATTGAGATATGTGGTGTAAATTTAATTTTTTTATTAATAAATAAATATGTTTGATTTATTTTATGCTATGAATATTGATATTGGATGATTAAATAAAACTTAAACTAGGATCCTAACTATTGGTAGATTTGTATGAGATTGTCTTGGTAGATAGTGATATGTAAACAATGAGGCTCATATGGTAGGATTGAAGTGATACCCCTTATGACTATAATATATAAGAATATATATATGTATTAAAACCTAAAATTTAAGTATGTTAATCATCGTGAGTATGGTACTTATAAAACTAAAAATACAAATATTTTTATATGTCAATTAATTATACATGTTTTAAAATTACTAGTTTTTATCTGGGATAGATACCATATATAATATTCTTTTAAGGGGTTCAAATTAGATGTGGGAGTCACATTGTTATCGAAAAGGACAAGGACATGTAACTTTTAGGATATGTGCAAATATGTTGTGACTTACAAGGTATTTATAGCCCTTATGAGTTACTTTTACTTGTATGATTATCACTATCAAAACTTGAGAGAAGCATAAGTTAAATTATGTGAGTATGATACTTATAAAGTCAAAAGTATAAATACTTATAAACTATATTAATCTTTAGTCTTTATGATATTTGAGATTGGAGAATAAGAGTAAGAATATAAAGCAACTATCAAGTATAGTTGATGAAGTTTCCTAAAAGATATGTGATTATGAATAATTCTCGAGTATAAATGAATTATTGTCTTGGTGGTGATATAATAAGGGGACCACAATGAGGGGACCACTATTGGGACGTGCTCAATGGTGACAACTACCTTTAATATTGTTAGGACAATGAGTTATTATATAATACCCCAATTTTCATTATATGTCCAAAAATTAATATTAATCAAGTAACTTAAATATCATCACATAGATTACATGAATAAATAATAGACATAAGATTGTCTAATAATTCAAATATCCATTTACTAAAAATGAGTTATCTTAATGTTAAATAACCAAACTATTGATATTATCTCCTTGAGATTGTTATCTAGACAAAAGTCCATTTAATACTTATATGACCTATGTACTTGTTGATCTTAATTGATAAATTAATCATGTCAATGAATTTTTGGGATATCATTTAATAGAAAAAAGTAATAAGTATAACAAAGTTGCAATAAGTTTTTAATGTCATTGTCAATGATTATTTATCTTGGTTAGTCATTGTAAGTTGCCTTAAATTTTTTGTGAAAAATAATTTCTTTTTAGTAGTTTAGATAGTATTAAGTTTGATAAATATTATTGAATCTAAAAGTTAAATCGTGTTAACATGCTTGAATATGGATGGTTGTATTTTGGCTTTGTTTGTTTTTTTTTTTTGCATTCTTTTTTAGCACACTTTTATGTGCCGAAGCTCTAGGACATAACTAACTCTTGCCAAAAAAAGAGTTTATAAAGAGTTTATGAAGGAAACTATTAGTAACAAAGAGTCCAAGACAATAATTGACAAGTTGTATAATTTCCCATCCACTATCATATCTTGTGGAATTATTGAAGATGCATAGTGATGGATAGTTATTTTGAAATTTATTTGTTACCAACTGAAGCCAATTACTTTGAGTTGAAGCTAAGTCTAATAGATATAGTTTAGCAGCACCAGTATAATAGGAGGGCGTCAAAGGACCCAAATGGACATGTCATAATATTTTTGGAGCTGTGTGACACTATGAAAATGAATAGAGTTAGCACGAATACAATAAGATTATGCTTATTTTTTTTATTAAGTGTAAAGGCATGAAGTTGGTTCTAATAGTTATAGTGGGGCTCCATTAAAAGTTGGGATAAAATAGTGATGATCTTTCTTACTAAATTCTTCCTACCTTAAATTATATCTCTACTATGGAGTGACATAAGTTAATTCTGACAAGAGTAGTATAAGAATTAATATGATACTTGGGATTATTTTAAGGAGTTATTGAAAAGATGTCCTCAACACGGATTTGAGTTCTGGTTCGAAGCTGAAACCTTATACAAATAGGTTGAACTATATGAAAAAGTGCATATTTGATGTAGATATGATGTCGGATGGTCAATTATGAATAAATCACTAGATGAGGTATTTCACTTTAAAGAGCTAATAAAAAATAACTATCAAATTCTAATAAATTATTAATTTGAGAGAAGACAAACTAGATTATTATAGTTGGATCGGTTCATCACCATTAAAGCAAAGATGAAAGTTCTTTTAAAAAAGGTACATATTTGTATAAGGTTGTGTTATGACTCAGATACCCAAGAAGAAAAGATAAGAATATTAAGAGAGGTTATCATTTTACATTTGAATCAAGGGACCTAGATCCTATTTATCAAATGGAAGAAGCTAATCAATTGCAAAAGCAAAGGTTATATATTTTGATCTAACAATAATATTCTAATGCATTACCATCTAAATATGAGAAATCATAAGTTATTTTTTCATATGAAGGATATTATAGTTGGCTGCAACATATCGTAAAATTTTCTAAAAATGTAGGAAATAAGGCAATGATATCACAAAGAAAAAATAAGACAAATTTGGATGAAGTGGTGCAAGTTATCCTAGTTGAATTGAATAAAAAGAATGATGCCCAAGACAATCAGATAGTTGTGCTTGAAGTGAGAATGAATGAAATAAGTTTAGTGATGAGGAATATAGAGCATTATCTCAGCCAATTGGCATCATTAATGGAGAAAATAAGAGTAAATAATCTACAAAGAGATATAAAAGTAAATCCAAATAATTACTCTTCAATGGTGTTTAGAAGTATGGGGGGGCTACTAATACTTTCTAAACAAAAAAAATTCTAGAACTTTTGTAGGTAATAGTGTCGTGAATTTCTCAAATTTGTAGCTCCGAATATACAAAGATATTTTAAATTAAAGGACTCTAAAGCTTTTGGGGGTAATAAAGTCACGACTTCCTCATAAATTATAGCTCAACCTAAAATTCTCCAACAAGCCATGACCCCAACTTAAAAGAACTAAAAATATAATAAATATAATGTCACAGCACTTAATAAGGTCATGACTCTAAAAAAAAGTATGAACACGAGTTTAACTCAAAGATGAGAAAAAAATGGTAATGGGGCAATAGAGCAAATGAAGGTTACCAAAAAGCATGAACATATAGAAATAAATCATAATTACTGATATTAAATTGCCCCCACCCCAACCCACCCCACCTATACCAAATCTGAATGGGATGGGGATATCCCCATTGATGGGTTGGCAAAGCAAAGATGGGGCAAAAAACTTTCCTTATGTCAGGGTTTGGGCAGGTACGAGGAGGACAATTGCATGCCCCATTCCTCACTCCATCCCAACTCATAAATGATAAAAAATATTAAAATTTAAATTTTATTTATTTAATAATATTATTTATTTTAAAAATATGAGTTTAATGTTTTTCCCACAAGTGTATGGGTGGTGGGCCAAACATTTTGCTAGTGACCTCGTCCATGAGCATGATTCCACATGTAGTGAAATTTATGACTCATGTTCCCCCTCTTCTCTCGAGTGATGAGTAACTCGAGTCTTGACTCTCAAGTATGGGCTCATGCACTCCACTTGTGACTCACTTTGCACCATAAGTATTAGGAGGCATAAGCATAATGTCACACCCTCACTCAAGACTAAGTTCGTGACAATAAGCATAACGACAGATGGTTGTGAGGACCATGACACTCAATAAACAACATGACAGTGGTGATCGACAAGTGAGTAATGAGCTCAGCTTCAGCACTCGACATGACTCTGATAATTGATTGTGATTTATGACTCATTAGTCATTAACTCATTATTGACTTATTGTTAATTTGTAAATTATTATTGAATTTGAATACAATATTGATATTGTTAATATTATTATTTGTTAAAATGTTATTGAATTGATATTGAAAATTATTATTTTTATAAGATAAATGAATTGATATTGTAATTGTTAAAAACTTAAAATATTATAGTGTTTATTGTTATTAAATTATTAAAATGTAATGTTATTATTGTTAAATATTATTATAAACTAGTAAGTATTATTGAATATTGATATTATTAAAATGTTGAATTATTTATTGTTATTAAGTTGTTAATTTGTTGAATTGTTAAATTTAACAATTTAAGAACTATTATTATTGTTGTTAAATTATTAAATTTAATAATATTATATTACATTACTACAATACTACATTATTGTTATTCTTGTTATCTTCTATTTCTACTACTATTTATTATTCGTATTGACTTTTGTTAATTATTATTGATTATTCTTATTTTTTTAACCTAATAGTTAATTATTAATATTCATAATTTTGTATTTGATAGAGACAATGTTATTGATTAATCATATCCAGGCATCCAGACCTCATTCTCTATATGTTCAAAAACAAAGGATAGGTTAATATTAGTTTAAGTGTTTGTGTTTATAATTTTATTTGATGTTGTGATTTAATAGAAAAGTAATTCGTTAATTTTAGGTATTTATGTTGTCATTGTTTTTTCTCTAATTGTAAGATATTATGATTTTACATTTTAGTCCTTAAAGCTCTAAAATCTTATTATTATAATCATTATCATAATTTCATTGCATTTAATTATTTTTCAAATTTAAAGTATGGAGATGCCTCAATTAATTCAACTTTAGTTGGAAGTGCCCAAGAGTAGGATAGTATAAATTATGAAGAAGTATCAACTCTAGTAAATTCAAACATTGGAAAAAAAATTAACTTCATTTGTATGGAACTACTATAAGAAACAAAGGATTGGTGGGGTAGTCAATGTAATTTATAATTATTGTGGGAAAAAATTAGGTGGTAATAATAAGAAAGGGACAAAACACCAACATGATCATTTTAATAGATGCCCATTTTGAAAGCAAAGAAATATTAAACAAACACTTTAAAATCATTAAAAGGAAGTTGTAGAAAGTGTTACCTAGTACTTATTCTTTTGATCAAGAACATGCTAAGAAGGTTCTTGCAAGTGTGATTATTCATTATGAATATCCTCTCTCGATGGTTGACTATGTGGGCTTCAGAAAATATTCCAATTACCCTTCAACCATTATTTAAAATAATTTCTTGAAATACTACCAAGAATGATATATTGAAAATTTATGATTATGAGAAATCAAGAATAATAGATATATTGAGTGACAATAGAAACAGAATTGCAATCACCACTGACATGTTGACTTCTAATAAACAAAAGCTTCATAATAGTTACAGTGTATTTCATTAATGATTTTTAGGTACTTCAAAGCTAAATGATGAGGTATGTTTTTTTTTTTGAAACTAGAGTGATGAGGTGTGTTTAAAATAAAATAAATTTTATTTACTTTTATTTTTTCTTATAATTTAAAGTTCTTATTATAATTTTATTTTCTTTCAATGAGAGATTTATATATGTGCCATGCTCACATATATCTAAGACACTTGGTAAGGTTTCATTGAATTTTTTATTTGATTTGAATGTTGATCATAGGTTATGAACTTTAACTCAATAATCACACAACTAATAATGCTTTAGTCAACATTATTTTAGGTAAGCTATCTAATAGCTCACTTATATTGAATAAAAAATTTTTTCACATGGGATATTGTGCACACATTTTGAATTTGATAGTAAAAGAATGATTTGAAGTAATTTAGGAGAGTGCTGACGTAATTCAAGAGAGTATTTCTTTTTGGATAGCTATAACTTAGAAATTATAGAAGTTTATTGAAACTACTTCTCAATTGAATATTTGTTAGATAAGAAGTTAGTTCTTGATTGCAAGACTATGTAAAATTCAACATTCTTGTTTTTTAAAACTACCATTGACTATATGGATGTATTTCCTCATCTAAGTTATAAAAAACTTTATTATAAATATGTTCCTAATGATTTAGATTGGAATTTGACTAAAGAGATTTGTGAAAGGTTGAAATTGTTTTATGAAGTTACTATTAGTTTTTCTGGGACCAAGTATCCAACATCTAATTTGTATTTCCCAAATATTTGTGAAATAAAGTTGTCAAAATGTAATTGCATTGGATCTCCTTATGTCGAGATTAGATTGATGCCCACAAATATGATTGAAAATTTTAATAAATATGTTGGTGAAATTCATAATTTATTGGCTATTGCAATTGTGTTGGATCCAAGATTCAAGATGAAATTAGTAGAGTTTCATTTTCCTAAAATTTTTGGCAAAGAAAACTTATTTTTTGAAATAGAAAAAGTTCAATAAATTTATGATGAGTTAGTTGAATAATATAATTAAAATTTTCATTCAAGTGAGAATGTTAGTTAATCTTCTAATTCATCTTTTCAATTTGAGATGACTAGTAATGCTACTAGTTGATAAAATTTGGGGGCTAAAGATTATTTAGCAAGTTTTGATGCATTTATTTGTAGATCAAAGATTGTTTCTTATTTAGAAGAGCATGACTTGCATAGATTAAGTGAAATTGATATATTTTCTTGGTGGAATGCAAATTCAAGCAAATATCTTATTTTGTAAACAATAGCAAGAGGTATTTTCATCTCAATATTTATAGTAGCATTTAAGTCTACATTCAGTACTAGTGGTAGATTTATTAGTCTACAAAGAAGTAGACTTCATCCAAAGACTTTGGAGACAATGATATGTTGTTCTCAAGATTAGTTATGGGTTGAAATGAACGGTATGAAAATTTTGTGTTCTTATGTATGATATTTATTAATTTTTCTAATTCATTTTCTGTGTTAATCATTTTCATTTTGTTGGCAGATTCGAATTCATCTTTTTTAGCTTAACAATACAAGAGATGTGTACTATTTGTGGTGGATGATGGTAATGATGATTTATGATATTTGTTAATTTTGGAGGCAATGACTTTGGAGGCAATGACGTGTGCTCAAAATTTGTTGTGGTTGAAATGCACGGTATCGAAAATTTTATATACTTATGTATTATATTTGTTAATTTTTATAAATTATTTGTTGTGCTAACTATTTTAATTTTGTTAGCAGAATCAGATTCATCTTTTTTAATTTTACTATACAAGAATGGAGAGGATGAAGATGTTGTGCAACTATTTTAATATGTAATATTTGTGTTTAACTTTTATTTCTTTATGAGATGTCTAATAATATATTATAATTTTGGATATAAAATTTTGTTTGGTTTAGATGATGGACAACTTTATATTTTGCTTATTATAATAATTTTATTATGTTGGGTATTATGAATTATTTTTTAAAGAAGTTGGATAAGTGTAATATTTATGATTTTTTTTAATTAGGAACAATTTTATTGTATATTGGTATTTATGTTTTCTAATAAAATTTGATAGACATATTATATAATTATGGAATATGATATTTATTATATATTATAATGTATATGTAATATGTTGCAAGATATAAATATTGTTCCATTTGGTTTTGGGAAGACTTGTTATTTTATTTTTTTTAATATAAAACTTAATTTTTAAAAAGAAAATTTAAATATCATATATGAATTTACCAAATTTTGTTATGTTTTAATGATGTAATATGTATTAAAAATTGAATGTTATTATGTGCACTTTTTTTTATATAATTTTCATAAAATTCTTAATTAAAATGACATAAGTATATATTACAAAATTTAAATTTTACAAAATAATATGAAAATTTGAAATTTTATGGTAAACAAGGCAACAAGATTGGGATTACACTGCCTTCCCCATTTACCATTTCTCTGCCCTATCCCATGTTAGATGAGGCATGGAGTAGGGTGAGGATTGCAACTTTCCAGATGGGGTGGAGGATGAGGAAGGTCATTCTTTGCCCCTCCCCACCCAGTTGTCATGTCTAATCAGGATGAAGTAAAAGGGTAGGTTTTTGATGAATCTTCCATTTTCTTAATACTTTAGGAAGGGAAAATTGGACAAATACTTCGAAAAATTTCATAATATATTATCAAAGTTCAAAGTGAATAAACTATTTGTCAAAGCTTTGGCTCAAATGTCAAACTACATTAAATTTATGAAATACATAATAAATAGTAATCTTCAGAACACAATATAGAACTATGAATACGACAAAGAAATATAATGTGACCATTCAAAAAAAATTTCTAGAAATTTGAAATGCCCCATATGTGAAATCCCAAAAAAATGAATACATAAATAATATAATTTTTTTTAAAAAAAAACAAATGGGCAAAATGGTAATTTTGCAATAAAAAAATAAGCTGAAACTTTTAGAACCCTGATGATAAAATAGATTTTGTTATTAAATTTATCTTGAAAAATATAGATACGGTGACAAATTTTATTAAATTCTGAGGATGTCAGAAATTAGTTATTTTTTTTAATTTATTTAATTATTATTAGAATAATTAGGAGATAAAAAAAAGTTTGCGCCATGACGTCAGCACGTGGTTGTGCCAGAAAAAAAAAATAATAATAAGTTTTTTTATATATTATTTAGAAAAATTAACAAGGGGAATCTGAAAAATAGGAGGACGGAAAAAAAACAATACTTCAGGGAGGGAGAGAGAGAGAGAGCGCATAGAAAAAAAATTAAAATATTCGTTTATTTTCTTTTGATCATAATTGATTATTCTGGAGTCAGAATATAATAGTCCAAGAACAAAAGTTGCTCTATGCGATGAGATCTTCAGTTTGATATCAAATTTATAAAGTTTTCATGAAATATTCTGAGAGGTTGTAGTTTTCTCCTATTGAAATTTCTTTCTATTTAAAGACACTAATTGCCATGATTTGTATTTCAATTCGAACTACTTAAAAATTTCATTATTAATGGTTAATTGGAAAAAATTTTATGTGTTTCATTTAGTAAAATATATTACAGTGTGAATTAGGTTTGGATAGTTATAACTATGTTTGGAATATGGCTTACTCGTAAATGACATATTTACATTTCATATGCATGTGAACATCTCATTTAAATGGGTGGTTGCATGATATATATACACACATACATGCACGCACGCACGCACACACACATAAATGTATAATAGACTGTATTTTACGATCTCGAATTGGAATAATGTCCAGACTGAGTTTCACAGTATTTTTTCAGGAGCATGGCTAATAAAAATATACAAACTCGAATTGGGACAACGTCTAGACTGAGTTATGTGGTAGTTTTTGGAAAATATTCAAGGAAAAAAAATATTTTATCAGAAAATGTTCAATATAATTCTTCGGAAAAGGTCCATATTTCTCGGAGTATGTCTAAGAAAAATATATTTTGTTTGGAGAATGTCTAATATTATTTTTTCAGAGAAGATCCATATTTTTCAGAAGAATTCCAAATATATATATATATATATTTATAGATACACACACACACACATGTAGGTATGTATGTATGTATATGTATATCTACATCTATATATAATATGTCACACTTGGCTTCGGCATGTATGAGGGAGTCAATGGGACTCAGAAATTTGGGCATATAAATATTTTATCCATAATTATATTCATATAAATATTATACTTGAATGGGTGTTGATATATATGCATGATGTTTTACGTGTACTTAGGTAGGGAGTAGTCCTGTAGAAGTTTACATCTACTAAGTTTTGATTACTCCATTACGAGACCCATTTTAGTTACAAGTCCAGGATAGATGACAGACCCATATGCGAGATCGCATGTGTGAAGGGAAGTCAGTTGTGGCTTGAATAATATATTATGTGTTTTTATTCTGCTGAGCAAATAAAATAAGAAAAAAAATGTACGTTACATTTGAAAATTTTTATTTTATTACACATTTTGTTGTGTGATGAAATGAATGGGACTCCTAGGGGGATGATGTGTCACACTATATGATTTACTATATATTATACTTTTGGAGATCATATCTTTTGGAATGTATTGTGCAACTTAGGATCAAATGGAAACTTAATGCCTCTATCAATAGCCCGATGATTAAATCTCAATAAAATTACTCCAACATTTCTCTCACTCTAAATGGTGGGTCATACTATCAATTATTTGGTTTGAATTATCAAAGATGTATTGATTAAGGTCGATATTTTTATAATGGCTTATGAGATCTGAATGATGATGAAATAATGAGTTGGAGAATAGACAAACTCTTCCATACCATAATGCAACAGAAAGTGAATTTCTGGTGAAAATATTTTATAGAAAACTATGACCATATGAAGATGATGAGTATGAAACAGAAGACTATTATGAGCAAACATCAATGTTATAACTATGATAGCGATGAAGCTAAAGAATACAAATAATTATATTGGAGATGTGAAAATGAGAAAACAATGGAAAATGATTGTTATGAGGTCGTAACATTTTTTAAAGTCACAACCACTTATAAGTCTTATGTTGACAACTCTAAAAAAGTTGAGACATCAATAGAGAAAGGCAATGCTAAGATATAAATCATGGAGGAGAAAATTAAAGACAAAGTTGTGACTATGTCCAGTATCATGAATTTAAAGATACATAATGAATTAGTCCATCAAAAGCTTAAAGATAAGGTCATGGTTATGCATAGTATCATGACTTTGGAGATACAAAAATAAAAGGGTAAGAAAAAACTTCAAGATAAAATCAAGGCTTCAATTATATATGTGACAAAATAAAAGTAAAAGGAAAGGCTTAAAGATCGAGATACACTAGTACTCGACATCATGACTTTGTAGATCTAGAATAAAAAGAGAAAATGCATTGGAAAAAAATTATGATATTCACTAAAGTCCTGGCATCAAAAGAGAAAATAGATCGAGAAATAAGTATAGCTAAAGCAAGACTAAAAGAAGAGACCAACTAGAAGGAGGTAAAACATATGATAAGAAGATAGTCCATATATCAGAGATCTCTAGTGGAGTGAAAAATTATTTTGAGGGTTTAGCTATGAGCATTAAACATACCATTACTTAAACAAATATGCACATCCAATGACCCACAAATATAGTCATGGAACTCAAATCTCATTATGAAAATCAATATGTTTGCTTGAAGTTGTTTCACTATTTATTAACTCAAAATTATAGCCATGGAGCTCAAACCCCACCACAACTATCTACATGTACACTTGAAGTTATTTCATTATTTATAGACCCTACGATACTCAAAACTAGTCATAGTAATTCATAGTGATGATAATGATTTTTTTGAAGAAGAAAGTTTATGTTTATTGACAAGTAATTATTTTGGTGTATGAGTTTGTTTGGTATGGAACTACCAAACATTCTTATATATTTTGATAGTTTATAGTGATATACAGATAAGAAAATGATGATGTTATGGGTTAATTTCACAATTTTGGTATTTTGATAAGTTTTGATTAATAGTCATGAAATTAATATTTTTTTTGATATGTTGAATAGATGGGATAGAACATTGAGTCTCATATAGTTTTGATATTTAATCTTGGTTGAAACTCTACTTATTTGGTCAGAGAAATTATTTTATACCATGACCTTACCAACTTATTAGCATAATTTTGTCAATATGTGACATATTCTTAGTTGTGATGTTATCATAAAGTCGCGGGCAAACTTAGCTCATAAAATTTTAAATAGTTGCAATATTAATTATTCGTTGCAACACCCAAGTATCCAAAAGGTGATCAAGGTCATGACCAAGTCTAAGAACCACAATATTATCTTTAATATAGCATGATAGTTTCAAGTTAGAGTCGCAACCTTTTAACAAAGCCATAACTTTTGAGCTGGAAAAACTATAGATTCATAACTACTTAGGCCAAAGCTGAAAAAATATTAAAAGCTATGACTTTTAGGACACTAAAGTTATAAAAGATATTACTTGAGTATGACCTTTTCCATTGTTATTAGTCTTGTCCTCAAAAAATGGTATAACCACCACTTGTATGTTGAAGCTTATTTCTAATGCTATGACATCTTATTAGTACCGCAATAACATGATATATGAGAAAAAAGAAGACTAATGCCATCGCAACCCATAGTGCCTAGAGACTTGAAAGATATAAAATGAAAATTGTCTGTCGCAACCATTTTCCTATGCTACAGCATGACCAACATACGAGATACTTTTTCAGCACTATGATCATTTCTCAGCACCACGACCATATAAAACTCAAAAAAAAAACCATTGACAATATCATTGCTTCTACATAACATCATGGCTATATAACAAAATAATAAGCCACTCACCACTCTACTACCACTTCCAAGTGTCATGGCCCTTTATGGATGACAAAAGGACACATGCATTAAGCCATGACTACTTCAAAGAACCATGTCTTTGTGTTACAAAATATTAGGCACGTGTTGTGGTCATTGTCAATACCGTGACTTTGTGTTGCATAAAGATCAAGATGCAAGTTAGAGTAATGACCATTTTCTAGAGTCGCATCCTCAAGCCTGAGAGAAGAAGACTAAAGTAATGACCCTGTTTAAAAATCATGACTTTGTACTTGGAGTAATAGAAGGTTTCCCGAGTATAAAAGTAGAAGATAAAGAAATTTCATGATAACTCTCATTTTGCTATTTTTCTCCATCACAAAATAAGCAAAGCCATGAAAACTACTAAATATAAGGGGAAATTTTTGCAATCTCTAGGATTTCCAAACACAACCAAGGTATGCAAGATTAATACTAATCCCTAATATTGTGGGGGTGCGATGTGACTCTCAAACCTCTTCTCTATGGTGAATTCGATAATTTATATCAAACTAGTATGAGTCTAGGTTTTGTGTAAATTGAGATATATATGATGTGAACTTAAACTAGGGTTCCAACTATTAGTAGGTTTATGCAAGATTATCATGGTGAATGGTAATAGGTAACTCAAGAGTCTCACCCATGCATAAGTAGGAAGGAATTCATATCCCTTTTAACTATGATGCATGAGATAAACTTAGATGCTGAAATCCCAAATTTGAGTTTATTATTCATCACAAGTATGGTGCTTACAAAGTTGGAAGTGCAAATACTTTTAAAGATCAATTCATTGTATATATCTTAAATGAACTAGTTCTCAAATGAGATATATGCTATATTTAATACTTTTTCAAGAGATTCACCTTTTTATGGGATTCCTATCATCACTAAGGAGAATGGTGATAGGCAATCCTCTGGACATGTCCGAGTATATTATGACTCATATTGTAGTGATAGCTTTTATAAGTTATTTTATGGGATGTATAGCCCAAAAGGGTTTGTTGATTTAATTTATGGGATGTATCTTCAAATAGTTCAAATTATATTTTGTTTGAACACAAAATGAAGGTTGGTTTATTGTGTAACTTCAATGGTTGCTTCATATGTACACTCTTATTCTCTAGCCTCATATATCATAAATGCCAAGAAATGACATGGTTTGTAAGTGTATGTACTTTTAGCTTGATAATCATTATACTCACATAACTAATATATGCTTCCCTTTAAATCTCACTAGTAATAGTCATATGAAGAAAATGAACTTTCATGACTATCATAACCTTATGAGTCACCTCTAACCACATGTATCTTATGGCTTACTTATTACCATATATCACGATGAAAGATGGCTCACATACTAAATAAAAAATTCTTAGCAAAATGATCTATAAAATGCCCATATCTTGATGGTTTATTCTTTTAAGATATGCACAATTTATTGTCTTACAAAAATGTTCATGCTATCAGATTTGAAAGTACCATTCCTACGTAATTAACATACCTCAATGTTAGTTTTTAACCTATAAGACTATCTTATGCATCATGATTAGAAATACTATCACTTCCATCCTACTATATATTATATATATGTGAGCTTCATGACTTACTTATTACTATCCACCAAAATAGTATGTGTAAACTAACCAATAATAAAATCATAATTTTAGTTATACATGATTACCACATCTATCAATATATAAATCATAATAAAATCTAAATATTAAATTTAGTTATAAAGTAATTATCATAAATAATTAGATATAATAATCATCAACTTTAATTTAGTCTGACATTGAGGAGGAATTCATATGAGATAATTCAAGATAGATCTCACAAAAAAATTGGGTTCCTAATGATAGCCCTTGAGAGTATCTAGAAATTATACTTTAAATCCACAATATTCATTTATGTACTTCAAATTTGCTCCAAGGGTTAATCAAAATTTATGCCTCCCTAGGATTTATGATTGTGCCTTACATCATTGCTTTGCTCATGAATCTCACACAGGGCCAAAAAAATATATAGTTTCTGGAACCCTAGCTTCCATTTCTTTTCTTGTGCCCTTAAACAACTATCTCAAAATTCTTATTTTTTTCTTTTTATACTCAAATGGTTGTATGCAAACTTTTAGTTGAAAATCATCACTTTTTAAGAATGAGCTGTGACTTTGCTCTCTTTCTTGTGGCATTAGAAATGGTCATGATTGTATATTTCATCTTTGGAACACAAAGTCATGGTGCTTGGAATGAGTTACGACTATAGTCTCTCCTGCATTAGATGGCTTCAGTGTTAAGAATGGACATAGCTACATATTTCTTCTCTAGAGCATAAAGTCAAGCCACGAGGAATAAGTTGTCTTTAGTCTATTTATTGTATTAGTTGATCATGGCACTAAGAATAGGTCATGACTTTGGTCTCTCCCTTGCATCAATTGATCATGATGCTGAGCTTAGTCACGACTATATATTTTGCCTCTACAATACCAAGTCATGATGCTGAGAATGTTCATGGCTTATATATTTCATCTCTATAATTTAAAGTCATTGAAATATAAATAAGTTGTGGCTTTGGTTATTTTTCTAGAGTAAAAAATTCTAACCTTATAAATGGTCAAGTCTCAGGTATTGATCTCTAGAACTTTCTGTAGCTAAAAATTATAGTGCTAGGAATAACACTATGACTATTGCCTTAGACTTGATGGGTTTGTAATGAGAAAGTTAGTGTGCTAGAGAGTTTTTCATGGATTTGAGGTTTTAAGCACTAGTGGAGTACTTAGTTAATGTGATGTTAAATTAATGTCATAGTAATGAAAAATATTGCAAGCTAGTGTAACTGCATCTCTAAGAAATTTTTGTAGTTAAATAGAATGTGTTTCATAGTAAAATGATTGTACCATGTTTTGATAGCATCCTTAGATTCTAGATTCATTGAAATACCTCTTTCAATCACTAACTTATATTTCTTATCTTTGCGCTGTATGACTGTGAAAAATGCTAGTATATTTTAAATTATCATTATCTACAATTGTGGCCAGCATATGTTGAACCACAACAACACATAGGTCATCATCACAATCTTCATGAAGATCTTCTTCATCATCACAATCTTCATGATGTCTTCTTCATCACCAAAATAATCTAAAGGATCAAAAATTTGGTGTTCCTCATCCTCTAGATTACTATCTTCATCATCTAATGTTAATGCACATTGGGGATAATGAGTTACAATATGATCATTGTTATAATACTTATAATATATAATCAATGAATTACTAACCTCAGACTCAATAGAAGAAGTATAAAGAAGAAAGGTAGGAAAACTCAACTTTTTGCTCCAAATATTATTAGGCTAGTATAACAATTTGATGACATCAACTTCAATATGAACTGACCTATGTGTGCAAAAAGTAACGGTCTATTGAACTTCTCAACTTCTAAGGCATTTTGATATGCTATTAACAAAATAAGTGTAGATACCAAATTGGTCCTCAACATGGAACTTACTATACCTAAGCCTAACTACTTCAAATTTAGATGAATATTTTGCTACATTAAAAGTCAACTATTTTTAATTAAGCATGTTATAGAACAATTGAATCTTATGTGATGGAGGAATTTATTTCTTTTGCAACTTTACTTTCATTACATCTCATTGGATGACGGGTAGTTCATCTCGATTAATCATGTCTTGTAAAATATTTTGCTAGTACATATAAATTGAATTGGTTAATTCCATTTTAACAAACTTAATTTATTCATTATAAATCATCTCATACAATCAAAATATTCTTTAATAAAGACTAACTAATTAGAGAAAACATCATGATCCATCCTATTATCAAATTCAAAAGTACTATATTTGACTTGTTTTGTTATGTCATTTTGAGGTTATGTAATATGTCTATAATGATTTCTTCCCCAAATACCATTACTCCTAGGTTGATGTCTTGAGGAGCAACATACCCTATCAATTGATTGGGTGGGTAATTTAGACTAGGGGTTGGTAATTGAATGGAAAATTGGTACTAGCAGATTGAAACTAATCACCTAGGTTGAACTGAAGGTCTCTGGTTATTTGTAGCCTTGTGTGAGATTGAGCAATCAAATTAATTTTTAGGTTCATGTTACCCAAATTATGATGCAAGTCATTTGTGAATTTATTAGATTGATGTGAACCTCTAGTGTATTGTGATTTGACATGTTTCCTAACATTTTCATTCACATATTCACATATCTCTTTGTTGCCCAAATATTTTAAAAACAAAACTATTTTTTTAATTAATTACATAAAGTTTGTTATTTGTTGAGAGATTGATATTGAGTCAATTAACCACAAACTGAATTTATATTACTCATTAATATAGTGACTGAATCAAATTGCACTTCACTTGCATCATAACAGTGAGTAATCGATGCAAGACAATGATTAAGATCTTGAGATAAGGCTTGTAGTCTTTGGTCAAAATTATTAAATCTTTTAGTTGGATCTTTTGTATTAAGTGAAGGCTGAGATTCAACAGCATCATTTTTTATGGATGAGTCAATGATAATTTGATTATCCAATGTGTTTACTTGTCAACTAATCTAATGGTGTTGGCACATTGCCATATGCTTTGGAAATGATTAATATGCCATGGTTTAGGTATGGAGTAGGCCATAATCTAAGCCTAGATGAGATAGGAATCTCAAGTCCAATCAAATGTTTTATTATAATTAGTTATTTATTTCATCATACTTTGAGATGTGTCTATTGGGTTTGGTATATGTGTGTTAGGTTTTAGGATGGGTTTGTTAGATTTTAAAATGTTTTTATTGGTGCCTATAAATAACACCACCATGTGCTATTATTGTGGGAGACTTTTGAAAATGATTTGAAAATTAGTTTTTCTTTATTTATTTTTTCACTTTTGTTATATTTATTATTCTTTATAACCGAGCTACATCAATTTGGTATCATGGGATAGCTTTGCTCCAAGATCATGTTATTTCTATTTGTTTCCAATTTGTGTTCTTAACTTTCAAATTCTTTACCATGTACCTACTTTCAAGAAAACCAAGATCATAGATATTTCCCATTGTTCAGCATGCCAAATACAATATAAATCTTGTTATATTAGTGAATATTCATGATATGTTATATAGAAAAGAGCTATAAAACGAATGATCTCATCAAATTGTGATTTTAGATGAAAAATTTTTAATAATAGTAAAATTGAGAGATTTTAATAAGAAATGAAGACTTGATGAAATTGTGAGTGGGAAGTCATGTAAATACATAACATTCTTTATATTATGACTATATTATATCTTATTGATCTATAAAATAGTTTTAGTTTCTATCCTTGGTCAAAACTCCTATACAAATACTCATGATAATCTTCATATGTCATGAGTATACCACTTTGTTGACATAATCAGTTCACTGTATAATATTTTTTTTGGCTATAAACAATTCTTAGAGTATTAGGGACCCAAAATTTTATGAGCAATTTTTTTAATTATCTTGTGTGATTTCCTTTTTGATATCAAACTAAATTGAGGTTTAGGATTGATATATGTAATTATGTATCATGGATACTTTATGAATGGATTTAATGTTTGGATTTTGTTATGAATTGAATATTGATAGATGTGATAATTATGTAGAAATAAAATTAAGGTTTTGTTATTAGTGGGTTTGTGCATGCTATCATATTTGATGGTGACATGTAAGCTACAAAGTACACTCAGATGTAATGGTAGAAAGAAAGTGACAACCTATTTAATCATGTTGCATGAGATAAACTTATACATTAAAACCTAACATTGAGATAGTTAACCATATGAGTATGGTTCTTATGAAGCCAAATATACTAATACTTTTATAAACCAATCTATTATGTATATCTTAGAAGAATTATCCTTAATTAGTGTAAGTTTTTATATAATAGTTTTTAAGGGTTTCATCTTTAGTGTGGGAGTGACATATTATTGTGATGAATTGTGATAAGCAAGCTATAAGATATATGCGAGTGGAAGTGACTCATAAGGTAGTGATAGTAATGAAAGTATGGTGCTCATAAAACCAAAAGTGCAAACACTTTTACTACCTCATAAATTTATATGTATATGATATGTGGGGTTAGAGAATAAAAATGTACTTAAGAAGTGACCTTAAAGGATAATTGATGCGTTACTTAAAAGGTATGAATTTGTGGATGAGCCTCGAGCAAAAATGATTTGTTATTTTGGTGGTTAAGTATTGAGGTGACAACTATAAGAAAATCATCATTGGAGAGAGCTCAATAATTAATGATCACCTTGTATGCTAATAAGACACAAGAATATTTTCACAATAATCCTACTATCATTTAGTAACCAATCTCAATAATATCTAAACTATTTACATAAGTTATCATGCATAGTATAATGTACTAACTCTAAAATCTAAGAACCTTACCTAAAACTCAATATTATTCTTTCAACTATAGTAGTATTTAACTAATAGTTGATGATCAAACTATCTATACAATTTCTATGGGATTGATACATGGACAAAAAGTCAACTTTATTACTTATATGTCTTGTATTCTTATAGATTGATTAGATGAATGACTCTTGTCCAATGAGATTTTAAAACTATGTCTAATAATAAAAATTAAGCATTGTAACAAATTCACAATTAGTTTTTGACAATGTTGCTGGGAATTATTTAGTTTGGTTATCAATTTTAGTTGTCATAACTATCATTTGAAATGGATAGTTTTACTTTTAGTAGTTTGAATATTAATATCTTAATTTTGTGCCTCGATTTATATTATTTAACCTGCATTACTTATTTGTATCTTTTAGTTAGTATTTTTTTATATTTTATCCACAAATCTACATAGTGAAACTCTAAAATTGATCTAACACCTAGAGACCTAGAAAAAGAAAAAATCAAAAAGCAGATAACTTTGAGACTATAAGATGAACATGTACAACCCAATGTATCAATAGGATGAAGTATATTTCTCACCAAGTAGTTCATCCAATCTCTTGTCCAGTGATGACCTGAATCATGTCTATTATCAGAAATTGGATAATTGTAGATATATGAGATTTGGGAGCCATGAAAAGATTATAATTGATTGTCTTAATCCAATCTATGAAGATTCATTTTATTATATAATCAGGGAGTTGTTAGAAGAGATAGAGAATGATTGAAGTGAAAGAATAGTAGTTGAGATGATAGGAGATGAGACTTGAAGACACTAATTTGAGCATACTTAAAGAAAGTGATACATTAGATTTTCATGTGGTTAATATGATTATGGTTAGTTTGAGAAATAAGTTAAGGAAGTTGAAGGAGTCATGACACATCATAATGTCGGCCAAAAAAAAAAAGAAAAAAAAAGATTTGTATACTCAACATCAAAAAACTATAAGGATCTATTGTTGAGGTAGTTTTCCATAAGTATTTCTGGCTGATATAAAAAGTACAAAGATAAAATTGATGTGGACTATAAAATTTATAGATGAAAGAAAGACTTTAGTGAATGTCTAGCTATATACATTAATATAGTACTACTTGAGAGGTAACCCAAAATATTTTATTTTATGTTATGTGAAAAATAAAATTTGTTGTTGTTTATTGTACATGCATCATATCTACTATGACCCATAATAAAAACTTCCACAACAATAGATCACAAAATGAAACCTAGTTATGATTTTGACCAAACCAAATTCAAAGTCATGACATCATCATGTATTGTGACTTTCACATAACTCAAAGCCACATCCTTCAGTTAGTACCATGACTTTCAAAAAAATATGCAAAGTCATGAACTTTCATGGCTATTTAAATTGAGTCACAAAGGAAGAGAAACCCTAAACTCTCAAAACAAATTTTCTTCATGATTTCAAGCTTCAAAACCACAAATTCCAAGTCCCAAAATTCCAAAACTTCAACCAACCATGGAGAAAGGGTCATGATCAAAGCTCTGACGAAAAAAATATACTAGAGAAGTGAGGAACAAGGTGAAAAGGAAGCAACCATGGTCTATCACTACTAAAATTTTGTAGAGGGTCATGGTGCACATGACAATTTTTTTGTCAGAAATGAGCAAAATATAAATGAATCCAGTGCTCTCCAAAAAAAAAACTTTATAAGAGAGCAAACTTCATGGAGTATATCTTTTCTTTGTAGTGGATGATATAATAGAAGGATTGAATCTTATTTTATGCCCACAAGGAAAGGGGAATACCTCAGTTGTGCTAAAATTCTATGTCAATCCAGAGGATCAGGAAGAAGAGAGATGCTACGTCATAGGAATTAAATGTATGATTTGATAGAAAGATTTTTAATGAGTTACTTAGACAACTAGGGGCTAGGAATAATATGACTTTCAAATCCCTAAATTAGCAACCCAGTTTTAAAGCAATTTTGAACCTATTGATGGATGACAAAGGAGAAAGAAGAATAACTTTAAAAAGCAAGTATGAAGTATATATGCATGAACACCTTGTGAAGGTGAGAAGAGTTTGGTTATATTTTATTATCTCATTTTTGTTGGCAATATTCTATGTCTCAACCATCACACAATATATAAAATTTTTTCTCAATACTCTTTTGATAGATTATAGATTTGATGTCAGAAAAATATTTGAGAAGTCTGTTTTATTATCATAATGGTGAATTTCATGGCCTAATACTCCATCCTTGATTAATTTATTCTGCCGAAGTTGAGGGAGTCCCAATGGATGATGATAGCAATGATTTTCACCTGAGGGTATTCACCTAATATTGTTAGGAATTTTAAAATATGGTTTGAATGAGATAAAAAGGGAAAGAAGCCAATTCTTGAAGGAGAAGGCGTATATATTTAAGAAAAAAAATCATCGTTCACCGAAGCTGATATAGAAATCAAATATATATCAGTCACTAAAGTTGATGGAAAGAAGAGGCAGAAGATGAGAAGAGGCAGAAGATGAGAAGAAGATGAAATCCATGTAAAGCATTTCCTAGCGACAAAAAGAGGTATATTGGGTAATATTTTCATATTTTGAAAAATATACAGCTAGGTGTTAAAAAAAAGGAGGAACACCTAAAAAAAGAGATCCAATCCCATTGTGTAGTGATAGCAAAGAAATCAGAGAAAAAAGATCTAAGGTGAGAAGTGCATCTCCAAAAGAAAGATAAGTTATTTGTGGTGATCCAAAGAAAATCTAAAAACAAAATTTACAGATTTTTAGAGAAAAGGATGAAATAGGTGGAGAGCAAGGTGATGGACAGTGCTGAATTGTTTGAGAAACTTTATGAGGCCATCACAATTAATTGGAAGATAATTATAAAAATGAGAGATGAAAGAATTTGAGGCAAACTACAATATCAACAAAATCCGTGGATAAAATAATTGAGAAAATGTAGTGTGAACTAAAAGAAGTTATATTTTGCAAAAGGACCCTTTGAATGTGCATTGAACTCAATTAAGATAAGACAATATATGTTGTATAACATTTTAGCAAAGACATTGGATTGAGAAACTATCAATAAGAGAGATTCAAAATAACCATCCACTTTTATGACACCAATTGAGTACTCTAGAGTAGTTTTCTCCTTTAAGAAGTTTGATCCTAAAAAAAAGTCATACCAATGACATTTGTAACCTCTTTGAATTGTATTTTTTTGTAATTGCTTGGGGAAGAATAATTATTTTAGTATAAGTTTATTCAATATATCAAATACCAAATAAAACTAGTTATTTTAATGAATATTCGTGATGTGTTGCATAAAAAATAGCTTTAAAATGAATAATTTTACTAAATTATGATTTTTGAGAGAATATGACTAATGAAAGTGGGGCTTAGGGTTTATTTATGTAAAATAAAGACTTGTTGAATTATTGAGAAGGATATGAGGAAAAAGTTAGATAAGATCATAACATTCTTTGTATTACACCTATTTTATATCTCTTTGAGCTATAAAAGTAGTTTTAGTATTTCTTCTTAGTTGAAAATCTACATAAATAGTCATGATAATCTTTATATATCATAACTCAATCTTCTCGTTGATATAATCATATCATTGTGTATGACATTCTTTTTGGCTATAAAATTTTTTAAAGTCCTAGCCACACTGGCTCATAATTTTTATAATTATGATATTAATTTCACATCACAATAATAAAGTTTTCCACTAGTTCTCAAGTCACAACCAACTTCCAGCATCATGACTTTTTTGTTACACAATAGATAATTCCAAACCATGGTGTTATTATAAGCATCACAAATTTTTTCTACAAAAAGTTCCAGAGATCAATACTCAAGCCATGACCATATCTAAGGTCATGATTTTTGCTCTAGAAAAATTAACAAAGTTGTGGCATATTCTCAATGTCGTAGCTTTGGGTTACAAAGATAAAATGAGCATCCACATCCATTCTTAGTATCATGAACATCTAATACAAGAGAGAGACTAAAGTTATGGCCTATTCCCAGCACTATGCTTTTGTGCTCTATAGACCAACTGAGTAGCTACAGTAATTCCTAATGTCATAGCCATCTGATACAAAAGGGAGATCAGGGCTATGACCCATTCTTGGAGTAATGATTCATTCCTAGAACCATGATCCTTACTAGTGTTTTGGAATTATAAAGATAATAGGAGACTAAAGCCATGGCTTTTCCAAATAAATCATGAATTTCAACTTAAGGTTCACACCCAATCACTCGAGTATCAAATAAAAAATCAAGAATTTCAAGAAAAAAGTTCTAGGGCACAAGGAAAGAGATGAAAATTAGGTTTTGGGAGTTGAATTTCACTCAAAAATGGGGGAGATTCATGAGAAAATGGGCAATGCAAGGTACAATCATAAATCCTAAGGGAGGAGATGAATTTTGACTATCCCTAGGTGCATATTTAGGGTTTAGTTCCTAGACATTATTGAAATCTATCATTAGGAGCCCAAAATTGTATGAGATATATTTCCATTTATCTTGGGTGATTTTTTCCCCAATATCAGGCTAAATTTAGGTATAAGAATTTATTTAATTATGTGTAATGGATGCTTTATGAATGAATTTGATGTTTATATTTTATTGTGTCTTGGATATTGATGAATATAGTAATTAAGTATAACTGAAATTAGTATATTTCTAATTATGTAAGTATGATACTTAGGAAGTCAAAAATATGAATACATTTATAATTCAATTATTATACATCTTTTAGAAGAACTAATATCCTTAATTGGTGTGGTTATTTTATAGAAAAGTTTTTAAGATTTTTACCTTTTGTGTGGGAATCATGTGTCATTAAGGTAGATGATGATAGGTAAACTATGGGGTATGCACGAGTAGAGATAACTCATAAGGTGGTGATTATCATGTAAGTAATTTTATGTCATGACTACCATTGGTGAGATTTAAAGGAAAGTATATATTTATTTTGTGTGTATAGTGCTTAGGAAATCAAAAGTACAAATATTTTTACTACCACATTAATTTATTTTTGTATGATATATGGAAGTATAAAATAATAATGTTCATACAAAGCAATCATCAAGAATAGTTGAGGAATTGCCTAAAAGGTATTGAATTATGTATGACCTTCGAGCAGAGATAATATATTATTTCGGTGGTAAAGTACCAAGTGGATAACTATGAGGAGATTATTATAAGATATGAATGTTTAAGGAGGACCCAATAGTTGATAATCATCTTTTATGCCAATAGAAACTTTCTTCAATAATCCTAACTTCATTATGTAACCCAGTCTGATATAATATCCAAACTATTAGGATAAGTCATCATGCATAATATAATGTATCAACCCTATAATTTAAGAATTTTACCTAAAACTTAGTTTTATCCTTTTAACTAGTGTAGTATTTGACTAATAATTAGTTGATTGAACTACCTTCACAATCCTTGAGTGATTAATATCTAGATGAATTTATCCACTTTACTATTTATATGATTTATAAACTTGCGAGACTAGTTAGGATGAGAGACTCTCATACAATGAGATTTTGGGACTATGCCAAATACTAATAGTTAGGCATCATAACAAAGTCGCAACACCTATCAACAACTAAGCTCTTTACCATAATACTCCTTGAAAATTTATGATCACAAATTTGTGGCTTATTATCTTACTCCTTCATAGTTGTGCTTACTTCTCATATTATTAGGCAATTCCACTTTCACTTTTATGATTTCACAGATTCAGAAGAAGAGAATAATAAAAACGACAGCAAATGATATGTATATCCACAATCACAATCCAACAGAACCATGACAGAATCAACACCACAGCAGAAAATAAAGTACAGTTGAATACACAAAATAAAGTGGTTCACTAGTCATTCAACGTGACTAGCTACATCCACTAGAAAAAACATGTATGCATTTACATATTATAACCAAATAAAATATTCTTATAGTATGTGCACAAAAGCGGTCGTGATGAAAATCACGCAGAGATGAGAAAAAGTAGAGATGAACAGTTCCACACCAAAATTATAGCAGCTAAAAAAACAAAAATAAAAATAATTTATATTAATACAGTTTCTCGGTTTAATTAACTGGAGCGAGTCAGATCACTTGGACAGACTGGGTTCTAATCCAAAAATTCTTTGGCCCACTGACTGGACAGTGGGACCTCGGTTATTGTGCTATTGCTGCATTCCTATCCTTTTTGTCTATCTATGTCTATATGGCTAATCTATTTATATAACTATATTCTAAAACAGAAGATGTGAATTAAACAAATAGTGCCAATAAGTGAATCAATGAGGAAGGAAGCAAAAACAATGTTCACAAGTGAATTGTAAGATTTTTCACAACACGACATGCACATGAAAATAAAATTGTATGCACGTAAATGAGCTGGGATTGAAATGATCTCACCCTTAAAAATGCAATATCATGCTCATATGAAAAGTCAAAAACTTAGCATAGGTAAATTAATAAATTTATAGTTAAAGCAAATGAGAACAACATCACAGTCACACCACACATCAAAACCATCACCAAACCAAATAAACCACCAAAAAATTGAACCATAATATACCAAATGGGATATTCACACCTAATGATTAAACCCACGTGTCTCAAGTATCCTAGGGTGTTCTATGTATGTTTAGGGATCCTAGAGTTAGTTTAATCTCATAGTAATTAATTTTCATAAACTATGGTTCACTAGTCAAAAGTATCACTTGTTGAAACCCATTGTCAAGAAAAATCACAATTAACATTGATTACTCATTATACAAAAGATATGAAGGAGTGAATGAAAATGAAGTGGCAAAAAAGGAGGCAAAAATAGTTCTTACGAGGGATGGCCGCCCCTCACTTGGCACAAGAATCATGTGCATAAAAATAAAATTCTATGAATATAAATGAGAAAGGATCTAAATGAAATCAATGAATGATGTCACTCTTCAAGGAGGCTATGTATCACTCTCTCTCTCACACTTCAATGCCTCTTTCATGAAGTACATCTATTGGGTTATCCTCAATATAAATTTTCCAAAAATCTATATATTTTTCTTTCATCTTTTCTCATACATGGTAATATTGTACTTTAAAATGCTTTTTCTTCAAGTAAAACCATAAATTATTTGCTAAATGCAAAGTGCTATGATTATTTATATCCATTGCACACTCTTCTCTTATTTATATTTAAGCTCTTCCAATAGTATGTGCAACCAAATTGTCACTTTGTTCACTTGATTAACTATGAATTATTATGCTTCCATCATAAAAGGAGTCATGATAGGCTAAAATGTTGAAGTTCATCTTATAATTACTGTAGAAAAAGTAAACACATGACCTAAGTTAACCTTGTTAATCTCAATATCACATGTATAATCTAAATCAACATAGTTCATGATAGTAAGTAAAGTCTAATCCTCCACAACATGTTGCATCATTTGAAGTACTCATGGCATAATTCAAAATCCTCTTTATACAAATTCAATACTCTTCACTAGTATTCATCATGTGTCAGCTAACTACTCCCATAATTTATGTAACATCTGATATTGTAAAGTGTGTACCTCAAATTTAACATTTGAGGTACTCATGATAGTAAGATTCCCTTTCACTAGTATTCTCTTTACTAATTCAATGGTCAAGGTATTTCTACCACATCTAATTCATAATTAGGACTCATAGTTGAGAATAATATGAAATTAATAGGAAGAGTGATAAATGATTTACAATCTCGCACATGAAACATCATAAATTTTTGTTCAAATAGTTTTTTAGAAAATCTAAGTCTTTCTATTATTTATATCTTGATAAATTTGCATCAATAGAATTTTATTTGTTGGTTCCATATCATTTATACAATATTTTCTTTCATAATTTACTATCACTATCAAATTGGTTCTCTTCTATCTCAATCTATCTGTCATGCCTCAAGTGCTTAAAATCAATACTCATTTTGTGTACCATATAGTTCTTTTTCTAATTATTTATTTCCAATAAAACTTATAATGTTTATATTTTTCATTGATGTTTTATATTATTCTCCATTTTGTGACAAATATGACATTTTTTACTGATAATAATTTTATAAGCAATGAAATCTTACAAGTGATACCCCATCACCTTATCAATATCTCTTAAGAATATATTTTTGGGATTTTGGATCTAACTTTGATATTTTGTGGGCATTGTACATCATGGGCACAAGACTTTCGTATGCATGTATGTGAGAATATTTAGTTGGCTTACTAGTTCAGATTTTTTTATTCTCTTTAAGTCTATTGTAGTTGATGGTGATCGACTTCTACCCAAAATGACTTAGTTATCCATACTATTCAAATCATTAATGTTCATTTTCTATGCTAATCCACTTTGTTGTAGAGTGTATGATGTTGTTAACTTTCTCTTGATATCTTTTAGTTGTTAGGAGTTATCAAATTCTTTACTAGCATATTATTTCTCATTATATGTCCTCAGATACTTGATCTCACCATGAGAAAAAAATATCAATAATGATTCTTTTTGGGCATCATGAATGCTAAAAGATGATTCTTATCTAAGTAATGCTTTAGGTAAGCATCATCTTTTACCATGACATTTTTTTCTTATAATGCATGACACTTTTATAAGTGATATTTTTGAACATTTTCTATTTAAAAATTGATATTATTTTCAATAAAATAATTAATTTAATATAATTAAAATAAGGAAAAAAAAATTACATCAAATAATTGAATAAAATTTTGCTAGCTAAAATTTTTAAAAAATAATATACAATTTCTTTATCAAAGCAATTAGTATAACCAAACTACTTATACATAATAATTACACATAAATTATTGAAACTATAATTCAATATTATTTCAACATAAGAACAAAATTAAGGTAAAAAATATTTAAAAAACCATAAAATGCAAAAGCCTAGTACAATATGTTAATAATTTACTTATGTAATATTCATAATTTTTGGAATCATCTCCTTAACACAATAATTTCTTTTCATTGGACACCATGAAAAACATCAATTTCATTTGTAACCTATAAAACAAAGAAAAAAGAGAGCAAATTATAAATGTAACAATTAATAAGCATAATAAAAATTATGACCTTCACACCTTCAAATCCTACAAAGTGCTTGGAATTCCAATTCTATCAAAGCCTTCTTATGTGATAAATGTCCCACAAAAAAAGATCAATTGAAAATAAAAGTCATGAACAAAAAAAAAAGAAACCAAAAAAAAAAAAAAACTAGATAGTATTTACTATCTAACAAGTTGCAAAGATAGAAGAAAATATACTAAAAATGTGAATTGAACCTTTTTAAGTCATTACCCACATCCTAAAAATCAAGAATAACAATCAACTATAACAAAGAAAGATATCACATTGACATATCGCTTATTGCATTGGCAATGAACATTCATGGAAAAACATTTAGTGGATAAATTGCCCTAGGAATTGGTGCTATGTTGTAGAATGGAATACTCCATTGGAAATGCACAGTAATGTGGGTTAATCAGCATACTAAGATATGGTATACTTAGTTAATTAAAAACTTGATTCTATAATAAATAACCATAAATATACCTAGTTATCTAAAATGTTATTTGTATGTGGTTAGATGAAAATCACCTTGCCCACATCGAAAATATCTTTGGGGATTCCAAATTTTTTCTATAAAATGAGTTTTTCCGTTCTTTTGAGATTCATTCCCATGTATTTCTAATTTCTCATTTTCTTTTGATTTTATTTTATTTTATGATATAATTTATTGCCTTAGCATTGAATTTTATATCTTTCAAATTATTGTGGGTTTAGTTTTATTTTAGTAACTTTTGTGATTAATACATTTTTAAAAAGTTCTATCAGAAGGGTGATAAGAGACTAAAGGTTTGTAGTTTTTTAAAGGGTAATTGTGCCCATCCACTTACTTGGGAACTTTTTTAGTGTAATAACATAAATAGTTATTATTATTCTCGATTACTGTTCACTGTAAAAGTGAAACATGACAGCAAGATTTGAAATAGAAAAATTTAATGGGATTAATTTTTCATTGTGGAAAATAAAAATTAAGGTAATTTTTAGAAAGGATAATTGCTTAGATATGCAAATGGAAAAAGGCCCACCAGAATTCCTGAAGACAAGTGGAATGATATGGAATATTATGTTGCTGATGGAATATTGTCAAGTATGACAAAAAATAATACGGTAAAAGAAATTTGGGATACACTCATAAGGTTGTATGAGGCAAAGTCACTTCACAATAAGATCTTAAAAAAAGACTTTACACTTTGTGAATGATGGAATCTATTATTGTAACTGATCATATCAATACTCTGAATACTTTATTTTCACAAATTACTATGTTGGGTCATAAAACAGAAGAAGATGAACATGCTGAGATTTACTTCAAAGTTTACCTGATTGTATGATAAACTCGTCATCAATCTAACGAATAATACATTGATTGATTGTTTAATTTTTAATAATATTGCCTCTACTATCTTAGAAGAAGAAAATAGATGAAAAAATAAAAAGGATAGATATGTAAATATACAACAAATAGATGCTTTGATGATGATATGAGGGAGATCAATGGAGCGTTGTCCTAGTGGAAGTCAGAAATATGGTAGATCAAAATTTAGAAGTAAGAAAAATATTAAATGGGATAATTATGGTAAAAAATGACACTTAAAAAGAGATTATTGGTTTAAGAAAAAAAATATGGATGATGAGTTATATAATACTCAAGGGAATGTTGCAAGCATCAATGATAAAGGGAATATTTTATACAGTAATGTAATAAAATGGTTGAAAGTAGAAAATAGTTTAGTGATGTATGGTTGTTCTACTCGTGAGCATTGTGGCATATAAGATATTGGAGAGATTGGTTTCACAAAAATAAACTAATATCAGGTGGGTCTATGCACATGGGTGATGATCATGCTTTAAAAATTATTGGTATGAGTATTATCAAAATTAAAATATTTGATGGTATGATTCATACCATTCAATAGATACGATATGTGATTGACTTGAAGAAAAATCTATTATCTTTGGGACAAATAGGTAGTCTTGGATACAAACTTTTTTTTTTAAATAGAATGATAAAGATCGTGAGAGGTTCACTTGTGGTAATGAAATGGGAAAAAATCACTACAAATTTATTCATGCTTTAAAGAATAAACAATACAGGAAGCAAATAAATGTTTTGTGATGTATTTTAGATGCCACAACAAGATGATATGACATCTCAAACTAGGCCACATGTCAGAACAAGATTTAAAGATTCTCTCTAATAAAAAGTTACTTCCGGGGATCAAAATGGTAAATTTATTTTTTTGTGGCATTATGTTACAAGTAAGCAAAATAGAATGACATTTAGAATATCAAATGTGAGAAGTAAAAATACTATAGACTTGATATATTATGATGTATTGGAATCACCTGAAATATCTCACGGAGGAGCAAAATATTTTGTATTATTCATTGATGATTATTCAAAGAGATGTTGGGTGTATTTAATCAAGAAAAAGTCAGATGTGTTTTTAACTTTTAAAGACTTCAAAGCATGAGTGGAACTTGAATCTAGGAAAAGAATTAAGTATTTGTGAATAGATAATGGAAGGGAGTATATAGTTAGTGAATTTCTTGTTTTTTGTAAGCAAGAAGGTATCAAATGATAGTTCATAGTCATGTACATGCCACAACAAAATGGAGTAATAGAATGGTTGAATAGAACTTTTGCAGAAAGAATGAGAGCAATATTAAGGATTGTAAGACTACCCAATTCTTTTTGGGCGGAAGTAGCAAAAACTGCATGCTATGTGATAAATTGATCTCCATCAACATTGATTGATTTGAAGATATCGATGGAGATGTGGACGGGTAAGCTAGTATATTACTCTACTTTATATTATTTTAGATGTCCTACATATGTGATGTATAATACTCAAGAAAGAATAAAGTTGGATCCAAAACCTAGAAAATGCATATTCTTAGGGTAGTTTGAAGGAGTGAAGGGGTATCGCCTGTGGGAGCCCACTGACAACAAGGTAATTATAAGTAAAGATATAATTTTTAAAGAAAGAATTAAAGATTATAGCACATTAAAAGAAGTTTTAGAAATTACCACTGTGCATGTAGAAAATGACTAGATACGGGATATTCCAAAATCAATGGAAAAAAAACTATAGCATGAAGCATAAGAATAAGTCGTGTTTGAGGCTCAAGAAGTTAGTCGGCTAACTCATAATAAAAAATTGTCATCTTGGCACTCAGAGAATGTTATGGAAAGCAATTACATATTATCTCCTAATAAAAGATGGAGAACCTTCAACATTTCAAAAAACTTCAGATAGTACAAATGCATCTCTGTGGATGACAGCAATGGTGAAAGAAATCAAAGCTATACACAAGAACAAGACTTAGAAGCTAGTACCGTTACCAAATGGAAGGAAAGCTTTGGGAACAAATGAGTTTATAAGATAAAGTGAGATAGCAATGATCAACTAGAATGGTATCATCCAATATTGGTGATAAAGGGATATTCTCAGGAAAGAATGTATTGACTTCAATCAAATTTTTTATTTGGTGGTTTATCTTACAATAATTAGAGTAGTATTGACTCTATGTGCTACACTTGATTTAAATTTAAAGTAGTTAAATGTTAAAATTACTTTTCATCATGAAGAAATTGAAAAAAAAAATTATATGTTCTAACTAGAAAGATTTGTTGAAATTGGTAAGGAGAACTTGGTTTGCAAGTTGAACAAATCTTTATACAGTCTAAAAAAATTGCCGAGGTATTGGTATAAGAGATTCGATTCCTTCATCATGAGCCTTGGGTATAATAGATTTAGTTCAGACCATTGTACATACTACAAAAGGTTTGAAAAAAATGATTTAATAATAATATTATTATATATGGATGACATATTGGTAGTAGGCCCAAATAAATGTCGAATCTAAGAATTGAAGGCACAGTTGCTAGGGAATTTGATATGAAGGACTTGGGACTAGCAAACAAGATTCTAAAAATGCAGATTTACCGAGATAGTAATAATAAGAAGATTTGGTTTTCTCAACAAAAATATTTTAATAAGATCTTGCAGCATTTCAACATGAAAGATAGTAAACCAATTTCTATCCCTCTTCCTATTAATTTCAAAGTATCCTCAAGCATGTGTACTAGCTCAAAAAAAAGAGGAGGAAGATATCTTGGGTATCGTATGGATCAATAGTGAGAAGTTTAATATTTATAATGATTTATACAGGACCAGATATTGCACAAGCAATGGGAGTGGTTAGTCAATTCATGGAAAATATTGGCTTAGAACATTGGAGTATTATGAAGATGATTTTTAAATATTTGAAAGGAACCTCAAATACTATAATATGCTATGGAATTTCAGACCTTATTATCAAAAGTTATGTTGATGCATGCTATGCTAGAAATATTGATAATAGCAAGTCTACAACGTGTTATATTTTTACTCTTGATGGAGGAGCTGTAAGTTGGGTTTCAAAATTGTAGCCTATTGTATTTACTTCTACGATATAAGCAAAATATGTTGCAGCTACACAAGCCAATAAAGAGCCAATCTGGTTGCAAATACTATTGGAAGAGCTTGGATACAAACAAAATAAGATTACTTTATTTTGTAATAGTCAAAGTGCTCTACACTTAGCAAAAAATCCAGTATTATACTCAAAGAAAAAACACATCACTGTGTAATATCATTATGTATGAAAGAAAGTAAAAGAAGGAAGTGTGGATATGCAAAAGATTCACAAAAGAAGAAAATATAGCAAAAGTTTTGACCAAACTGATTAACACTAACAAGTTTGAATGGTGTAGAAATTCATGTGGCTAAACAAGAATGGAAGGAAATATTAATAAGTAAAGAAAGTGATTTTCAAGTGGGAGAATGTTATTTGTATGAGGTTAGATGAAAATCACCTAGCCCACATCGGAAATCTCTTTGGGGATTTCCAAATTTTTTCTATAAAAAGAGTTTTCTTATTTCTTTGAGATTCATTCTCATGTATTTCTAATTTTCATTTTTTTATTGTATTTTATTTTATGATGTAATTTATTTCCTTAGCATTAAATTTTCAACTTTCAAATTATTTCAGGTTTAGTTTTATTTTATAACATAAAATAGCTTGCCAATTCAAAAGAATTTTATAGAGTCCTTGCACATCATCCTTTTCTGTAATTCACAATCCATGGTTCAATAATTATGTTCACAATTATAGACATATGGTCTCTAGATAAAACAAACAAGTTTATCCTATCAAGAAATGTTGAAAGAAATTTACATATATCTATCAATTTGCATTTCATAGTGAAATCATTAGTAACTAATCCTCCTTTTGTGAGATTCTAGTTTGGTGTCCTATATTAGTAATAGTAAAGCTTAGAAAAGCTTACGTAAAATGATGCTTTAAGGTATTGTAGAAAAGTTTAGATGGACTATGAACCTATGTAATTCTTTCTTATGTCATATAAAGAGCTTGAAAAGAAGATGAGTTTGAAAGAGAATAACATTGGTTGAAGAAATAAAATCACAACATATAAAATCTAAAAGGATATGATAGTGGATTTATCATCTCCTTCATTGCATAAAACATGAAACGTCAAAGCTTAATGATTGATAATAAAGAAAAAAATGGTTTGGCCCCATATTCATCAATGCTCTGTTCATGTGAGGCAATGCCAACTTTCCTTTCTAATCTTATATACATACATATTTATATTTTGTTTATGCTAATTTCTTTCCTTTTACTTGTTATATATAATGAAAGTTGAAATGAGATTTCCAAATCACCTTAATTCTTTTATCTAATCGATTTGAGATATGCTCTCAGCATTAAATTTATATGATTTTGCAATCAATAGCACTAGCAATCTAATATAGTTTTTTTTTGTTAATATTTGATTATTTCAAGTTAATGCAATAAAATGGGCTTACCATTTGTTCACAAAGCAATATAAAAAAAAAGAGAATTAATATATGTATAGTGGCAATCTACTATACCAATTTCCCAATAGTGCATGAAGCTTGGTGATACATACTTCTCCATCTTTTGTAAAGTTGTATCTTTTAAAATCTAGCCTGAAATATTATATCCACCATAGCTTGTAACTTTTTCCACAATGAAGCAAGCCTAAAATAAGTGAAAAACTACATTACACAAAACAAGTTAATGTATCAAAATCTCAACAACAAATATTTTTTATGACTATAACACAAAACAAGTTGGATATCTAAAATGCCCATAAAATTAATAATAAAGAAGAAGAAACATAAAATATTCTTCCTAATTACATATTGATTCTTCAACTAGAAACGTTCACATATTGACATTAACAAAAAAAAGAAAATACATATAGAATATAAAAAGTATGTTTTAACAAAACACATGCAATAAAAATTAAAGTTTAATAATATAACTACTAAATGAAAGAAGTAGAAAATAACATAAACACAAATCAAGTTAATATATCAATATATCAAGAATAAATATTTTATCTAACTTTAACACAAAATAAGTTAGATATCTAATATGCTCATAAAAAATTAGTAATGAAGAAGAAGAATACAAAAGTATTATTCCTAGTAGCATACCAACTCTTCAAATTGAAACTTTTACCTATTGATATTAAAAAAAGAAAATTAATAGAGAATGGAAAAAATTACAATTTGTCAATACACATGCAATAAAAGTAAAGTTTAAATTTTGAAGTACTAAATGAAAGAAGTGAAACACTACATTAACACAAAACAAGTTAATGAATGAAAATATATCAGCAACAAATATTTTTTCTAACTTTAACACAAAACAAATTATATATCTAATATTCTCATTAAAATTAGAAATAAAGAAAAAGAAGAAGAATAAAAAGAAGAAGAAGAAAGTATTATTCATGTTTGAATATCAATTTTTCAACTTGAAACTTTTATCTATCAACATTAAAAAATATAAATAGAATATAAAAAGTATTTCTAGTCAATACACATTCAATAAAAGTTAAGTTTAAACTAATACTAATTTATACATTTATGTATGGGTAATAATTAATTGAGTTACCAACATAACTCCCTCAAGTCTTAGGTCATCAAGCTCAACTTCACTATTTGATTTTTACCCCTTAAACTAATAATTAATTATAAATACATGATGATTTGTTGAGTAAAGAAACAAATATTATAGTATGAAAACTCATAAAATTTATTAATTTAATAGAAACTTTCATGAACATGAGATTTGGATCATCAATGATATCTTTCATGTATCTCATCACATAACAACCACATTTCACACCAACTAATTATCTTGGCCCAATAAGCAGACACATGAATTTTATTTTTATGACATGCAAACAAATACATCCTTTTTTGTGTAGTCTTTATATAACATGCATTTATCATTTTTTATATAAATATTTATTAAATGACAATAAAGTATAGTAATAACATGTGCTTCCACCAAGATGACATTTACTAAACACTCTTATTTTGTATGTATCAAAGTAGAAACACTATATTTTTATAGAATAGATAAACATTGTCATTACTTTTACACATATAGGCCCTACATTAAAAAAATATTAATATTTTAGAAACTATATATACATTACATTCAAGTATGGAAATCAAGATATGTTTAATTATCTACAATTTCTTTGAGATCTTCACATGATTACATTGTTGTTAGAAGACTACCCAACTATATCAATAATGTTTGATACTTTTGAATCAAGATACATTACTTGGGTATTATAATTTCTAAGATTAGACTTTTGTTTTAATTTCAAGCACACCTTTCCCCATAACTTGTTATGTAAATAATAATAAGTCTTCTTGTTTGTTTTTTTTTAATCTTGCTTTTACTATACTTATCTTTGGGTCTTTTATTTTTTGGATGTCGTGACTTTGGTGAATATCGTTGATTCCCCTTATGTGCTAGCTTTTCACATTTCTTCCTAGATTTCCGAAGTTGTTACTCTGGGTAAGCTGAAGCTTTGCCTTTAAACTTTTCTTTTCCCTTTTCTGTTTTGATCTCTAAAGTTGTATTTCTCTAACTTTTCACAACTAATTTGTCTTTAAGCTTTTTCTTGTCCTTTTGGTTGTGTAACTCAAAAGTTGTGGTGTTGGACACAACCTAACTTTGAAAAAAATCATGATATCATAGTAGTTATATTTATCATTTTCTTAACTATAAAATAGTTCTTACTCATTATATTTCTCATTTTCATCACTTTCATAGTTATAGACTTGCTATTCTGCTTCATCTCCATTATTTTTATCTAGCTAGCAATCTTCTATAAAATCATTCCATTAAAAATCCACTAATTTTTGTATGTGGTATTGAATATATTTTTTATTATCCAATACTCCATTTCATCATCTAGACCCCACAATCCATAATAAAGATTGTACTTGGCTCACTTCTCATCAACACGGAGAGCAAATTCTCCTTTCTTGATATTGATAAGATCTTTTTCTATGGCCAAAAATAGTCATCGCAATATTAATAGTGCATAATTGTACTCTTCCATATCTAATACAATGAAATCCACTAGAAAAATAAAGATATTTATCTTAACCAATACAACTTTGATTATCTCATTTAGGCACTTGATAGTTCAATCAGTCATTTGGAGTGAGAAAGATCTTTCACTGATTTTGCTTAGTTTCAATCTTCATGTAATTGACAAGGGCATCATATTTTTTCTTGATCCTAAGTCACATAATGGTTTTTGAAATATATAGTCTTCAATAGTGTAAGGTATAGTAAAACTTCTAGTGTCCTTCAATTTCGTTGGAATTTTTCTTTGAATAATTACATTAAATTTCTCTAACATATATATGGTCACATACATCTCTAACTTCTCTTACTTCTCATTATACCTTTTATAAACCTTTTGTAGTTCATTATTTGAGCTAGAGGTTTTTAGAAAATGGTATATTCACTTATAACTTCTATAACATATTATTAAATCTCTTAAAAGTGTTCATCCAATTTTATCTTTCTAAATTGTTGTGAAAATGAAAGATTCATTAAAAATTTATTTATTAGCTTTATTATAATTTATTTGTTTATTTTCATAGCTTTGGATAACATCCATTCCCACCTCTATTAGTTGCAAATTATTTCTTTATTTTCTTTATTTCTCTTTCTCTTGAGTTGCAACTTTATTAGGTACCACAATATTATATTCTTCATCCTTTAAACTTTCTTTGGTGTGGACCATGACTTCTTGGAAAATTTCAATTGAAATCATGATTTATTGGAGTGGTGGCACTATCAACACAAAATTTCTAGAATTCTCTTATTTAATGTAGTACCTTTGTAGCTATTTCCCACTTCTAAGTAATATATGAGAGTAATTATTTCAATTTGCTTTATTATCATATGACTGTTCATTTACTCATTTTCTCTTCACATCAATTGTCCAATTTTATTTTCTATATTATTCATCACTTAACTCATTTAATCTATTCTTACTTCAAGAATCCCAAGATGATTCTCTTGGGTATCATTTCTCCTTTTCAATTCTACTAAGATGATTGTGGAAATTTAAGCTTAATCTTCCTTGATTATTAACTCACTACATTATTTTCAATATTTCAAGAAAATTCTTTAATATTCTTTAGTCCGCTCCCTATCCTCTATATGAAAAATTCTCATGATTTCTTATATTTGGATAATAATATATTAGGACTATGTCTTTGTGTCAAAACACATACCCTTTACTTTGTATTTTATTGATTTCTTCTATTTGATAAATGGGATCCAAGTCCATTGATTCATGTGGATATAAAAATATCAATTTTCCTCGACACACTTTTATTTTTCCCTTGGGTGTCAAGCTTCCTTAAGAGAGCTTCCAACTTCACTTCAATTATAGAGAATCAATCCAACTTTAATACTCTAAATTGTCTATTCTTGAATAAATGATCTATTTTTGGTAGTTATTGTCTCTAGCTCCTCAAATAAATATGTTTTCTCTGGCAATTTATGCACAACCAACCCTCTAACGATCACATCAACCATACACCTCATCATATAGATAAACTCATTATAGAAAGTTTGAGTTTAGAACTAAAAATTAACTTTATATCGATGACATCTCCTCAATAACTTCTTAAAATAGTCCCAAGCATCATATAGAATCTTGTTCTTCTCTTATCAGAACTAGGTTATCTTTCTTGATAATTGTGAATTAATTTGAGGTAGGAAAATTTTATTGAGAAAGGTAATAAATAGTTCATCACAACTTTCAGTGGAGCCACAAGATAAAAATAAGAAACGACTTCAAGCCTTGTCCCTTAATGAAAATAAAAATAGATATAACCTTATTATGTCGAGACAACCTCCATTCATTTTTACCATTTTTCATAACTTTAAAAATATCATGACACATTCACTAGGATCCTTTGATGGCCTTCCACTATATTGGTGCTATCGAATCATAAATATAATACTCAACTTCAACTAAAAGTAGATTGTTTCCACTAGTTGTAATTAAATACCCAAATAACTTTCTATTATCATGGGCCTCAAATAATCTCTCAAGGTATGATGGCGGATGAGTTATTGGATAGCATATCCATTACCATATTAGGGCTCTCTATTACTTTGAATTCACTCCATAGACTATTTATTAGCTCTGTCTCATAATTACTCTTTTAATTCTTTTGAGTTCTAAGTCCAAATGAATTAGCTCAGTCACGGATCTTTAACTCATAAAAGGGTATTAAAAAAAGAAATAAGGTAAATGATACAAGTAAAACATCAAAATGCAATTATCCACTTTCTAAATATGTTTACAAGACATAATATTTTGATTTGGAAAGATTTATCAAACTCAATGCTATATAAACTAAAAAAAAGGTTATTTTACCAGGATAATTATGTCAATTCATGTTGAATAACCAAAGTAAACAATCTATGAGAATAACACCAAAACCTTATTGTGACTTTGTTATGCTATCTAATTTTATCAGTTAGGAGGTATCTCAAAAGCTCATTGGTAATAATTTCTCATCAATAGAGATCCTTTAGTACTCGGGTCATACAAGTAGTAAAGAGGACTTTCATCTATATATTGATCCCACATATATAAATTTGATAGTTTAGTTATTTAATAGTAAGATAACTCAATTCTAGTAAAATAAATATTTGAATCATAGAATCACTCTTAGATATATGGGTTTTTTAAATTTAATATATGTGATATATATTCAAATTAGTTCAAATTAGATTATATTTGGATACAAAATGAAGGTTAGGTTTTTTTGTGGTGACTTTTTTCTTTAATGACATATAAGATGGTTATTACTATATAGCCAATCTCATTGGTAGTTCTCTCATAGTCATCCCCTTGGTATGTCACCATGGAGATAATAAATCATTTCTATTTGAGAGTCATTCATAATCTCATACCTTTTAGACAATTCATCAATTCTTTGAATAATTAAGGCCATATCTTCAATTTCCTTTTCTATTTTTCAACCATAACCATTTCCATATATACCACATAGATTTTTGATGTAGCACCTTCTTTGGACATAACCTATAAAATGAATTTATATTTTGCCTTTAGTTATCTCAACTTTTCTTACCTTGTAGTATTGTCACTTCTCAATACTTTTAATATTTCTTTAAGTTCCACTAACAAATAAGATTTTGAAGATGGTTGAGTCATAAAATATGATCTTCTAGTGACTTCCATACACCCAATTTTCATAACTCATTTTTGACTAATAATAGGGTTGATACTAGTTTCCATAAGGTTCATAATAAAAATCACTTTCTTGAGTTTGATAAGTCTCAATATAATGATAGTTTGGGACATTCTCACTCACTTCTATTGCATGTTTCCCAAAAAAAATTCATCTTCTTCATTATGCTTCTATGACTTCTTCAGGTAATTCATTAGGTATTTAGAGAAATATTGGCTAAATATTCTTACTTTATAGATTGGTGGCTAAAAAAAGAAAAGATACATGCAAAAAATCAAAATACAGCTATCTACTTTCAAATAAGTTAACAAAACTTATTAATAAGATTCAAAAAAAAATTTATCAAACTCAATGTTATTTGAATTACTAAAAATTAATTATTATTTTATAAGGAAAATTATGCAAGTCATGTTAATTGACTAAAATAAATAATATTTGGCAACAGCACCAAAAAATTATTATGATTTTATTATGCTACTTAATTTTATATATTAGGTGACATCTCAAAACTTATTAATACGAATATATTATCAATAGAGATCTATAAGTACATTAAGAATACAAATAGCAAAGTATACTTTTGTATAGATATCGATCTAATGCGAATTATATCACTAGTGTAGTTATTCAATAGTAAGATAACTCATTTTTAGAAATGGATATTTGAATTATTAGACAATCTTAGATCCATGGGTTTTTTTCATTTAATCTATGTGATAATATTTATGTTGTTGGACTTATATTATATTGGACAATCAAAGGTTTTGATATTGTGTATTGACTCCTCACCCTAATGGCATATAAGGTAGTTATCATCATTGAGCTCGTCCCAATAGTGGTCTCCTCTTAGTTGTCCCATTGTTAAATCACTATTGAGATGATAATTCATATATACTCAAGAATTATTCATAATTTCATGTTTTTTAGGCAACTTTGTCATTTACCCATGACAATTAGTTTGTATACATACTTTTATTCTTCGGTCTCATATGTTATAAAGTCTAATGATTGACATAGTTTATAAGTATTTGTACTTTGAACTTTTAAAGTATCAATCATGTATAATTAACATATGTTTCTCTTATGTTTCACTAGTATGAACCATATAAAGAAATCACAAGAGCTATCACCACATTGTGAGATACCACATACTCATGCATATCATGAGGATAACCTATCGACATCCTCTTTTATGATGATACAACTCTCAAATTAAAGGTGGGATCATTTAAAAGAACATTATATATAATGTTCATCCCAATTGAGAACTAATTTTTTAAAAACAAATACAATTGATTGATGTGTAAAGTATTCATACGTTTGACTTTGTAAGCACCATATTCGTGATGATTAACATTCCTAATTTTTTAGTTTCAATATATAGGTTTATCTCACACATCATTGTCCAAAGAGCTATCTCTTTCTTCCTAGTATATGATAGAGTTAGCCTCATATTTTACCTATTACTATCCTCAATGGCAATCTTATACAAACCTACTATTTGTTAAAATTATAGTTGAAGTTATATTTAATCACCAATCATTAATATCCATAATATAAAATAAATCAAATACATTCATACATAAATAAAAATCATTATCACATCACATATATTCAAATTATATAAATCCTAAAACCATGCTATTTTGATAAAAATTCTTGAATCTACCCTAGAGCAGATGTGTCAAATAGGTTGTATCATGATGGCATGATCTAGTTTTTTTCAGGCTAGTCAGACCATCGTGCCATGCCATGCTAGGCACAACATAGTGTGTGTCCACTGACCTAGCATGGAACAATGGGTATGGTCATGCCGATCATGTCATGCATAAAACAATGACCATGCAGCTGCATATTTTTTAAAAAATGCAACACCCCATGATGGTGCGGTCAAATTAAAAAAAAAGTAAAATGACCCAAACGACCCACCTAACCAAGATCCCATCATCCAGGCACCCAAGGCACGGTTCTAAACCGTGCCATGCCAAGCTGGGCACTACTAAACTAGGCTGCCCGGCCCATTTGACACCTCTACCCTAGAGATGATGGGTTTGAGAGCCATCCTAATTATAGGATTGCATTAAGTCATATCTTATACTTTCTTGTAGAACCCCAAAGGATTGCAAATTATCCTTTGGGTTTAGTAGTTTTCATGAATTTTATTGTTGTATGATACATTTTATGTTTTGGTAATTTTACTTTATTCCAAGTAAGAAGTCATGAATTTTAGAAGAAAATCACAACTTTAGTTATCATATCTTAAGCTCGAGGTTGTAACTCTAGAAAGAGACTATGACTCTAAACTATATTTTAATCTTTCTATAACACAGAGTCAAGATGCTGGCAATGACTATTATTTGAGCCTAATATTTTTGTAACAAAAAGACATGATACTATGAAATAGTTATGACTTCGTGCATTTATCTTCTTGTCTTTAATAAAGGACTATAATATTGGAAATGACCATGGTATGGTGAAGGGCTTCTAATATTGATATTTGGCTATAATACTATATGATAAAGTTGTGTTTTATTTGGTCCGTATTAATGATTATATGGCCATAATATTATGATATAGTTGCAGCACTAAGAATGTCTTGTGTATCTTGTGGCTTCAGCACTAGGAAATGATAGAGGTGTCAAACGGGACATGCCGGGCCGGCCCGGCCCATTTTTAGCTGGGCCGACCTTGCTTCCGTGCCGAGCCAAGCAAAACATATTTATTGTACCGTGTTGTGTCTGGCCCGACATGGTTCTGTGTAGGTCAGCCCAGCACGGGCCCACGACACGAATCCACCATGTTCGCCCGGTTGGGCTGAACCCTAATTTTTAAAAAAATTGGGTTTGACGGCATGCCGCCGCGCCGCCCTCCCGCCGTGATGCTTTTTCACTATCGGGGGTCAGCAAGTTTTGCCCATTGGGCTCAGCTTCTGTCGTTGGGAGGTTTCTCGACTCGTGCCGAGATACTGTGCCAAGGGACAGGCACGACACAAGGCTCGGTTGGCCTCGGCATGGCACAACACAGTTGATACCGTGGACAGACACGACACGGCTACGGGCACTAGAAATTATTGTGCTGGCCTGGCCCAGGCACGACCAAATCGTGTCGTACCTCGTGCTGGTCCGGGCCAGCCCAGCCTGGTTGACACCTCTAGGAAATGGTCATAATACAAAATTTTCCTTTCATATATCTTCAAGTGTTCACTCCACTATTTGTGACCATGGCACTAACCTTCTCTTTTCTCATATATTATATTACTATAGTGTTACAAGAATTTTATATTACTAGTAATTAGCTCAAGTATAAAATTTATGACTTTGCATTTCTTTGAGAATAAGAGTCTCTGCCTTAGGAAATGATCATGCTTGAATAATATCTATAGAACTAGGGCTAAGTCATGGTCATTGTCAATATCACGACTTTGTGTTATAGAAAGATCAGAATCTTAAATAGAGTTGCTACTATTTTCTAGAGTCATGACCACAAGTTGAAGAAATGAATGCTGAAGTGATAACTTTTTTCTGAAAGTCTTGACATCCTACTTAGAGTAATGCAAGGTTGCTTGAATATAAAAGTGGAAAATAGAGAATTTTTGAAGGGGATTCTCATTCCTCCTTATGCAACAAAAAAAGTCACAACAACTATAAACCCTGGGAAAAATTTTCACACTTTCTAGAGTTCCACAAGCAATGAAGGATGCATGACTTATGTCAATTCCTAGTGGGGGGGGGTATGACTCTCAACTCCTTCTCTTCAAGAGATTTATTTATGAATTTATACCAAATTAGCATGATCTAAGGTTTTTATAATTTGAATTATGTGATGTAATTAGTTTTAGTATGAATATATTATTAATTTGATTTATTTTATGTATGGATACTGATGGATAGTGACTACATATAACTTAAATTAGGGTTTGGACTATTGGTAGGTTTGTGCAAGGTTATCATGATGGATGGTGATAAGTAAATCACGAGGATCACTCATACATACGATAACAAGGAAGTGACTACTCTTCTAATTATGATGCATAAGATAAATTTATATGTTAAACCCCAAAACTTAAGTATGTTAATTATCATAAGTATGATACTTATGAAGCCAAAAGTATGAATATATTTACATGCCAATCCATTATACACATCTTAAAGGGAATGGTTCTCGATTAGGATGGATGTCATATAAAATACTTTTCAAATGGATTTACTTTTAGTATAAGAGTAGCATCGTTATCAAGGAGGGTGATGACATTCAATCATTTGGATATGCATGAGTATATTATGACTTACAAGGTGATGATTGCCCTTATGAGCTACTTTTAATTTTTTGGTTCTCACCAGTGAAACTCAAGAAAAACATATGTTTATTATGTGAGTATCATGCTTATTAAAGCTAAAAATATAAATACTTATAAATTATGTCAATCATTAGTCTTTACAATAATGAAAGCTAGAGGATAAGAGTGTGCATAAAAAACAACCTTTAATGATTATTAAAAAAGTTTTCTGAAAGGTATAAAATTATGAATGACTCTCTTGTAGAGATGATTTATTATCTTTATGGTGATATACTGAGTGGATTTCTACGAGAGAACTATCATTGAGAAAAACTCAATGGTGACATTCAGTTTCTATGCTATTATGGAAAGTGGTCATTTCACAACATCTCAACCTTCATTCTATGTCTAACATAATATATATCAAGCGACTTTATTTTAGCACATAGATTAAATAAATGAACCTTGGACCTAATATTTTTAAAAATCTGAGTATCCATTTTGTTAAAAATAAGTTATCTCATTATTGAATAACCTAACTACTAATACAATCTTTGTGTAATCGATATATGAATGAAAATCCATTATACTACTTGTATAACCCATGAACTTGTGGATCTCAATTAACGAGACACTCACATTAACAAGCTTTTGGGACATTGCCCAACTAATTAAATTATACAAAGCAACAGAGTTGCAAAACAAAAACAAAATAATTTCACTTTTTAAATCATATAGTCTCCAACCCTCCAGTCCATATGAATAACCCACAAAAACATATTTTCAAGACCTTGACCCATATTTAATTTTCACTTAGGAATAATTAATGTTACATAGGCACCCAAAATATATGAAGAGGAGCATAAGTAAGAGGTACCAAATAGCAATTCATTGTGTGTCTTACTAGCAAGTAAAGGAGTGGGACTAGACTTTATTAAGTGTGTAGCAGTCAAAATTAAAATACATTCTTCCTAGAAACAAATAGAGAATTAACTTGCAAATGAAGTGCATGCTCCACATTTAAAATATGATGATATTTCCATTCATCCCTACCATTTTGTTTGGTTGTGTTAATACATGAAGATTGGTGTAAAATATCATCATTTGAATAAATTATGTGGAAAAACAAATGAACTCTTTAACATTATCATTTCTCAAAACTTTCACTTGTTTATTAAATTGAGTACGAGTCATCAAATAAAAATCATTTATAATTTAAGAAACTTCACTCTTTACAAACATAAAGCAAACCCAAGTTGCTCTTGAATAAGCATCCATAATAGTAAGAAAATAAAAAATACAACAGCTTACATAAATATTTTAACTACCCCAATTATCATAGATAATACATCTCTTGTTTATTTAGCACATAAATAAATTCAATGGATATTGTTATTATTAGAATATTCCTTATTGCTACTACTACTTTTAATTATATCATGAAAAAGATGTACTACTTGTCAAGAGGAATGAATAAATCACCTGTCATAATTTTTGATTCTTTGCAACAACTAACTGATATGCTCGAATTTGTTTGACATGCCCAAACTAATATACCCCATCGCATTTACCCATTCCAATTAGGATCCTTGAGGTGGAGTCCTATATCACACAAATCTTATTATTAAATGTGACAATGTAATTCAAATTTTTAATTAACTAAGACACATACATCAAATTACATGTCACTTTTGGAATACAGAACATTTCATAATACTAAGTTTTCACTCGATTTAATCATCTATTCTCTTGTTGTTATCATTTTCTTTTCATTAGACAACCCCACAAAAAAGGTAGATATATTAATTGAATTAATAAACAATATAATATTATAGGATATATGATTGGAAGCAACGATGTTGATAATCCACTTGTTGAAAAGATACTTACCAAGCAATTTTTTAGAGGAGGAAGGAAAGAGTTTGAGATTGTTTATCAAATTTTCCAATGCTAACCACAACTCATCAATAATTCCAGACAAACCACATCTCCATCCATAATCACTTGTTACCCAAAGGTTGTACATGCCCATGCAATAGTTGTATTAATCACAACACTAAGCCTAAAACCATGCCAAGGGCAGCCACTACCTCTGCCATCACCCTCATCGTCATTGCTTTCCCTTTTTTTCAAAATACCACTAGTTTGAAAATTCTACAAGTTGAAAGCAATATTCTTTCACATGACCCAATCTTTCATAGTACATACAAGTACAATTCATATTTTCATGGGACGATCATTCTCCTTGCCAAGAGTACCACCTAACTCTAGTTGTTGGAACTAGTATATATTAAAAACTATTTATGAATGTTTTTCTAATTAGCATTCCTTTTATTTTATTTTAATAAAATTTTTTTAATTAGCTAAATTATTAAAAATACTTTAATCTTTTATTCTGATTGTGAGTTATTTGGTGTATAGAGATTATCTTAAGCATAGAAGATCAAATCATCAATACTCATCATATATAAGTTTGTCCATAATGTAGATAGAATTGGACATCTTATCAGTAAGATTATAGCACTATATTTTAGTGAGTTTGTCTGGCCTATGATGAATAGCAAAGTTCTAGTTTCTAGTGTCAACACACTTAAGTGTGTTGAAATGGACAAATATGGTATAATTATTTTATACTAACTTATAAAATAAAATATATTTTAGTTATTTAATCACAATAACTCTTATTCTCAAGGTAATTATTATATATATATATATATATATATATATATTTATTATTTATTTATTTATTTATTTATATTTGTTAATAATTATTTTGATTCATAAAGAGTTGAGTCTAGAAATAGATTTAAGAACTCTATGAATTGAACCATTTTATCAATTATATGTTAAATATTAATTACTGATCAAATCTATATCCAATCAAAAGGATTGGTGATGCCCCCTTGAGAAAGCTTATAAGTTTTAATATTGTCAAATCCTATATGTGAATTTTGATCCAGGAATATAAATAAGTTAAGTGAAAAGTATCAAGGAAATAATTAGAGATTGAATAAATTAGATAGTTAGTAATTTGATTCAATCAATGAGTATCAGTAATCTTAATATAGTGAGTTTAATTTATGATGAATAATAATGATATAATATATTTAGAATAAGTGAGATAATGTATTTATAATTCTATAGTGAGATAAATTATAATTAATATAAATTATTGTGCAAAATAATTTACATTGAAAGCCTGAGATCATATTCGAGCTGACATCCCTTACGTGCCCTCATTTATAAGTGATAAAAGAAGTCTTATATTATTTATTTGTTTAAAATATATGTACATACATAACAAGAATAATTAATTTAATTATAATATAATTAATTTGATATGATAATTAAATCAAATTAATTATATATGCATTAAATTAATTTATAATTATGTATATTGATATTTTAAATAAATTGATTCTATTTTTAAATATAAAAAGAAACACAATAGATTGAATTAATATATATTAATATTTAGTTTTGGTTCAATGATTCTAAACAGACAATGGCGTCGCCATCTTCGTTGGAACATTTTGGAATAGAGGTGACATGGGGAGATGTCCTTTCAACTGAGCTTAGTTGAAGGTAAGTTTCTTTCTATAATACTTATAAATGAAAATACAATAAAACAATCACAATCTTCAAGAAAATATCGAAATAATTTGAGTTCTAGAATCCCTAACAATGGTATTAGAAAGAGGTTATCACAATATTTGTGTGTGAATGAGATGGTTTTTAAATATTATTTAAGAATATCTAGTCGACAAATCTAAATAGAGGCAATTTGGCCTCTGTTGCCCAAATTGAATGATGACTTGGTTATGTCTGTGAATATAATGGTTGATTTCTTTTAATCTTGGGTTGTATTTTGCAATATGTTTTTGTGTGCATATTGCACGTGGGATTGTAAGCTTTATTCTCATTAATTTTCTATAATGATAATGGTCGAGATGGTGATGAACATGGAAAATGGTGGTGGACATGGTTGATAGAGAGGTGGATATAGTAGCTGATGAAGGTAACTATGGAAGCAGCCACGATTAACGACAATGACGGTGCCATTTTTTGTTGCCATTGATAGTAACTATGGAAGCAGTCATGATCAATGACAATGCGCAATATGCACACAAATGATGGTTGTCATGAACCAACAACTAATGATGGTGCCAGTGATGTTTTTTATTATTGCTGGTGGTGACTATGGAAGTGGTCATGACCAATGGTAATGTTGGTGATAATTTCTATTGGTAGTAATGGTGACTGCGAAGGCAACCATGACCAATGGCAATGTTGATGATATTTTTATTTGTTGATAATAGTGATTGTGGATACAATCATTGCCAATGGTAGTGCTGATGATATTTGAAATTACCAGCAGTGATTACAATAAAGGTTGTCATGAACAATCATCATACTAGAGATTATATTCAAAACCAACATCATGTGGGGCGGTTGACACGGCCAATGGTGGAAGCATCGATGATGGTTGCAACCAGCAACCATTGGTAATAAAGATAGTGGATTTCACGGTGGTAACAATTGACAATGACAAAATTTATGGCAATAGACATTGACAATGGCGGAACACATGACCAGAATCCCAAATCTTTTAGACAAACTAGGGCAGAATCCATTCTTTGTTACTATGGACACTGCCTCAGTCACATGCAACTAAACTAGGCACATTTTTTTAGTTTGTAACACCTCCTTTAAGTAAGGTGCCTATGGCTTATATAATCGAAGTATTTTATGACATCACATATTTGTGGCAAGATAGTATATGTATCATGATAGTATTTGTGGAATGATTTTATGTGTGCAACATGAAATTATATTTTGGGCTGAATTATACACATAAATTTTAAATTAATAACCCCCAAATTTTAAAAGATATCAAAGTGGACAAGGGAGTTCAATAAATGAATCTTATCAACTCTATAGCCGGTTTGAAAGTTATGTAAGTTAGTTGGAGAGTTGGCCTTGGTGTCTTCCACCTATCAGACTAACTGACTTGTAGATATACTTAGCACAAACCACCATGAAGGTGATTTTATGGATTGATTAAATGAATTACTTTTTCATCTGAAGGATTCATTAGAGGATCAATTGATTTAGAATTATGTGATGGTTTACACTTAGCTATAAATAATAGTATCCTTTTTATCTTAGTCACTGTTATTATTTATAGGACCAAAAATAAGTTATCATTTTAATCTTGTTTAGCATAACTCCTTCCTAGATCAACAAGATTAATAGGAATTAGCTTGTCTAAATAAATAATAAAATAGTAGACATTCTTATATCGAGGCATACTATTTATAGTATTTCAAATTGATAACAAATTCATTTGAGAGTTGTTTGAGAGAATCAATTCTCATAATAGAGTTCAAACTAATAAAGCTCATTAAAAACATTTTAAAGAAAATGTATTTCAACCCATTTATTATCATTCTAAAAGAGAATAAATTGGATGGAACCAATTACATAGATTGAAAGAGAAATCTTAATATTATCTTGATTGTTGAGAACTAAAAATTTGTACTCATAGATGTGTACCCAGATAAATCTCAATAAGGGGCAACCAATAAGGAAACCAAGCCTTTTGAAAAATGGGTGAAAGTCGATGAGATGTCTGGATGTTATATTTTGACTTCTATATCAAATGTACTCTAGTATCAACATCAATCCGTTGCTACTACCTATGACATGATATATAATCTCAAATAAATATTTAGGAATTAGACTTGTTCTACCAGACAAAAAGCCATGAGATATTTGATGAACATTATAATGACTGAAAACACCCATGTTAGATCTTCCGAATGAACTAGAGATTATTAGAACTAATATTGAAGAGGACTCCCATATTGATATTATTCTTCACACACTGTCTGACTCCTATAAGTAATTTTACCTAAATTTTAATATTAATAGAGCTAATTAAAAATTAGCATAATTGCTTAAAGAATTGTTGTTGATTAAAAGTAATATCATAAAACCATTTGGAGTATTTTTAGCTAAAAGAACTTCTAAACCAAAAGGAATGAAAAAGAAGAATTTTCAGAAGCATATCCAAATCCCATCAATAGCTCCTAAGACACATATAGAAGTCAAAAAGCCAAAAGAAAAATATTTTCACTATAAGAAGTTAGAGAATTGGAAAAAGTCAAAAAGCCACTTTCAATGAACCCAATGGTACATCTTTAACTAGATCCATTTTATCTTGACAAAGTAAACATTTAGGGTAAATCTCAATTACTAGTTTTTGAAACTTGTTTAGTAGTGGTATCTGTGGATACATGGTGTGCATATATGGGTGCCACTAATCATGTCCATCAAAGTAATGGCAATATTATTTTATACATGAGAAATAATACCAAGGCAGTAACTGTTGTAGTGAGAGTTTGTATACTTAAATTTGAAAAAAATAATATTTTAATTTCAAAAGATTGTCTTTATGTATCTTCAATAAAAAGAAATTTGATTTTAGTTTCTAGTTTATTAAGAGATAGTTTTCTCTTTTATTCAATAATTTGATAATAATTTATTCGAATACAAGAATTATCTGCTATGGTATGTTGAAAGATAATCTTTATATTATTAAAACATTTTTTACTCCACCACAATAATGTGAGTCGAATAGCAATAATTGTTTTCCACATAAGAAAAATCTTTCTTTTAACATGAATCAAACTTATATCCAACACTTATGCCTAGGTCATATAAATCTAAAATAAATTTCGAGACTAGTTAAAGATGGACCCTAGGGTTCATTGAAAGTGGAAACACTTCCAACATGTGAGTCTTACTTAGAAAGAAAGATGACCAAGAACCCCTGTGTAGCCAAAGGCTATAGAGCAAAGGAGGTGCTGAAGATTGTTCAGTCTAATTTATGTGGACCCATAACTATTCAACCAAGAGGTAGTTTTGAGTACTTCATCACTTTTATTGATGAGTACTCAAGATATGGATATATTTATTTGATGCATCATAAGTCTGATACCTTTGTAAAAATAAAAAAGTATAGGATGGAAATGGAGAAACATCATAATTAATATATTAAAACATTATGATCTGATCATTGTGGTAAGTATCTATTTTATGAGTTTATGGAATACTTGTTAGATTAAGGGATCACATCCTAATTGTCTGTACATGGAAATTCACAGTAGAATGGTATGACATAAAGAAGGAATATGACTCTTATGGACATAGTGAGAACAATGATGAGTTATTTAGATATGACTGATTCATTCTAGGGATACACATGAGAGATAATAGCTTATATTTTGAACTTGATTTATATCTAATTCATTACTTACAGCTCTAACTGAATTATGGACTAGGCATAAGCCCAATCTAAAACACATTCATTTGTGGTGTGAGGTTGCCTGCCACATGTATTGAAAGGAAAGATAGATAAATTATAAACAAAAATAGAAGTTTATTTCTTTGTAGGATACCCTAGAGGAACAAAAGGTGATTTTATTTATAGTCCAACGGATCATAAGATCATTGTTTGTATCAATGCCTAATTCCTAGAAAATGATTATATAGCAAACCAAAATTCCAAAAGTTGCATTATTTTATAGATCTTAAGAGGAGATAAGCCTGTCCATGCTCATTCAATTATGAAAAGAACACCATATGGTGACATATCATGTGTCTCATTATCTCATCATAATGAGGAAACTATTTGTGATAGTATAGATATTGAATCTTGTCAACCTATCATTGGTATGCAAGTAGTATAACTAAAAAGAAACCATCAAAATAATTTACATTGATCAGTATCTATACAACATGTCATTAAAAACATACAACCAAGAGAAGTACCTCATCATGGTAGGAGGGTTATTTGTCAAATGAGATGGTATACACTCTTGGGAGAGTCTTATGACAATCATGTCTAGAATCTTATAGGACTACTCAATGGGAGAAAACCCATAAAATGCAAGTGGATCTATAAGAAAAAGAGATGGATAGATGGTAACGTTTAGACTTATACAGCTAAGCTTGTAGCAAAAGGTTTTACTTATAAATAATGAATCAACCATGAGGAAACTTTTTTGTTGGTGACTATGCTGAAGTCAATCTGAATTCTCATCTATTACAACTTATTATGGCTATGAGATTTGGAAAATTAATATGAAGGCTATATTTTTGAATAGAAATCTCAACAAATATATTTATATGATGCAGCCAAATAATTTCATGGAGACTAACTAAGAACACATATTATGTAAGTCGAATAAGTCCATTTATGGACTGAAACAAGCATCTAGGTATTAGAATACTCATTTTGATCAAGTCATTATGCCATGTGACTTTGATGAGTATTGTATGTATATAAAGAGTGGTAATAACAATGTGATAGTCTTTTTTTTGGAAACCAAAGGCTTCAGGACCCACTTATGTGGACCCCTACATCCCCATGGGCTCCCGGAGAATTGAGCAGGTAAGAAATATCCCCAGTACTTCTCAATAGTAAGAGTTGAACTTGTAATTACCTGGACATTTTCAAGAGCCTTAACCCAACTAAGCTCCCTATGAGAGGGGTAACAATATAATATTCTTGATATTATATGTTGATGATATCTTGTTCATTGGTAATGATGTGAGCTCATTATCATTGGTTAATGTCAGGTTATCTAGTCAATTTGATATGACAAACATAGGAGAGACTACTCATAATGTTGGAATCAAGCTTCTGTGAGATCACAATAAATACAATTAAGCTTATCTCAAGCTATATATATCAATTAGATATTGACTCGATTCAGTATGCAAGAATCCAAGAAAGGTTTTCTCCTTTTTAGATATTGAATCACTCTATCAAATAAACAATATCCCAAAATACTCAGAGATAGATAAGTTGAAGATGGTTCCTTATGCATCTGGGTTAGACTTGATATTTAACCCAGAACAAAAGCATTGGATAGTGGTGAAACACATAATCAAGTACCTAAAAAGGATTGAAGATTATATATAGTATACCAAGTTGACAAGCTTATACCTATAGGGCATATAGACTTGGATGTCCTATTAAATGAAAATTTGAAAAAATCCACCTCAGGCTGTGTGTTTACCATGGGAAGTGGAGCCACGAGTTTAAGAAGTATCAAATAATCTTGTATTGTTGATTCAACCATAGAAGAGAAATACATGGTAGCTTCGGAAGCAACAAAGGAAGATGTGTGACAAGTGGCTCGTAGACTTCCTAATAAATATATGGGTCATTCATTCTATGCAATTGTCCATTACATTTTACAATGATAAAAGTGGAGTGGATTACAAATTCAAATGAACATATAACCCACAAAAAGGAAAAATACATTGAGTACAAGTATTATCTAATAAGAGACGTTATGAAAAGAGGAGATGTGATAATAAAAGTGACATCAATAGATAACTTGGTGGATCCTTTTACGAAGAGTCTTCCAATTAAAGCATCATGAACAAAATGTGGAAGGGATAGGAGTCAAATGTGCAATATCAAGGCTTTAGTTTAAGTGAGTGATTGTTAGAACTAGTTTATACTAAAATCCATCTATGAATATTTTTTTGATTAGCATCTTTTTATTTTATTTTTTAATAAAAAGTTTTTTTAAAGAGCTGAATTGGTAGATATACCTTTTACTTTTTATCCTGATTATGGATTATTTAATACGATGAGATTAGTTTATGCACAAAAAATTAAATCATTGGTACTTATTGAATATAAGTTTGTTCATAATCTAGATAGATTTGGATACCTTGTGGTAAATGATAAAATTCTAATTTTTAGTACAAGTATTCTTGAGTGTATTGAATTGTACAAATAAGGTATAATTATTTTGTTATGACTTATAAAATTAGATATATCATGGTTATTATAATTACTATTACTCATATTCTTAAGGTTTTTATTATTTGCATATATTTATTAATAATTATTTTGATTTATAAAGGATAGAATCTAGAAATAGATTAAAGAACTCAATGAATTAGATAACTTTATCAATCACATGGTGAATATTAATTATTGATAAAATATATGTTATGTCAAAAGGAATGATGATATCACCTTGAGGAAGTTTATAAGTTTTGATATTGCAAAATCTTGTAGGTAGATTTTGATATGGTAATTCAAATAAGTTAATTAGAAAATATTAATAAAATAATTTGAGGTTGATTGAATTAGATTGTTAATAATTTAATTCAATCAATAAATATCTAAAATCTTAACAGAAAGAGTTTAATTTGTGATGAGTAACAATGACATAATATTCATAGAACAAGTAAGAGAGTACAATTATAATTATATAGTGATATCAATTATAATTAATGTAAAATTATTATTATGTGAAATAATTTACATTGGAAGTTTGATATCTTATTCGGGCCGAGGTCCCTTCCATAGTATTATCTAGGAGTGATAAAAGAAGTTTTATGTTTTTTATTTGTTTAAAATACACACACACACACACACACACATAATGAGAATAATTAGTTTAATTGTAATCTAATTAATTTGATTTGGTAATTAAATCAAATTTAAATTTTATATGTATTAAATTATTTATCATAATGTATATATATTTTTTAAATAAATAGATTCTATTTTTATATATTAAAAGGAACCAAACGGATTGAATTAATATATTTTAATGTTCGGTTTCAGTTTTGAATAATATAAAAATAAAAGACATCATTTCGATGATGATAAGCCCACATCGTCGTCTTCACTGAAATGTTCTGGAACAAAGATGATATGGGAGAAGTCCTGTTGGTCAAACTTTGTTCAAGGTAAGTTTCTTTCTGCAATGCTTATAGATGAAACTATAATAAAATAATCACAATCCTTCTTGTGCCACAAAGCTCACTGCCTCACTTCTTGTATCTTTGAAGTGCATGACAGGCTAATGTCTTTCTTTGGTCATATCATTTGAAAATATGGTGTCGGGACTAGGCATAATTGATTGCAAGCCAACACTACAATATTCACACCAACACTTATAAGCTATTTCAGTTGAGAGTGTAGCTTATTCATCCTATATCTAATTCAATTTCTTATAATATCCAACCATTGATTTCCTCTTTTAGTTTCAATCCATGAGGTGAGTCAAAGGCCAACTCATATATCCTTTACACAATTCATAATCATCACGATGGATTGAAGTGATGGACCCATGGTGTTGTATATCAATGCCACATGCATGGAGTTCACATGAACCAATTGAGCCAAGTCCTTCAATTTTCCAATTGGTTCTCTTATAGAATCCTCAATAGACTCGAGCTTGTTCTTCATTCAAAGATTATTCTTAATTGAGCGAGGCTATTCATCATAATTTTATTCTTTAAGAAGAACATATGAAAGCACACCAATTGTTTGTTTAGAAGGATATAATAAATAAGGAGAAGAAAGATCACATCATTTTAGTTTATATTTGTTATTCATCGAGTTGAGCAGCATAAAATATGACAGATAATCAAGTTTGTGGGGGAAAATATGTGGAGAAGATAATGACTAGCAGCAATCAAAAGAGTCATTATTTATTTTTGCAAATGTAACAAGCTATGATATAATGATAAATTAATTACAAGAAAACTTTGAAAATCATATAATATATTTTCACATTTGTGAAGAACATGAGATTGAGAGATGGTGGAAGCAATTGCTAACAATTCCTAATTTTATCTTAGGTTTTTTTAACGCCTACATACAAAGTCCAATATATAAAAAGAGTGAGTTTCCAATTTCCTAAATATTAATTATGTCCTAAAAATAAAAATACCTCCTTTACAAAAATTAGAGAACAAAATTCTATCATGATACAAATAGAGGTATCAAATGAGGTGGGCCCGACCTAGCCACAGCATGGTTCAGCCATGCCCATGCTTGTGCCCGGCATGCTACAGTGCTGTGCCTCGACTTGTTGTGCCGTGCCAGACACGTGGGCATGACACGCATGATCACGCACCGAACATGGTCAATACGAGTTGACGCCCGACAGGCACCAAGCCCCAAAAGGGCGAAGATGCGCGACGGGGCACTGATGAAACCCTAATTTTTTAAAAAATTAAGGTTTTGTTTGACCCGAACCGGGCTTGAACCAGATGGTTTTCGGGTCGTGGGCCTTTGACAGGCCAGCATAGTACACTAACCGTGCTGGGTCAGGCTCGGTAGCCCGGTTGGGCTGCTTAAAACCGGGCCCCCCCGGGCCATCCTGGCCCGTTTAACACATCTAGATACAAACTAAAATCATCTCCAAGAGGCTAGCCAAACCTTTTATTTTAGCTATTTTACATAGACGATCCTTAAATTTTGTCTCCAAAAGACTCGTTATCATGCTAGCTATTTCTTATTGGCACTATTCGACTAGCTATTTCTAGCTAGGGCAAAGTTGCTAGCTATTTCCCCTTTATTTATTTTAAAAATATTTTCTTAAATTTATCCTAACCATGTACACTTAACATTAAATAACCATATAAATATTTTTTTTGCATAAATATGTATAGCACAAAAAACAAAACATATTGCAACTATTGATTCAAATTTTAAAATTTTTTATTTCATTATTGTTATAAATAAGATCGTTATTAAAAAAATAAAAAAATTAAAATTTTGATGACGTGACTTAATATTTTTCGTAAACAAAAATTTGAGTTTTCAATTCAGCTCAAATAATTTTATAGTTTTTTTTTAAGTATAAATGATGGATCTATCCTAAATGTAAAAATTATACATCAGCAGTGTGTGTTTGTGTGTGTGTCGCGTCTTTATTATTTTGTGTGCTTGTGTGTGTGCTTGTATGTGTGATTGTGTTTGTGTGTGTGTGATTGTGTTAGTGTATGTAAATAATGGTATAAGTAATATAAATATGACCAGTTTAAAAATTAGTGTTTAAAATTTCAAATTTAAAAATTTTTGGATTTAATCAATATGACATTATGGTGATGATATGATATTGTATATATTATTTTAAATCTTTTTTTAAGCTAGTTATAGTTAATTGAAATTATTAGCTAATAGATAATATTGTTGGAGTTAACTTAAAAAATTGAGTAGCTAAAATAGATAATATAATATTATAATATTTTTTAAGTAGCTATTTTAGAGATCATTGTTGGAGATGATCTAACAACAAAGCCACATGTTACAAAGACAAGATTAAATTTATTGGGAGCAATTAATAGAATCTATTGATTATTATTGATAAACTAATCATGATACAAAGTATCTAAAATAAAGAAATAATCGAAAAGTATTTATTAATCATATTTGAAACATGAATTTAAATTGCAAGTGTAACATTATTTGCAACAAAGTGGAGAGAAAAAAAATACCATGGAGTACGATACCACACATCGGCAGGTTACTTATATACATGAGATGCATGTAAATGTAATTAACGGAGAGAAACAAATTCGTAAAAAGAAAAGCCGCCTCTTGTTCGTGGAAAAAAAATGAGCGCCAAACCATGGAAGATAGTTCCCAGGCCTTTGCTAGAAACAGTCCTGAACGGCCACGGGCAGTGCCTCCGGGGTCCCCAAGCTCTCATCCTCCACGGTCCCCGTGGCGTTGGCAAAACTACCCTCGTCGTGGAACGTAATACCTTCTTGTCACCGCCATCATCATCAGTCATCATCACTCTATTTTACTGCTTTTCAGCTCAAGTTTTGATACCGTTTGTCCGTTTCCTTGTCCAGGTCTTCTAAAGAACTGGAATGAAGCTCCCCATATCACGGCTTACGTAGACTTTGCTTGCTTACTGAATGATCACCATCCGAAACACGAGAGTTCTTTTCCATGGGCTTCCTGGGCCACCTGTGACCAGCCAACTCTCGCCACTTGCAAAACTCATCTGGAAACTTGTCTTGAATCACTTGTTCGCGAGGGAATCCGCATGGGAAGTATTACCTCTCACCAGATATTCGCCACTCTCTGTAAATGGCACCACCCTGATTCGTCTCTTTGCCGGATACTATTTCAACACGAGCACGGGTTTCAATCAAATTCGAAAAATGTAGGCCCTAAAAGGGTTGGCGGTTCGCTTCTTTGGGACCGGGCTGTTTCTGCGCTATCTGCTCAAATAAATGCCAAAGAGATTGATGAGATTCTCAGGTTGCAAGAGAAGGGGAAGAGATTATCTACAGACGAACATTTGTATATCAGGGGGGCGATTGTTGCATTGAAACTTGCAAACCAGGTGATAGAAATGCAGCACGGATGCAGAGCCAAAGCCATTTCTTCTTTAAACGAGACAGGAAAATATTCCAGATCATTAGCTAATTCATGTACGGATTGGCCATGCTTAATGATCGATTTGTTGTCTCAAGCTGCTGAGGCTGATTACTTCCAGGTTTTAATGTGATATTACCCTGCATCGTTATGAATTTTGCTACCCTCCTGGCAGGCTCGCCATGTTTATAGGTTAATTCTAAATGGATGTGAATCTTGCAGCCAAAGCTCATCATTAACAATGTTGAAATTCTGAAAATGGCAAAATTGATGAAAGATTCGTTGGTGCCTGCTTCAATGTTTCACGACAGTTTGCTATGGAGAATCATTGCTCTGGGAGTGAATGATCGATGTCTGCCTGTCATTTTTATAACTTCTGATAGGTCGAGCTCATTAGCTTCAGCAAATGTCATTCATTTTCAAGATGCCATATTGTCTTTTTCATTGCATCTCGTGGCTTCCTTCATGCCATTTTCTCTCTGTTCTGTTGGATATAATTTATAAAGAATTTATATCCACACCTGGCGCTCGATGTTTCGAAATATTGATGACTCTCTATGATTTTCTGTATAATTGTTTCACTAATAGCATGTGCAAGGTCCTATAGTCTCTAGCCTAACTATTTCCACAGTTTGTATCTCTGGGAACCTTACATGATTTGCTTGACATAAGAACATCATGTAACAATTCTTCTCCCTTCCTTGCCTTCTTCAACTCAGAAATCTCATAAATGTTGCATTTGACAGTTACTATTCATATCGGGCCTACATGGATTTTGGGTTTCCAGACATTTTCATCTCTCGTGAGGTAATCGAACTGAAGGCCACCTTTTTTTTTTTACTCCAATTAAAAGGTAATGCTCTAATTTTCATTCTTCTGACTTTGGTCGCTTTGTGCGAACTCATGGGACTGGAAATTCATGCTTATGCACTAGATAGATACACACGTACTGTTGGATATCATCTTAGTTAGTTGAGTTTTCCCATTTAAGTGATCTACTATTGATATATCACTTCTTTGGGTTGATTGTTTCTTCTTCACAGATTCACAGACAAGTACACGAATTCATCTATCAGGAATAGATGCAATACCATCACTATCCATGGGTTCGGATAAGTGCATGCTGTGTTGCTGTCCCATCTATTTGCTTGAAACATTTTAAGCTTCTATTGTGATTTATGTGTCTCTAAATTATGATACAATGTGTTTTAATTTCTTAATGAGGCAAAAATGAGATACTTTTTAAACTTCAGCTTGATTAAGAGTGGTCACAAAATGTATACATAAGCAAGACTATGTTGCCTTCATTTATAGAAACATGCTCGTGCCTAGTTGTTAGTTTGAGTTAAACATATGCGGAGGGGGGGGGGTGGTTCTATCTTGATCTAACTAAGCTAGTTGGATGATTTTACACCAAATGGTACACTAGATATACATACCAAACACATCAGGAGACATAATAGAAACACACTGTCCCTACCTGTTAAAAAATAATACCCCATAGTTTCATCATGATATTTGGTTGTTAGCCTTCATTATATGCTCATATAGCGTAGTTAGACATTTATCATGCAACTAATAATAAGATACCTGCTAGGGATAGCTAATGAAGATCTTACTCACAAAGGAGTATGCTATACTCTTAAAATGTTGGTTGACTTAATGACCATTCATTATAGTTTTTTCAATATAATTGAATGGTTGGTGTAACATTTATCTAGTTTACTTCTTATTGGCTCCTATGCATGCTATTGATACAAGAGAGAATAATATGATCAATAACTATTTTATTTTTTTGATCGAGTCATAGTATTGTTGTAGCTTATAGTTGTACTCTTTTTATTTTTTATATTTTTATTATTGTTGATTAGAGTACTCGATATGTGAGTTGTATCAATTCGTTTGACTATTATATAATGGTATCATGTGTTGTTGAAGGTATAAAGATTATTAAATTTATGTTCATTGCTTTTTATTTGGTGTCATAAGGATATTCTAGGAAAAATAAACCCTAGGATATGTGTGTGGGTGAGAATTATTATAATTGTGCATGTTCACTATATCAATACCTTGCATGCATGCCCATTTTGGAAGAAGTATGCACTATCAATGTGCACTACCAAGTGAATTCGTCCTACACCCAATTTGTTTGATGAGACATTGGTCCCTATTGCATTGACACATAGGGTGTGGTAGTGCATACCCCTTGGTGGTGGCTCTTGATTCTAGCTACAGTGGCAGCAAAAATCATTATTAGGTGTAAAATTTGCAGTGAGTTTGGTGGTGTGTGGTGGTTGTGCTTAGATGTGTTCAACTGGCCATGCCATACTAGCACGATTCGAAAAAAAGGCAACTCAAGCTTTGACATGCCCCATGCACTAAGCACGTGGCTAGCCTACTTTAGTCTAGGATGACATGAATTTGTTCTAGACTAGCCTAAGTTCATTCTATGCTAGCCTAGGTCAGGTTTAGGCTAGCCTAATCTGACCAACCGAGCTAAAATCAGCCCGCACGGGCTAGCATGCCAGGTTGTGCTAGCTAGAAACCCTAGCATGGCATGGCCCAAGTCATGCCATGAGCTAGCACATGCCCATTCCAAGCATGGTTTTGGCTATGCCAGGCTATGTTGTGGACTGTGCACATGCTATCCGATCCATTAGATATTTTAAGTCTTGCTTTTGGTACATAATCTATGTACCTCAAAATTAGGTTTTTGGTAAAAAACCTCTAAGTTAGTATTTACTATTTATATGGGGGGAATTTATCTGATTTTAATAATATTTTTGGAAATCCTAATTTATTATTTTAGAGTAGATTTATATTTGTTTAAAGTTTTGGATTGAGAAAATTCTAATTTCAGTGAAGCATTGAGTTTAGTGAGAAATTGTTGTAGCATAGATGAATGAGAGTTTCATTTTAATGTACATATTGTAGGAGATTAGGCTATATAAAAAATTATTATTTGATATTATTTTTAGAAATGAGATAGAGTATTATATATAGTCATTCATGAGTGCCCATAGGGTTTATTTATAGTAATACTTACTAGAAAGAAATATATAAAATTTCTCTAAGTAATATTAAACATTTTCTTTTTATTAGGTGTTATTAGTTTTGTCATTGATATTTATTATTAAATTCTTGAATTATTTATATAAGAACTAATATCAGCGTAATATATTATTGTCATTTATTAATTTTTTTTTCTAAGAATATTATTTTATCTAAATGTGGCAAATGGAGCCATACTAGGCTGGCACATGTTTTTGGGTTACATAGAGCTTGGTTTTGCTAAAAAAACATGGTGGTCAGGCACAACACGCAAGCTCGGTTTTAAATTGGATTGTGCTTGGGTTGGATAATTTTGGAAAATAGTCATGATCCATCCCATAGGCACGACTCATTCTTGGACCAGCACACGCCTAGCCCTTGCTAGGCTAGGTGCAGAAAAGTTCAGCCACAACTAGCTGGGTCTGAACCAGGTGAGCTAGACATGTCCTAGCCGCCAAGGAAGCATGGACACGGCTTCCTATAGTTGTGTCCACGTGTTCGACACCTGGACACGTGGACACGGTATGGATACGTGTCTGATATGCCACGTGGCGTATCATTAATCAATCCGTATCCTATACGCCACGTGGCGAATCGGATGGTTGCGTCGGCTGCTGTATCAATGCCGAGAGTGACCGACGTCCAATGATGTCCAGTGGCCGATGTCGCCGCATGGGCAACGTCGGTCACTCGACACAGGCGGCGGGCATGGGGCAAGCGCGATTTGAGGGGGGGAGGCAGGGGTGGGTGCGATTTCAGGGGGTGAGACAGGGGGCGGGCGTGATTTGAGGGGGGGGAGGTAGGGGGCGGGCGCGATTTGAGGGGGGGAGGTAGGGGGCAGGCGCGATTTGAGGGGGGAGGCAGGGGTTGGTGCAATTTGAGGGGGGGGGGGCAGGGGGCGGGCGCCACCTGTGGGGGGAGGCAGGGCTGGCATAAAATAAAATATCTTTATTTTATAAAATAAAAAAAATATATTTTTATATAATATAAGATAATTATAAAATATTATTTTATAAAATAAAATAAATATTATCTTATAAAATAAAATAAAATTTTTTTATTTTATAAAATAAAAAAATATATATTTATTCTATAAAATATTTTATTTTATTTTATTTTATAAAATACCTAATATTTATAAAAAAATAATTTTTATTTTTAATTTTATTTTTTTAATAATGCATTATCTTAGTCGTATGCGTATCCTAGTTTTTTAGAATTTGCCGTGTTCCCGTATTCTGTCGTGTCATATTCTCGTGTCCGTGTCCGTATCCGTGCTTCTTAGCTAGCTGTGGTTTAGATATGGTTCCTGAATCCAGGTCACACCACACCAGGTCCTGAATTTCTGTGTGCAATCATCAGTGGGCTGTTCTGTGCCTTGTGGTGTGGCCCTCTGCCCTGTGGTGGCCTGTAGGTGTGGGCACTGCCTGTGGCTGTGTGCAAAGTTTCTGCAGTGCATGTAATATATATAATATTAATATAGTATATATAATATAAATGTTTTAATTGTTGTGTATTGTCTGTGTAACTATATATACAGATAATATATTATATATTGATCATGTCTATATATATATATATGTAATATACTTAGTATATACATAATATATTGTATATACATATATACACAATCTATATGGAATGTTATGTGTGTTTAATGTGTTGTTTATATACACTATATACACATTATGCATATATGCAAATACAATGTATATTGTATATACATATATTTATCCAATATATTGAACTTTATGTATGTACAATGCATAAATATGCTGTGTATATATGTATACATTGTGTATATACATTGATACACAAAATATACTATGTATACACACACACACACACACACACACACAATATTTATAGAATATATTATGTATATATAATGTGTGTATACACTAAGTATGTATATACAATATGTATATACATATCATATTGTAAATACTCATAAATATATTGTGCATATGTATAGTCAATGTATATACCTTGTGTATATGAAATTTGAAATTATATATTTAAATCAAGATTAAAACACATTTTTATTTTAATATAAATTTGGAATTTAATTTAAAATCTTTAAAAAAATATTGCATAAGTAAACTAAGCATAATAATAAAAATAATAAACACACACACTATAACACTTTTAAAATAAAACTTGACAACAACATAATATTTCAAAATAAATAAAATAAAAAAAACATGGGCCATCTCAAATGATAAAGCCATAAACAAGTAAAAAGTAAAAACTAAAGGATTTGGATTGTTATTTTATAATCTGATTGATTTTGATTTTATAATTTTAAGTTTTATTGTGTAAATCTTTATTAGCTTCTAGTTGTAGTACTTGAGCATTATCTTATAGATTTATCCATGTATTTTAAAATTTTTTTAAGTATGACAGATTTTTTATAATATATGACTGTAGTATTGTTATATTATCTGAAATGATATATATAATCACAGATAAAGTAGATATTGATTTTATATTAGATATCAAATAAGTAAATAGATCATGTACCATTTTAGTAGAGGTGTCAAGCGGGTTGGGTGACTCGAACACGATGCGAGGCACGATTCGACTGAGTCGTGACTAGCTTGGCACGACATGGTTCATAATCGTGCTTGGATTTGGGTTATGACGACTTTAGGCAAGACTTTAGGCAAGGCTTGTGCCGTGCTGGGCTAGAGGTTATCTTGTCTTGTGCCATGCTGTGTTGGGCCAGACAAAAGGTTGTTGATGTATATGTAATTTATTTTTTAAAAATCTATTTGTATAACCAAATATTTTTGTTTCTGTTTTAATATTTTCATGTAAGTGCAGGAAAAGAAATATTAAAAGGCCGTGGATGTATCAGTAGCACAATAATGGTCCCGCTGTCTGGTTAGCGGGCCGGAATTTTTAGAGCAGAGCCTGACCCATTTCATGATCTGACCCGCTCCGGTTAAATGAACCGAGAGATTTTTTTTTATTATAAAATATTTGTAATTTTAATTTTGGGTGATTGTTTTTTGGATCCGGGGAACTGTTCATCGTCTCTCTCTCATCTCTATGTGTGATTTATCGTGATTGTTTTGTGCTGCATACTGTAAGACTATTTTGGTTAGTTTAATCTGAAACGCATAAGTATTTTCTGGTGAATGTAGCTAGTCGTACTGAGCGACTAGTGAACCACGTTATTTTCGGTGTTTATTTCTCGTTTTTTGATTTTGCCGTGGTTGGTTGTTGGATTGGATATATATATTGCTTCTTTTTTGTTGTTTCTGTATCTTAATATCATTACCGTGGAAGCGTAATTGCCCAACAATTAGTATCAAAGCAAGGTTTTGGGAAAATTTTCGAGAAATTGTGCTATTAGGGTTTGTGATTTTTCTGTGCAAGTGATATTCTGTTGAAATGGCTGAAACCCTAAATATCACGATCGAGAAATTCAATGACAGAAATGAGTTTAGTATGTGACAGATTAAAATGCGAGTGCATTTGAAAAAATTGATATTTGGAGTCATCTGGTTCAAGGCTTTGGTCCACACACTGCTGCTGATCTTGGAATAACTGAGGCTGAGGCTTAAAGCCGTGAAGAGAGCACACTCCACCATTCTGTTGAGATTGTCGGATGAAGTCATTGCTGAGGTAGCAGATGAGGAATCTGCTACAGGACTCTGGCTCAAGCTTGAGTCACTGTATATGACTAAATTATTGACAAACAAGCTTCTGTTGAAGAGAAGACTGTTCACATTGAGGATGCAAGAGGGAACCTCTTTGAAGAAGTATCTGGATGACTTAAACAACATCCTCATGGACCTTAAATACATAGATGCTAAGGTGAAAGATGAGGATGCTGTAATTCTTCTCTTAGTTTCTCTTCCTCATTCCTATGAAAATTTTGTCGAATCTCTCATTGTGAGAAAGGAATAGATTATACTAGAGGATGTTCAGGCTGTCCTACACTCCAGAGATATGAGGCAGAAGGCTGCAGTTGAAAGACTTGAACAATATCCTGCTGGATTGGTGGTGACAAACATGAGGCCACAACCTGTTCCATTCAAGAAGAAGCGAAATAAGCTTCAGAAGAGGTCAAAAGAGGGTTACACTTATCACTACTGTAAACAGAAAGTGCATTGGAAAATTGAATACCCGAAGAAGAGAGCAAGGCTGGATTAGCAAGGTCAGCCTAATCTCCCACCTGCTGCTGCTGTGACATTTGATGATCTGGATGATAGAGAAGACTTTGTGTTGGTAGCCTCCACAACGATCGCAAGATCAGATTCTTGGATACTGGATACTGGTGATTCCTTTCATATAAGCAATCACTTGGAATGGTTTAGCAAATATGACATGAAAGAAGCTGGCCATGCTATGGTGGGGAACAACCAACCATGTAAAGTGATTGAAATTGACACAGTCAGACTGAGAACTTGGGATGACCGAATAGTCTCACTTTCAAATGTGAGATATGTCTCTGAGATGACAATGAATCTTATTTCTCTTGGTGTTCTGGATGATCAATGATATTCATTTAGTGGTAGAGAGAGAACTCTGAATGTTCACCGAAGAGATGATATCGTACTGAAGGGGCAGAAGACTGGAACGCTATACACACTGATAGGTTCCACAGTGACAGGGGCTATTGCTGTCACATCCGGAGAGCCAGCATCTGAAGATAAAGTTGAACTTACCAGACTGTGGCATATGAGGCTCGCACATATGGGAGAGAAATGTATAAAAATTCTCTCTGATCTTAATTTTCTTGTTGGTCATAGAGTCAGTAAATTAATTTTTTGTGATCATTGTATTTTTGGTAAGAAACATAAAATTAAGTTTGGTAAAACCATACACTGTATAAATAGTATTTTGGATTATATCCATGCTGACTGTTGGGGTCCTTCTAGAGTCGCATCTCTTGGGGGTGCTCGATTTTATTTATGTTTAGTTGATGATTACTTTAGAATATTCTGAGTATTTATGATGAAACATAAATTCGAGATTTTTATAAAGTTTAAGCAGTGGGTTAGCTTAGTGGAAAATCAAACACAAAAGAAGGTTAAACTGTTACGAACAGATAATGGTCTAGAATTTTGTTCATATGAATTTGAGTAATTATGTAAGGACAAATGTATAGCGAGACACAAAACTATTAGGGACACTCCTTAGCAGAATGACATTGCTGAAAGAATAAATCAAATTCTTTTGGAGAGAACTAGATATATGCTCTCTCAATCAGGCTTAGACAAAGGGTTTTGAGCTGAAGTTGTTAATATAGCATGTCATTTGATAAACAAATCGTCATATAATGGAATTAATTTTAAAATTTTATTTGAGGTGTGGACTGGTAAACCTACAGAATATTCTAATCTTAAAGTGTTCGGGTGTGTTGTCTACTATCATATAAATGATGGTAATCTTGAACCATGAGCAAGAAAAAGAATATTTGTAGGATATGGTGATGGAGTCAAGGGATTCCGTATCTGGTCACCATCTGAAAAGAGAGTGATTCTCTCTTGGAGTGTCACCTTTGATAAAAGTGTAATCTTAAGACAAATACCTTGTCCTATCCAGTTACTTGATGTTCCTCAACCTGAACTTAAGGTCAAGCTAAAATCTGAATCTGTAGTTTCAGGAAGGATGTCTGTTATCGCTAGACAAATAATAGCTAATCATGAAAATGACGTTAAGTCTATAACTGAACCTGATCCTGAACCTGCACCTGAAGATTCTATTCCTTTTGCATTGCAAGGGATAGACAAAGGAGGGTGAATATATGTCCTCTTCTGAGATTTGATCTTGATGAATTTTTAGGGTTTACGCTACAAGTTACCGAAGAGATTGACATTCCTGAACTATCATTCTTAAGAATACTGTTAGATATCTTGAATTTAAGTTATGATTAGTTGCCATGAATGAAGAGATTGGATCTCTTCATAAGAATGATACTTGGCTTTTTGTACCTAAACCAAAAGGGAGAAAGATAGTTTTTTACAAATGGATTTTCAAGAAGAAAAATGATGTCTCTATAGCTGGTGGTGTAAAGTTTAATGCACGTTTATTTGCAAGAGGGTTCAGTCAGAAAGAGGGTGTCGATTATAATAAGATATTTTTTTCGGTAGTTAGACATATCTCAATTAGGGTGATTTTAGCATTAGTGACACATCAGAATCTTGAACTTGAGCAACTAGATGTTAAAACTGTATCTCTTCATGGAGAACTGGATGAAGAAATTTACATGAGCCAGCCTGAGGGTTTTGAGGTATCAGGTAAGGAAATCCATGTGTGCAAGCTTCTGAAGTTCCTTTATGGACATAAGCAGTCTTCCCGTCAATGGTACAAGAGATTTGACTGTTTCATGACTAATCATGAATATAGTAGGTGTGACCATGACTGCTATGTTTATTTCAAAAGGCATAAGGATGAGTCATATATCTACTTGTTATTGTATGTAGATGATATGCTTATTGATGCCAGAAATAAATTTGATATTCAGGAACTGAAAGATTTTCTCAGTTCTGAATTTGATATAAATGATCTTGGAGGAGCAAAATAAATTTTAGGTATTGAAATATTCAGAGATAGAATTAAAAGAAAGTTGTTTCTTTCACAGAAATAATATATTCAGAAACTTCTATCTAGATTTGGAATGACTTCTTGTAAGCCCCTGTCCACATAGAATGTTGTTCTCAATCTGAATCTGACAAGGAACAAATGTCTAAGGTTCATTATTCTAGTGCTGTCCGGAGCTTCATGTATCTTATGATGTGCATCCGACCTGATATTGCTCATGCAGTAAATGCAATAAGTAGGTTTATGATAAACCTTGGGCAAGGATACTAGAAAGCTGTTAAGAGGATACTTAGGTATCTCAAGGGGACTTCTGATGTTGATCTGATATTTCGTAATGAATCTGAACTTATGTTGGTAGGATATTCTGATTCTGACTATGCAGAAGATGTTGACAGTAGACGGTCTATGATTGGTTATGTCTTCACTGTATGTGGTTCTGTAGTTAGCTGAAAAGTCACGCTGTAATCTTCTATTACTTTATCTTCTATTGAAACAGAGTATATGGCTCTGACTGAGGCTGCGTTGGAAGTGGTATGGCTGAAAGGTTTTCTCAAGGACATTTGTCTTTATGAAAAGGCTGCAATAGTTTTCTGTGACAATCTCAGTGCTATATGTTTAGCAAAAGACCAAGTGCATTATGAGAGGACAAAACACATTGATGTGCAATATCATTTCCTTCGATCTGAGAAGATGGTATAAGTAAAAAAGATTGTAACTTTTGATAATTCAGCTGACATGTTTACCAAACCTATTATTCTGAATAAGTTAAGATACTGTCTTGACTTACTGAACATATCAAATCAGATGTAATCTTTTTAGACAAACTGTTTATAGAGAGTGTCTCTCTATTTGTATGCAAAACTAAGGTGAAGATTGCTGTATATGTAATTTATTTTTTGAAAATCTATTTGTATAATCAAATATTTTTATTTCTGTTTTAATATTTTCATGTAAGTGCATGAAAGGAAATATTAAGAGGTTGAGGATGCATCAATTGCACAATAACGGAGTTCTTGCTGTCTGGTCAGTGGGCCAAAATTTTTGGAGCAGAGCCTGACCTGTTTTATGATCTGACCCGCTCCGATTAAATGAAGCGAGAGATTTTTTATTATTATAAAATATTTGTAATTTTAATTTTGGGTGATTGTTTTTGGACCAGATGAACTGTTCATCATCTCTCTCTCTTCTCTCTACGTGATTTATCGAGACTGTTCTATGCTGTATATCGTAACACTATTTTGATTGGTTTAATCTGTATCGCATAAGCATTTTCTGGTGGATTTAGTGTAGCTAGTCGTACTGAGCGACTAGCGAACCATGTTATTTTTGATGTTTATTTCTTATTTTTTGATTCTGCCGTGTTTGGTTGCTTTATTGAATATATATATATATATATATATATATATATATATATATATATATATTGCTTGTTTTCTGTTGTTTCTGTTGTTTCTGTATCTTAATATCACTACCGTTAAAGCGCAATTGCCCAACAGTTGTCGTGTCTCATGCTTAGTTTGTTGGCATGGTCCATTGGCACGGTGATCGTGACCTAGGATTGAGAACCAGTCATGAGTTATAAAAAATTGGGTAACTAAATTTTTGTGACCTGCCTGTGCTAGGACTCATTTTTAAAAGAAAAGACCAGATTTTTTTTTTAAATTTTTTATTTATATTTATCTGCCACATCCTCATGGTGAGTTTTTTTTTTTAATGAAGTCCATCATGTTGACGTGATAGATGCCATTGGGATATAAGTCCTAATTGTTTTTGGATGGTGCTTGTGGTGGTGGTGACAATTGATAATGTCTATGGTGATACTGCCTACAAAATCAGTATTATTTAGTATGACTCGAGATGATCCAGCATGAGTTTGCTTGGAATTGTGTTAGTCATGCTGTTTTGGGCCGGGTAGACTTTCAGTCATGCTGTGTCAGGCATAACATGGTGGCCTGTTTGAGCCACCGAAAAATGGGCTTGTCTGCACGATACTATATGTTTGATACATTTACATTTTAGATAGCATGAAAAATATGAATTTTTATGATTTTTATCTACTTAATATTTCTTAGTTTTTCATATTACTTTGGAATAAGATGGAGCATTAATAGTTGTCTTAGTATCTCAATAGCTCGTATCTATTTGATAAATTATCTCGTTATTTATTTCTTGCTAACATAATTGAAAAATCATCATTTCTGAATATATTATAAATCTTTTTATATGAATACTCGTTAAAACTATTATATTTAAATGTTATAATATTTAGATAAGTTATTTATTTTTTTATAAATTTTATTCTCTGGTTTTTATGGCCGGTACAACTAGATATATATTTTATTATATTGTCTACTCTTTCAATATTAATCTTATGATTCATATATCTAGCTAAGTAATAAAGAGAAGAAATGATAGTCTATTATCTTAAATATTTTTTTTAGCTCAATAGTCATAACATCAAAATATGAGCATTCTGTATATTAATTAAATACACTATTCATGGTGCATATGCAATTAAGTGTAATGTAGAATATATGAGTGTATACAAATGAATGAGTTTTTTGTATCTTAAAAAATTTAATGAATTTAAAAAAGAAAATATAATATTTTAATTTGATTCATTAATTATTATTTTATTATTAAAATTTGATATAATGCGTTAGTAACTAATACATAAATATAATATCAATCATGTTGAATTCCAATGCTGTTTGATCTCTAGTAGAATTTTTTTAGGCCTATAGACTTAGACTCTAAAGTTCTTGTAGTGCTCTATGTCATGATATATTCTAATATATTTTTAATTTGTTTTAATGATAAAAAAATTATTTTTAAGTCTGTTTGTATTATTAGATCTATTATGTGAAACATATTTGTAACACAAAAAATCTCAACTAGGAGATCATTTCTTATGATTTTTACGAATATATCCACATTAATATTATTATTTGAAGTATTATCGAATATTATTTTATAAATTTTATTTTGTATTTCTTATTGCCTAAAGACTATTATAAGACTCATATATGATAAAATCATCACGAGGATGAAAAATTTCATAAAATGTCAATATTTTTTTTATTTAGTTTATTTAGAATCAATATAATAGGCTATGATGCATGCAAAAGAATATCATCTCGACTTGTCTATATGTCAATGTTACCAATATCACTCTAATATTTTTTAAGTTTATTAATTATTTTTAAAATTAATAATTTTTTATTATAGGTCGACTTAGGGATCCTTTGACAAGTTGGTTGATGTATTTCTACATAAAATGAATATGTCTTAGATTTTTTTTTTATAAATTGAAGTAAATGATTCATACCAGCAACTAGTCTAACAATACATTCTTTAGTAAACTCATGGTGGTATATGAAAGAGATTACCGAACTTAAAGTTGATCTAAATAATAAATTTCATAATCTCATTGTCAAGTTGAATTTCTATATATTCAATATATAATATTTTTAGAGTATTTTTTGGCATGTTTTCCAAGATGTTTAGTTCAATCATTAGTTTTATAGTTATTCATTATTTCATAAATATATATAAATCGATCAAATTTTTATCTATTTTTTTAATATTTATATTTTTAATTATGTTAAAATAATTAGAAACTCGAGATGTTTGTGTTAGGATACCAAATGTTTTGATATCGAATATTAGAATCAAGAAAGATTTGATGCTAATGTCGGGACAAATGTATTATTTAGGATTTTGTCGTCAGTTCTTCGCATATACCTTGAATCATCATCGAGTGATAGGAAGGGAATGTTAATGGTCAAGGAATCACGGACACGGCTCCCTACACTCGTGTCCACGTGTCTGACACCTGGACACGTGCGGCATGGATACTTGTCTGATACGTCACGTGATGTATCATTGATCAATCCGTATCCGATATGCCACGTGACGTATTAGACGGTTGTGTCGGCTGTCGTATCCATGTCGAGAGTGACTGACGTTCAACGACATCCAGTGGCAACATTGCCACATGGGCGATGTTGGCCACTCGACGCAGGCGGCTGGTGCGATTTGAGGGGGGAGGTAGGGGGCATGCGCGATTTGAGCGGGGGGGGGGGGGGAGGCATGAGGCGGGCGCGATTTGAAGGGGGAGGCAGGGGGGGGGCATGATTTGAGGGGGGGAGGCATGGGGCGGGCATGATTTGATGGGGGGAGGAAGGGGGCGGGCACGATTTGAGGGGGAGGCAGGGGCGGGCGCAATTTGAGGGGGGAGGCAAGGGCGGGCGCTATGTTTGGGGATGCAGGGCTGACATAAAATAAAATAAAATATTTTTATAAAATAAAATATTTTTATAAAATAAAATAAAAAAAATATTTTGATTTTATAAAATAAAAAAATATATTTTTATATAATATAAGATAATTATAAAATATTATTTTATAAAATAAAATAATTATAAATATTATCTTATAAAATAAAATAAAATAAAATATTTATATTTTATAAAATAAAAAAAATATATTTATTTTATAAAATAAAATATTTTAATTTAATTTATTTTATTTTATTTTATATAATACTTAATATTATAAATAAAATAATTTTTATTTTTAATTTTATTTTTTTTATCATGTCGTATCCTAACCGTATTCGTATATTAGTTTTTTAGAATTTGTCGTGTCCCCGTATCCTACCGTGTCGTATCCCCGTGTCCGTGTCTGTGTCTGTGCTTCTTAGTTAATGGTTATGGTAAATAATGACGTGATTGATGTTGAGATTATATATGAGCTACATGAGAGAGAACAAGCACATCCACATAGAAATTGCTACCAATTGTTTTGTTTTTCATTGTTTACCTTTATCATCATTATCTTGTGTGTTACAATAGTCTATTTATTAATTACTTAAATACAATCATGAATACAAGTAAATGAAGCAACATTAATATATTTCTATCTTGGCATCAAATCAGTCATGACAATATATTTTATGATGCATAACCATTTCAGTCATGTCTCATGATATGTTTCTTGTCTTGACAATGACTTGTGTCATGGCCTAAAGGACAAGGCCATGAATTTCATAAATTATATAGAGCATTAATGCAATCGTAATATTTAAAACCTCATCATGATGTCGAGACATCGTGATTTATATTCTTCAGGTTACGACTCTTTCTTCATAATAATATTCTTTCAAGATCCTAAATGATGTATGAGTTAATTTTAATAATCTCCCACTTAGCTAATACTTCATCAATTCTATATTGCTTGTGCATCATTGGTATTTCTCAATGCTCATTATCTTCGTCAAGTAGTTTGTATAGTTCACATTCGTATTAATTTTTTTAGTCGAATTAAGTTATTCTTAACTTGTTTTCTAAAAAAATGATACTTGATATTAATGTGCTTTATTTATGTATGAAATGTTAGATTCTTTGCTAAGTAAATAACATTCTGACTATCATATCTTAGTCTCTAATTTTTTTTCTCAAAATCAAATTTTGTACATAGTTGTAACATTCAAATAGTTTCTTTAAATGCCTGAGTAAGAGTAGAGGAGTCAAATGTGCCGTGCCGTGGTGGCATGACCCATTTTTTAAGGCATAGCACAGTGGCGTGATCCACTAGCCCAGTACGACACGATGAGCATGGCCGAGTGCATGGCTGTTATTCATCATGCCAAACGGAAAAGATGCACGAGTCGTGCATTTTCACCGTTAGTTGTTGCTTGATGGCCGACGGGCCGACCAATTACAATTGGCCACATGACCAATTGTTTTAAATAAATTTGATTGCTCGGGTGACCGCTTGATGGGGATCCAATCAAGCGGTCATCCGGGCTGATTTACCATGTTTTCGGGTCAAACACATGGGCAGTGCCTAGCCTAGCACGAGACACGGTTTGTGCCGGCCTAGCATGACATGAACTATGCTATGGGGCGGCCTAGTCCTGCCCGAGACACTATTCTAGACCATGCCGTGCCGAGCAAGGCATTGTTGAACTGGGCAGGGCCGTTGGTTGTGCCTGGGCCACCTGACTCATTTGACATATCTAAGTAAGAGCTATATACTTTGTCTCAATTGATGACAGAGCTACATCATGCTGTTGTTTATTCAACTAGCTTATTAATTCATTATACAATCTAAATACAAATTTGCTTATGGATCTTATAGTATTTACAAATTTGCCCAAATTAGTAACTTCAAAAATATTTTCATTATTATTTTCATCAAATTGCTAAATAAAATTACAATTTTCATGAAGATACTTGAGCACTATTTTCACTCCATTTTTCGTGCTCATTTATTGAGTTAATCATAAATCTACTGAGAACTCATATTGTATATGAAATATCATGTTTTGTACATACCATAGAATATATTAGATTACTAATTTCACTAACTTATGAAATAATGCTCATTTCTTTCTTTTACCATGTAAATGAGCAATTATATATGGATAGATATAGCCTAGTAATCATAGGTGTACTAATTAGTTTATAGTTAGACATGTTGAACTTTTGAATTATTCTTTTAATATATTTCTGCTACCTAAGATACAATAGTATGTTCCTTTTCTCCCTTATTATTTGCATGCCTAAAATACTTTTAATTTTTTCGATGCTAGTCATGTCAAATTTCTTTGTAAGCCATCTCTTCAAAATACATATTATTATTTTTTTATTTTCAATTAAAAGTATATCATCCACATATAGAGTAAGAATCACAAAAAAAGTGCTTAATCTCTTTGTGTATATGTAGTGATTTGCCTCACTTCTTTTGAAATCTAACTGAAGGATATAAACATCAAATTTTTAGGACCACAACCCTTATAGATTGCTTTAGATCATGTAATAATTTTTTTAGTTTACTTACCAAATTCTTATTCACTTTTATCTCGTATTTCTTTGGTTGTCTCATGAAATTTTTTTCTTCCATGTCATCATAAAAAAATATTATTTTCATATTCAACTATTCTATTTCTAAAGCATATTGAGCTACTATAGCTAGAACCACCAAAATAAATGTCATACTAGTCATCAGAGAGAAGACTTCATCATAGTCTATCCTCTCAATCTTAAAGAATGAGAAGTATCTACTATTACTTTTTTGGAGAGATCTGCATGTTCCTCTGTCTAGTAAGGGCCATGATGAGAGTATTCTGTGAGGACCCATCAAGGGGTCTAGTAACCAACCATTCTCTTTCGATAATTTTTATTTTTATTTTTATTTTTACTTTTTGATTTCTTCACTAGAAATATATCTCAATAATTGTTTTTGATATGATCATCTTTCCTATGACATATGACTAATAAGATGTCTCTTCACCAACTCTCTTACTATATCACTTGGACATATGCTGAATTGTCTAGTGATAAAATTTTGACCTAGAAGAAAAACTACAATTACTCAAAATTTGGTAATGAGTCCCCGCAAAATTAGTAAGTTAGGAGTATAACAATATCATGTTAAAAAGTTGTTCTCTTTGTCTAACTCTCCTTGTAACACCAACTTCTATTGAAAATATCTTCAAGAATTGACTAACCAGTTGTATAAAATGATTGAAATAAATAATAATTATTCTGGTTCTTTAGACACATTTAGTTTCAATTATATTACCTGAAAAATTACATTATCTATTTTCAAAGTTTGCGATGAATAAGTTGATGTTGTAATTTCTTATAATATCTTAAATGTTATGCAAGATATGAAAATTGAGCACAATTTAATCTCAATGGATTGCCATAAAATAACCAATAGTTGAGAATTAACTTAATTACTAATTTTTTTTGTCTCATCACCAAGAAGCTCTCTTGTAGAGGTGTTAAACGTGTCATGTCAGCATGGTTCCAAAAAATTACAACCCAGCATGGCCCACTGTTCTGGCGAATTCTTAAGTCAAGTCTGATCATGCCTGGCCAGGTTGGTTTGTGCCAAACTCACCAAGGCTGCTCCCGCACACCAATCACGTCTCAAACCCAAGCTTGTCTGGGTTCATTCTAGGCAAGTCTAAGTGAGGTCTAGGCTAGCTTGGTACTCAGTAATATCATGCTGAGTAACTTCATATTGTAACTGGCCCACACGGGTCAACTTGCCATGTTGTGCTGTGCTGCACCCCCCGCTGCATGTGGGCTAGATACCCTGGCCCGGCATGGCTCTAGCCGTGCCACAGGCTGGCCTGATACTATTCCAGGCATAGTTCCAGCCTTGCTGGGTCATTCATGAGCTATTTTTTTGTGACACTGCACTCGTAGATGTTGCATAGGGTCGACACATTAGCGGGTTAGCATCACACTCCACTGCATTGATGTCACACTTCTATATATATATATATATATATATATATATATATCTATTTTGTACATGCCCAAAATCTAATTTTTAGGGTTTTTAAATCCTAACTTTGATACCATGCAGAAATTAGTAAAAAATACACACATTTGGTAAGAAAGCAAGTATGAAATATACTTAATATCAATGATATCCAAATGAAAATTCTATTTTGTATAAAAATATACTATAAGAGTAATCACATGTGTACCACCTGTGATTTACCACATGATAGATACCTATTAATTTTTTTACTAAATGATGTGTACCACATGATAGTTACCTATTAATTTTTTTATAATATTTATATTTTATAAGTATGATTATATAAAAACTAACACACTGAATCTCATAAAAATTTTGAATTTAAAATTATTTTGGCGAGAATAATATCGAAATAGTTAATCTTCTAAGAAACCTTTGTGTTGCTTGCATGTATTGGAGTTCATGCATTGATATAATGACAAATATTTTCATTAAATTGTGGTAAATCTCAAGTTCGCGACTCATCAAAATTTAGTTGTAAAATCTTTGATTTTTGACTATAAGTATGCTGAGATATTAATTTATCATATATCCACTAATAGTATGATAAATTAATTAGCAAAAAGGAAAGATAGCACAACCCTAGAGGATACAAGTTCAACCCACAGGGATGTTGGATATGTGCCTTATGATGGCTTTATTTAATATCCTATTCATATTGCCGAGATGAGGACTTTACTTGCTCTGATCCTGAGGCCCAATGACCCATCATACATGTGGGGGCCATGGGATAATAGGAAATGAGTTGAGGTAAAGGGAGTGGATAAAAAAATAATCAATCTCAAATCCAATGCCAAGCTAGAGGCTTTTGTACTGAGTATGACATCTATTTATATTATGTATATTTTTTATTCATTTCTTTTTTATCATTCTTAAATTTTAGATCAAAAAAATATAAAGCACAAACACATGATATTTGATTTTATTTGTTAATTTCTTAATTATCATGGTTGAAATATTTGACAGAACTATTTTTTCTATAGGGCTAAATGCAATCTCTATCCCTTATATTCATATGAACAAAAAAATATCTGCAATCTAGTAGGGTTACATCTCTTCAATCTAGTAGGGCTAAATGAAAGACTAAATCCAACATAAACATAAAACAAGTACTCCAAATAATATTTATGTACTTTTTTTTTGTAAAAATTCATCGTTACATATTCATTCATGTGTGCATCTTCAATAAAATATTCACATACTTTCTTGTATTTGTTCATAAAACTGCATCTTTATTGTGTTTATTCATTCATATAAATGTAATCATCTTCATCTTTAGACATTTGGGTGGAGTCCTGAAGAAGCTAAATTACACATGGTTTCGGATTATTTCAGCCCTTCTGAAGTGAGCACGTATTTTTCTTTGATGTGATATTTATTTGAAACTAGGATAGTGTTGTCAACAAAGCCAAAAAGGCTGTTTCTTTGCTTTGTTTTAATTTTTTCTCAATATAATTAACATTTTTTTTTGAATTTTTTTGTTGAATTGTAGTGGACGGTGCTCATTGATGTGCTTGGGCCAAGTCCTCGACATCTTTTTGAGCTTCATGCTCTCAAACAAAGTAACCACAGCCACAAGTGAGGGTACTACAAATGAATTTGACTTATTTTTTTACATGGCATTTTGATGTGGGCAAAGTAACTAATAAAATCAAAGAACATAATGTAGACAATGCTTTTTGTTAAGTTTTGACATAATTCACCGAGAGAGATATAAGTCAAATAACAATGCCATGTAAAAATAATACATTTATATTGAAGTTGGGGCAACCCACATGGCAGGTGATCGTGTTCCCATACAAAGAGAAAAATAGAAAAGAATGAAAAATATAATTGAAACAAAACTAAACCTTAACACATTTCTTCAAGCTAGTGGGCACATATCACAAATACTTAGCTTGAGGAGTGGAAAAAAAAGTAAAATCTTTTAAGCATCTTTGTGAAAATATTTATAATTTGCTCATTAGGAGAGGTACATAGGTATTAGCTATAAAACTATTTGGATCTTATTTCATATGAAATGACAATTGATCTTGATATGTTTTGTTTGCTCGTAATTCATAAAATGATTAATAGTAATATGTCAAATTGTTTGATTATCATAATAAAATATTATTAGCCTCTGGATAATAGGTGCACCTCTTCTAAGATGTAACTATTCATATAAAGCTCATAAGTATTTGATATCATCATTCTATCCATAGCTTTTGTATCTATTTTAGTAATAATAGTTTGCCATTTATTTTTATAGGGAAATAAGATTATATTCAATGAAAAATAAAAAACCTAGTGGCAATTTTCATTTTTATAGTCTTGGGAGTTTAAATTAGAATCTAAGTAAGGCTTTACTCAATTACTCATATGGTCTCTTAACGAAATCTTAAGTCATGGATCTCTCTTCACATATTTGAGAATTCGTAGAATTGTATTTGTATGAATCTGTCTATAAGAATCTAAAAAATAATTAATTATGCTAATATCATAAGTGATATCTTTTTTGATCATTATTATATAGTTAAGATTTTCTATGATTTTTTTATATTTATATGAATCAACTTGAGTATTTGTCATAGTTGTGAAAGGCGTGCTTAAAGCATGCCTAGGCTCAAGGCACAACCATTCCCTAGCTATAGTGTCTTGCCTTCCAAGGCATGCGTCTTACTGAAGAGACGCGTCTTATATACTATAGTTTTTTTTTTAAAATATATTTATTCTCAAATTTGTAATTATATATTGAAATTTATATAATTTTATTTATTTTTTTCATTAAAATTTATTTAAATATTAGGAATATTTATTTTTTTATCAATAGAATCATATCTAATAAAAATTTATATGCATCTAAAATCACATATTACTTCACAAAAGCTCACGCCTTAGGTGTGTCTTGCGCCTCAAGGCTCCAAGAAACCTTTTCGTATTGGTGTGCCTTGCGCTTTTTAAAACTATGATATTTGTATATATGAATAAGTTTACACTCAAATTAAGTGGTTGTCGACTGATGCATATCCTATCATGTCAATTAGATAAATATATCTAAAGCATATTTTATCTGAGAAAGAAAAATCATATCTTCTAAATAAATAATTTTGATCCTCAGAAATTGTCAAAGATGCCTCAAGCCATTTGTCTAAAAATTGCTTTGTAAGAATAATTTTAGCTGAGATATGTCTAATTGGTTATCTCTTGTAATAAGATCACCATCAACATATATTATTAATATTACATATTTTTTATTTGATTTATATTGTTAGAAATAAAAATAATCAAATATATATTTTCTCAGGTTGAAAGTATTAACTGTTGAAGAGAATCGAGTAAACCAAGTCATAGAAGATTATTTTAGGTCATAAAGAATATTCCATAGCATATTCATCATACATGTACTCCTTAGAATAATAAAAAATAGTGGCTATATCATCAATATCTTTTCATCGAGATTTATATGGAGAAATATATATTTCACGTCTAGTTAATATATAATTCACATATGAAAAATCATAATAAAAAGTAATAATTTATTAGTGATCATCTTAGTCATATGAGAAATAATATTTTAATAATAATATCGTAAGTTTGTGAAATCTCTTGACTACCAAATTGGTCCTAAGCTGATCAATATTTTTTTTAGATTTAGTTTTCACTATATATACCTATTTGTATCCCACGAATAGCTTTCCTAGAGAATTTGGAATAAGATCTTAGGTATGATTGAAAGTGATGGTACTTAGTTCAACTAACATATTAGAGATCCTCTAATTATCAAAAAAAGATAAAAATTCAAAATATATTGTACCAAAATGAGAGTAAAAATATACATGTAATAGTGGGTGTTGGGTAAAATATATCATTGGTCTTTTTGTATAACAATTATAAGATCAAAAATGATATTCTGAACTAGATATATTGATTAAGCAAGTGACTCGACCGAGGAATGTTGTTGACTTATTTGTCTAATATATATTTTTAGGTTGATTGCATGAAGTCTTCTAATATTTATCTTTTTCTCCTGGGGAGACTCTTGTCTTGTGTCATATGTGATACCCACTAGACTCCTTTTGACTTACACTCATAGGGGCTTCAACAAAATTATAGTTTGCTAAGATACTAGGAGATGTCTCACTACTCTCCTCAAGACTAATTGTGGTGGCAGTATTAGGTACAATAACAAGTTTAGTTGTCACTCTACAGGGGTAACTAGAGGTGTCAATTGGGCTGGCCCGGTCTGGCACAAGGCACGACATGATTCGGCCGTGCCTGGGCCGGCCAGACACGGGAATTTTCTGTGCTCGGGCATGCCGTGCTGGACTACGACACCAATTGTGATGTGCCATGCTGAGTCCAACCGGGTCTCGTGCCGTGCCTGGCCTAGCATGGTTTCGTGGCATTGCCTGTCGGCATGAGACCTCGATGATAGATCCAAGCGACCAAGCTACCCCGCGGCCTGCACCAGCGGCATGGCAGCACCCGCACAGCTAGAGCCATACTGAAACGGGAACATTGCGGGCACGGGTCCGAATCCACTCCGACTTGACTCGTGAGCCTCCTAGAACCCCCCCCCCTTCCCCAACAGTTCAAAAAAAATAATTTGAATTTAGGCATTGGATTTCACCTTCAACGGCTAGGGGCAGAATTCGACGGCCCTCGTGATTCAGCCTTCTAATTATCAATAAAAAATTAAATAAAAAACATAAAAATAATTTTTTTTTCAAAAAAAATTTTATTTCTTTAATCTATAAAATCCCACCTACCTCTCTATAAATTTTATATTTTTCAAAAATATTTATTCTCACTCTCAAATTTCTCTCAAAACTCTTCTTTTTCTCGGGGCTTCTTCATTTGGCTTTGCTTTTTGGGACTCACAACTCGGGTTTTAAAGTTTGAACTAGATTTTGGTGCACGTGATCTACCTCACTGTTTTACAAGTATTTTTAATTTTTGTTTATTATTTAAATAAAACTTTTAACTTAATAATTAATATTTAAAATAAATAAGTATTTTTATTTACTTTCTCTCTCTCTAGTCTCCCTCTCTCTTTTATGAATATCTAAATCTATCATTTAGGCTCAACCTCTTGTTTAACAAAAATCAAAAAAATGACTAATACTAATGAAATATATTTAAATTTAGAAAATAAAAATCTTATACAAATATTTGAGGCTGTTGAAATTTTGGTTTTTCCAGTTATTTCAACCCAAACATCTAAAAAATAAAAAATTAGGAATTCTATAGTTTGGACTCATTTTAATATAATAAAACAAAAAAATATTAGGGGTGAGGTAGAAAAAATGACACAGTACAAATATTGTATGAAAAAATTAACTTGTAAGAGTTTATTTGGGACTGAACATTTTAAGAGTCATGTTGAATTATACATCAAAAAATATGGTGCATGAGATTTTAGACAAATTCAACTTAGTATTATATTTTTTGAGTTCAGTCTCAAAGTTTACTCCCTTCATATATCGCAGTGAGCTTGGTAGGTAAGACTTGGTCAAACTTATCACATTGATGAGTTTTTCGATCAGATTTTTGGAAGATCAAAGGGTAGTGAGCATCATGTAGACATATTATCAGCCTGCTTATCGTAGGATTCCTAGGTCCATATCTAGGAATGACATACTTAAATTTTATAAGTCAGAAAAATCAAAAATAATTAATAAATTTATGACATATAGTGGAGTGATGTCCGTGATGTCAGATATTTGGATAAGTTACGATGAATCATCTTGTGCATGTCTCATTGCTCACTATATAGATTCTAAATAGACAATGAATAAAAAAATTTTAATATTCTCTGAGATTCTTCATCCTCAATATGACCCGACTATTTTTGAGTGTATGATAAAATTATTTAGAGTTAATAAAATTTAAAATAAAATTTTTAGTATCATATTCGATAACATATCTAATAATGGAGTAGTGATTAACATGTTTGTTAGGAATATTAGAGACGCATCATTAGGAAATATTTTTCTTGTCAGATGCATGCCACGTGATTAACCTGATTGTACAATCATGTATGAAGGTGTGTTCTTCTGCGTTGGATAATATACATAATGCACTAAAATATATTTGTACTCCTCACAGATAACAGGAGTTCGGTAATCTTTGTTTGTCTGTGAATCTCAAGAAGAAATTTTAATCGAATGTGAAACATCATTAGAATTACACGTACTTGATATTGGAGTCATGTATTGGATATGAACACGTGATAACCGACAATGTCAATAATAATAGTGACGAACTTATTATTGATGATACTGACTGGGCTTCAGGAATTTTATTAATGAATTTCTGAAGTTTTTTTATGACACAACAAATATGTATTCGTCGGTTTATACTTTCACGACTTGCATTGTACTCAGGTACACATGTAACATTAATAGCATGTTTATGAAATATTGAGCTGACTTGATACTTAGCTATATGGTTGCAGAGATGGAAACCAAGTACTTAAAGTACTGTTCTGCCATTTTATATTTTTATTATCTCGCTGCATGCATGGACCATAGGATTAAATGGAAGGGATAGATAACGTTTTGACTTATATTTTATTGTGCATGAACCTGGAAGACCCACCCGAAGGATTCATTCGCGAGAAGTTAACTGACCTGTTCACATACTATGATACTAGGTATGGTGGTAGTAGTACTGATATTGTGAGTACGGACATGAATACTTTCTTTGGAGATAACGACTTTTCCATTTAGTTAGCGAGTGGCAAACGACGAGGGAGACTGTCACATAGGAGTGAGCTTTCTTGGTACTTAGATATCGATTATTGGTCAATCCTATCACATTCTGATACTAAGAATATTGATATATTATAGTGGTGAAAATCATATGAGTTCACTTTTATCGTACTATCTAAGATGACACGAGATCAACTATTCTTCTAGTGTCGAGCATAACATCGGAGTTTATTTTTTATATTGTAGTAAATGTGATTTCTGATAGGAGATCGAGATTACATCTCGATATTGTTAAGGTCTTAGCATGCATGAATGACTAGGAGGATTCGGGGTTCTGTATCCAGGATCGTGCTGAGATAGTGACTACATCCACATTCGCTGCGAAAGCAATGAAGTTGATTGCTGATGATGATGATCTATATGATAGTGATTTTGATATTGCGGTTGATGATGATCATGATATGTTGATTGATGATTGACATGGTTGCCGGTTGCCTCTGCCCATTGCCAGTTGCTAATGCCATGCCAAATGTCATTTGTCATTGCCACTTGATTTTGATTTTTGATGTCTCACAGACACAGTTAATGATTTGTATTATTATTGATTCTGATTTTTGATTTTGATAATTTGTTTTGTATTGATTGTACGTTTTTTTATTTACGTTATGTTGTATTTATTTTGGTTCGGTATTGGCCGATTGGACATTTGGTTTGTTTTTGTCTTTGTGACTTTGTAATTTTTTTAACGAAATTTTGTGTTTAATTTATTCTTGTGTTTAAATTTTTTATTAAAATGTTTATAATTTAATTCTAATAAATTATAATCTAAATTTATTAAAAAAAAAAAATTAAACTTTATAACTATTGTCTACTCAATAATTTTCCAGTTAAAAATTTAAAATGTTTAAACATTATCTATATATAATATATATTTTATAAATTATTTAATACAAAAATTTAAATATTAAACAAAAAAAAAGTTTTAATTTTTTTAAATAGGCCCGTACGTGCCTGACTTGACACGGTAAATTTACTGCCAGGCCGGTGGGCTGTGCCAAGCTTAGCTTGAAAAAATCATGCTGGACCAGGCACGGAAGCATGATCGTGCTCACAAAAAATGGGCCGGGCCGGGCCGGCACTTCCCGTTTGACACATCTAGGGGTAATAACTAAACAAGAGAATCTTCCTATCATTATTGTATATTAGGGTGTATCTTTTTGCATTAAGTCTCTAAAAAAATTATTCTCAAAGAATATCATATTCATACTAATAATAACTTTTTTAGATTTTAGTGAGTATTATAATACCTAGTGCAAGGTACACGTCATGACATGGGCAACTATTTTTTCTCTACCAGCATATTGATTTTTAACAAAGCAAATGCATTGAAAAATTTTGTGTGAAAGATAAAAAAATCTCTTTTGATATGATATGTGATCTGGAAGGATATAAGATGCTATTTGGTTGATCAAAAAGTTAATGTTTAATACATTCTTCTCCCTAAAAATGCATAGGAATATTTCTATATAATATAAGTGTTTTAACTATATCAATTAAATGTCTATTTTTTTTATTATTTTATTTTATATAAGGCTGTGATTATATGATGCCTAATGAATCATCCAGTGCTATTCAAAAAATATAAGAAAACTAATGTGACTACTCAAAACTATTATGATTTCTTAATATTTTAATATTATATTCAAATTGCATTTTCACCATTTGATAAAATTTTACAAAAATAAATAAAATTTGAGATTTTTAAAAAATAGATAATTTTATATGTTTAGTACAATTATTAAAAAGTAATGAAATATTTCAATTATCATATGTGATCGTTCTACAAAATATTTAAATATCTTAATGAATTTGATAGAATGTGTTCATACCAATACACTTCTACCATGTCAGATAGGAACTTGTAGTATGTTTTTTGAACTGATATGCGTCACACTCAATAAAAGTTACTCTCTCAAAACTTGGTTTCATTATGTTAACTTATCTAATGATGGATATTCATGTTGAGAATGTATAATACATAAATCAATGATTATCAAACATTTAAAGTAGCTTAGAAGGGTGGAGAAAATATTAAAAATCTATTTTGCTCAATTACCAGGAAATTAATCTATATAGTCCATTGTTCATGCACATAAATATCAGGAAAAGAAAATATATTATTACAGTTCAATTGTTTAGTAAAATAACTGATTAAAAAATAAATCATGATAAAATAAAGTATAAAAAAATACTTGTCAATAGATTAAACATAATAATGACATCGTCATGTTTTCTGGCCCGCACAACAGTGATTTTGATTACAATAATATCAAAATTATCAAGTTCAACAAAATAAAAAAATTGAGCACGATCACTTGTAACATGAGTGTTAGTTTCTGAGTCTATGACCCACTAGTTTAGAGGGAGGCGGAAGGAAGAAAAAACAATAGAGGCAGAAGCATCTTTGCTAGAACTAGTAGTCAAAAAAAGTGTGAAATATTTTTCATGAGTAAGTATAATGAGACTGATAGGTATACATGTAAAAGGCCAATTTGAGTAGATCTGAGTTCTGACACATTACTGTATAGCCTTTGAACCTTGAGAGGTCCTAGAAAAATACACCAACATAGTTTAATTATAAATTTTTTTGTATGGCTAACAAGAATCAAATATATTGGCATAGATGAACCAATAATTATGCATTGATAATCCATTCTTTTTAATAATCTTTGAGTGGCTCGTAGAACAAGTCTTTCATATATCTTTTGTCTAAGAACTAAAATGTTCACCAAAGTGGCACATAGTGAATAAGTGTCCACTTTTAATTTTCACTAGGTGATCCATCATTGATTACCTACACACACACATGTATTCACTACACCACCATGTCACTACCATGCCACCACAGTTCACAACAGCTAAATACCACAGAAATCACCACTAAAACACTCAGCAAACAGATGCAGCAAATCACCACAGAAATCAACACGTCACCACGAAAGAAAACACTGCACCACCACGACACCACTATGACACACTGTTGACATTACCAAGGAAACAAACACATACACAAGCCACTGCACCACCATTGAACTGGCAATGCCACTGTTTACTGATGCCAAACATCATAATTGCGATCACTGACATTGGCACACGGTATGCTAGACGCATGTTACTGTGTGCCACCCATCTTCTGACCTTCCGTAGCTCCCTATTGATCTTGATAGAAGAGAGAAATATTTTTATTAATTTCAAAAATAAAAAATAACACATATATACTAAAGTTGGGACATACCATATTTTGGGTGGCCTCATACAAATAAAAAAAGAAAAAGAAAAAACATGAAAAAATACATCTGAAACAGAAGTAAACCTAACACTTTTAAACGACAGTGTTCCATAGACTTTAATAATTTACTGAAAATTTGTTGGGTGCTTGTGGGAAGATATCTATCTGTCTATCCGTAATGTGCTGGTGCACTTCAATCGTGCAGATTTTTTCTGTTTATTCTTTTGTAGTAAGTTTTGTAAAAAATAAGCAAGTTTCTTGGAAGAGATTGTGAAAGCCAAGTTAGTTCCGAGATCACTTTAAAAAGTGAATCTAAGATGACTTGGAGAGCTAATATCTTGCAAGAGCTCCAATGAAATGTCTATGCACAAGGCTAGCGACTTAATAGAATTTTGTTTCATTTGTGCTAAGTTTTTTAATTAGTTTTTGCTTTGAAGGACTTCTAGAAGAATCAAAGATGACTTGAAAAAAATTAATTCTTCAGGGGGGCTGCCCTCAAATAAAAATTCATTGAGCTCAAATAACTTTATCTAGGTATCAGGCATGACAGTCAAACTCCATGGAGTTTGTGATTTCTCCATATAACATTTCTAATGCTGCCTTTTTTTCTTGCATGAATTGTATTGATTGATTTATCATTTATATTGGGATTCATGTTAGCCCCCGACCATCACTTTTTTGTAAAAATAGCACTCATTAGGAAATTGACAATCATCCTCAAATGGAAATCATTCTTAACAAAAGGTGGGATTGTTTTGCAAGAAGGTAGTGACCGTGATCGCCATCAACTTGAAGAGGACCATGGTTCTCAAAGAGCCCAATATTTTATGGAAAATACAAAATGTTAAAAGAAAATAAATAAATACATAAAAAAAATTATACGAGCACCCTTTAACTATGAATACTCATGTACCTTTGTTAAAATAATTCAATAGACAAAAATGTATGGTATTATATAATCTCAACATCCCATAAGTTGGTACATATATGCTATGTACGCCAAACTTTGATGATAAAAAAATAACTATGGTTTTTCAAATCTTTTACAAAAATATTCATTAGTTTATTTGTAATAAAAATATGAGTAATAATAATTATCCCATTTTGTATTTGTTTTTTGATGAGATGATTGTTGAGGTTTAACATAATAAATAAGTTTATTTTGTTTTTCTTTCTTTCTTGTTTATATTGCATGGGAGCACCTTATATGTACACCGTTCTAACTCTCTCTCTCTCTCTCTCTATATATATATATATATATATATATATATATATATATATATATATTCATTTTTTAATTTATTGAAGTTTATTAAAAATACATTTATTTTTTTCATGTTTTCTTTCTTACCTTCTCATTCTTTGATCCTTGTGAAATTGGGGTGGCACATGGTGATTGAGGTGGTGTCTCATCATGTGCGAGGGCCAACGATAGTTGTGTTGGTGGTTGGTGTCTGTAATGGCAGCGAATCTAATCTATAGAGGTGTAATGGCGGACAAAGTGGTTTTGACAGTAAATGATAGTGGTTGAAGACATGCATGGTGATTTAGTGGTTATTTGTTAAGGCACTATGGTTCCAGTTGTAGTTCCCACGTTGATTTATGCGGTGGTGTTGGAACAATGATGTGGTGGTGCGTAAATACTGGTTCTCAGTGGGATTATCTAATGCAGAGATCCATTATTCCAACTAACAACCAAGTATTACTATCTGACTGTTTTTTACTTTTACCTTTTCGTGTTTTCTTGTTGTTTATATGATTCATTTTTTGAAGACATTGTAATGCATTAACTCAGTTTTTTTAGTTTGGGAATTTTGTTGAATCTGTAAAATTATATCTTTGGCTGTCATTATTGGATCTTTTGGTGCTAGTATAGTGTTAATTTTGGTATTGTGTGTTTGGGTTCTGTTTTCTTTGGAGTCTATTGTTAAAAAGATGATAAGAATTAGTGTGAGACTATTAGGAATAATCTAATAATAATTAAAAGTGGATACATATTCATTGTAGGTTACTTAGGTGAGGATTTGATTTTTAGGCTAAGGGTATGTGAGACACCTATTGGGACAGCCACATTTGGACGAGATAGATAAGTGGTTGTTGATTGATGCACAATTATTAGTGTATTTATGATAGTCCATTGATTTGAGTGCATTTAACATATTTGATTTCTATGATATGTGCAAGAAAGTATGACACTTGATTATGTAGATATACACTCAATTCTTTATACTTTGTTTATTCATGGAAGATGAGTTGTAAAATTTTGTGTTTGATTGTTTGACTATCTTATTGAAGAGTTGTTGGACGAAACATAAAAATTAATTTTTTTAAACAAGTGATTGATACACAAAACTTACTTATTGACGTGGTCATAATTTGAATTAGGTTGGATTGAGTCGAATGAATTGAGTTGGGTTGACTTAATATTATTTACTATTTTATTTTTTGTTTGCTTATTCATATTGATGTATTTCGAGTATCTTGATGATTTAAAAAGAGTTGGAGGCAACATGATTAAATGATACATTTTGTATTACAACATATAAAAAAATATATGTAAATAAGATAAAGAAAAATAAAATCTGAAAAAGATAAAATATAAATGATATATTAAAATACAAATAATAAAAAATATACTATGCTTGGTTCATGTCTAAAATAATAATTTCCATCATTGGCGACTCTTGTACAATTTCTATCACCTGTAATAAACTAATTTATAAAACATACATATATAAAAAATAAAGAAATAATAATATATAGAAAAATAGCATATAGTAAATGAGATTCCTAAATTTATATATGAGTAATAAAAATGATTGAGATAGCTTATAGATCAAGTGTTCTTATTAATAACATAAAAAATCTAAATTTTGAGATTTGGTGTCATATGTTTGTTTATTTTAATAATTTTTTTATTTTAATTTATACAAGAACACCTGACATATGAGTTATCTTAACTAAAGTGAATGTGTATTGTTATTTTTTTTTGATTTTTAGAAATAAATATTTTTTTTTCTTTTTTTTCCTTCTTTCATTCCTCTTTTTATTTTCTCTAAAACCCTAAATATGCTGAAACCCTAAATTGAACATTGCACTGGAGGGATTTTGATGATCAAAGGTGGCACATGATGACGTGCATGGTGGCACACTGTGTGCCAGTGTCAATGATAGCGTGCAATGGTATTTGGCATCAATAATGATGATGATGATGTTTTCACACATTTATTACTTTAATGGTGGTGTAGATATTAGCTTAAGGATGTGTGATATTGGTTTCATGGTGGTTTGGTAAGTGTGTGGTGGTTTCGATTGGTGGGGATACAAGCAAAGCAATATGTGATGTCTATTTTAGTGTATGGTGCCTGTTTCAAAATTTCAATTGGAAATCATGATGCTTCACATTGGTTTTGGTATGATGTTGATTATTTTTTTCTTCTTGTTTGATTATTGTTAAAAAGATGATCATAATTAGTGTGAGACTACCAAATATAACTCAATGAAAATTAAAGGTGGGCATATATTTGATATGAGCAAATTTTGTTAGGATTCGGTTATTGGGCCATTGATAAATGAGATATCTATTTGATGAGCTATATTAGTATGATCATATGATTGATTCGTGATTGATACATTATTATTAGTTCATATATATTTGATGACTGATTGATGATCAATATATTATAACTAGTTCATTTATGATTAATGATTGATTGATGATTGATACATTATTACTAGTTCATTTATGATTTATGATTGATTTGAGTATGGTTAGCATATATAGTTTCTGTCACACGTGTAAGAAAGTTTGAGACTTGACTATGATTATTTCAACAAATATTACATATTTGTTGGCTTAAAGAATGACTGATCAAGATCAAGTTTTTATTTTATACGATTTGAAAATAATTGTGTGAGAAGTTTTATAAGGTAATATATGTGTTGATAGACATGACTTTATTGAGAAAATTAGGTGATTAAATTCATAGTATTTTATACTTTATTAGTTGGGAGTGATATACTATTTTGCAGACCTTGATTCTTAGTAAGATGATACTTTTAGTTTTTTCAAAGATTTATTATGGAATGATTCAGTTGTATACATTTTCTCTCAAATCAAGTAGAGTAGGAATAATCAATTCGATTACTATATTGACTTCTCCGCATAGTTGCAACAAGATAACTTAGTAGGGGTTTTGCAAAAGGGAGGAAGTCAATAATAACATGTTTCCTTTTGTGAGAGATTTGGGTATATTCTGATATGTTTCACATATATGATAATATTATCTAATTGTTGATATCTAGAATAACTAATCATAATAAAATGACTCATTGTGTGACTTGGACATAATTGTGTAAGAGAATAGACGAGCTGATACATATATTGATAGATATTACTGCATTGATGAGATTAAATAATTAAATTTATAATATTCTATTATTGTATTCGCTAAGAGAGTGATATTATTTTGTAGATTTGGATTCTTAGTGGGATGACACTTCCAGTTTTCTCGGAGATTTACTAGATGATGATTTAGACATATATATTTATTCCTTGACCTGCGTAGAGTTAGAATATTTATTTAGACTACTACAATGAGATAGCAATATGGGTGCTGTGTGAGAGATAAAATCAATAATGAATTCTATTTTTGTGAGGTTGGAATACACTTAGGAGATGTGTTGAACGTTACACCTTGATTTGTGAAGGACATTTTGAGATTTAGTGGCTTTCCAATCGGCTACCGGATCCACTTTGGTTTTAACTTCTGCATGTACATCTACAAGTTTTGTTATGTTTGTTTAGTAGGAGTATTTTAGTTTTCTTTTCTTAGGCACTGCTAGTTTTAGCCTATGCACTCTTATTTTTATGGTTTTTTTTTTCTCACCACCTTATTTTAGATTTATGAGTCATTACACGTCACAAATGATCACATTTTTTTAATTTTATTTGTGGAATCTGGAGTCTTTGAACTTTGATATTGTTGTGACTAATGATATCATTGTTCGTGCCAAAATAACAAATTTGTGAACATTTTAACTAGATCTATTAGTCGGTGTGTTTCTCAACAAATTGCAGTGCTTTTGGTTTTTGCTCTAGAAATAACTCTTTATAATTTTTCTTAATATAATTATTCTGTCTACATTGTATGCCATACAAATGATTTTTTGAGTCTACCTCTACCTAGATTGGTATTCCATTGTCTTCAAGATTCTACATTAGTAATAAATAAGAATTAGAATTTATGACATAAATAATAATAATCTTCAAGATTCCATTGTCTTCAAGATTCTTCAAGAATCCACTGTCTTCAGGATTCTTCAAGATTCCATTGTCTTAAGGATTCTTCAAGATTCCGTTGTCTTCAAGATTCTTCAACAAGATTCTTTCCATAATCTTCAAGATTCTAACCTGAAAAACACACGAGCAATAATCTATAGCACCAAATAAACAACATTAGCTACTGCAAAACATAACAATTAGGACATGTTGGCCTCTAATTGATCCATCCAGAAATACAATAAAATTGCTAGAAGAATAGCTAAGTTTGGCCCAGATATTAGGGATCCAGTCGTGCTGTTGCGTAGCAGTTAGCACTCACAATGGTGGAGGGAGTGTTGGCGTAGTTTTTGGCGAGTTTCTGATGCTGTTCCAATGCAGTTATGGATGTCAAACATCTGCTTCTGGCATGGCAGTGGGCAGATAATCTGCTGACATTACAACTTACAGCACCAGTTACAGCATTAGCGAGGAATCCAACAAGACATGTTGTCGTAGTGGCGGATTGTGGTTGCGTAATGGCTTGGAAGGTTGCATCAGAAAGCAATTTGGATGTTGATTAGCTTTCATTTGCAAGGGAGTGAGTTAGTGTTCCAAAGAAGTGACCCTACTTTAAATAAGAAATCTAATCCCAGAGACCCCTTGCTTTAATACCATGATAAGACGTATATATGTAAAAGAAAGGAATAACAATATAAAGAAAAATGTCATATAGTTATTAGTACACATGGTTCCTAACCCGATATTTAATCAATAAAAATAATTAAAATAGTTCATATATTGGATGTTCTCATCAAAAATATAAAAATTACAGAATATAAAAGAACAACTACTAATGTTGTAACATTATTTTTATTTATTACGAAAGGAATCATATGGACTGAATCAAATTTAGAATGTTTAGCTTTACTTATTTTTTATTGCATTGTTTTTTTTTTTAAAGTTTTTCAAGGATATCTTTGAATTTTTTTTTGTTTTATGAAAAGAATTCTTTTGGCAAGACTATTTTTTACTTATTATGTTGACATTATATTTACTAGAAACAGGTGATAAATGGCTGTGCCAGGCTGACATGCCTTTAAAAAGGCAGCTCGACATGGCCCATGGCTTCCTAGGATGTGTCGGTTCTTGCCTGATTGGGTCAAGCCAAAAAAAAAAAAAAATCCAGGCCAGTCTAGGTTCATTCTGGGCAAGCCAAAGCGGGGATCAACTATTTGTAATTCAGTCTAGGCTATACTGGGTCTAGTTTTAGCTTCTTAGGCACATCCTGCTTTTTTTTTTTTTACAGGTATAGCATGACATTCTTGTTTTTGCTGAGTAACATTAGCAAGCATATGCCTAACCCTTAATGAGAGTACTTTTTTTTTCAGTGTTTCCATCAAATTTGAGTTGGGGGCATGCTTTCCCATTTCGCTAAAGAAAAAAAAGCATGCCTTGTTTTACTTATAAAAATTTGAATTTGTGTAATTTTTTTTCTTGGGTTCGGGTTTTGGTTACCCAAGGCTTAGGCCCAAACCCAATCTGAATTTCATTCGGGTTGGAAATTTCAACCCCAACTTGGGTCAGAATATTCACCTGATTTGGGGGTTGCTTCGAGCATGACCCAGGTTGTTTTGTTCAAGGTATGTTTCAGCTTGGGTGGGCTGTCATTTTGGGCCATGATACATTTGTTCTAAGCAAGATTCATTTCGTGTCCTTCCATGCCTGCGCCATGCTGCAGGTCTAGGGGTGTCAAACGGGCCGTGCCATGCTGACACGGCCTAGTTTTAGGTTGCTCAGTCGGGCCACTGTGCCGTGCCTTGCCTGGCACGGTACATTTCGATAATGGCCGGCATGGCATGGTCTGTCCAGTCTGAGTCTGGCCAGATTCAGGCTGGGTCGTGCCTGGCAGTGTCGGGCAGTGTTGGGTCGGGCCTGTGCGGGCCTGAATATGCCAGCCTAGCTAGGAGCCTAGGACTACCCGACTAGGTTGACCAAGCAGCGGTATCGGTCACCGAGAGTTCGAGATCGACTCGACTCACCCCCACAAGTTACGGATTAGTGATTTAAATTTTTTTTTTTATAAATTTTAAATTTTAAGTTATCTATTATGAGTTGTGATATTACATTATTTATTTATTTCACATAAATCACAAAAAAATAAATTCATCAATATAAATTACAAATGATAAAGTTTAATAAAAAAACACATTCATAAATATCAAATATTCAATCATTGTTCAATCTAATCAAAAAAAAATACGTCACAACTCACAACAACATAAAATAAAAATCATCAATTATAATTATGCGGCATGCAAGCTTTATCCCAATGTCAATTGGTGTAAGAATATAATTTATCATCATCGTGTAAGTGTATGATGATATCACTAACGGTAGATTCAACTTCTTCAATGTTCTATGAGTCATTATTTGCAAGTAATTCCTCCACTCTTGTTTCACTTCTAGCATAATCTTGGATGTCTAATATTGAAATTGTTTAATCTTTTATGCATGTTAATGTCTTAATGATATCTGATCATAGTCTCGATCTCCTATTTAAAATTATATTGATTACAATAGAAAAAATAGACTCCGATGCTATGCTCAACACCGAAGGAGTCAGTAGACCCATGCCATCTTAGAAAGCACGAGATAGGTGAATTCATGATTTTTATTATCATTATGTGATAAGATTGGACAGTAATCTGTATTTAAGTATTGAAATAGTTTATTCGTATTTGACTGTTTACCCCATCATTTTTTTCTTGCTAACTGAATAAAGAAGTTATTATTTCTGAATAAGGTATTTATGTCCGTACTTGGAGCATGATTATAGTTACTACCATACCTAGTATCGTAGTATGTAAATAACTTAGTTAACTTTTCATAAATAAATTTTTTAGGTTGTATTTTATAGTTCATGTATGAGGATATATATATATTAAAATGTTTTATATCCCTTTCACTTTAATCTTATGATCAATGTAGGCAGTCAAATAATAAAGAGATGAAATAGTGGACCAACACTTTAAGTATTTAGTTTTTATCTTAATAGCCATGTCACTAAATATCAGGTTATCTTTAAATTTTCTAAATATGTCATTAATGTTACATATACATCTGAGTACAATGTAAGTAGTGATAATATTAACTAATAAATATATGTTAATTGTGTCATAAAAATTTTTCATGAAATTCATAAATGAAATTCTTGAATTTTAGTCTTTGTTAATTAATAATAAGTTCGTCATTCTTACGATTGACTTAGTCAGATATCATGTATTTGTATCCAATATATGACTCTAATATCAGGTACGACTTCATCATGAATAGTTTAGATTTGGATATCACGGACACAATGCTACTATAATATCTAAATTTATTAGTTATTTATTTTTTTAACTTATAATATTCTAGCATGTCGGTTATATGTTTGGACTTAGGAATCTTATGATATATAGACTGAAAATAAATCTGCATGATACTGAATATCCTTGGATCTTTCACAAATCTTATCGAAAGATTAATCGTGGTGATCAGTTTGATCATGCATTTCCTTCCTAATTCGTTGTGATATATGAAGAGGGTCAACATAGAAACTGAATTAGATTCAGTCTCAAAGACCTATGTTGCACGGATACGGACACGGGGATACGACACGGTAAGATACGGGGACACGGCAAATTCTAAAAAACTAGGATACGGATATGGCTAGGATACGTCATGATAAAAAAAATAAAAATAAAAATTATTAATTATAAATATTAGATATTTTAAAATAATTAAAAATACTGTATTTAAAATAATTTAAAATTCTGTATTTTAAAATAATGCAAACAAAATTTAAACCCTCTAACACCCTCCCCCTCCTGAACCTTCCCCCCTCCCGAACCCATCCTCCCCCACCCGATTTTCGATCTTTGAACTCTCCCCCTCCCGATACAGATTCCAAACCCCCCCTTCCATTATAGAATTAGGTTACCTTAGGTGCTGTCGGCGGCTCGGCGGTGTGCTCCTCCCCTCCCCGTTTGACGCAATGATAACTGTTTCCGAACAACGTGTCGGATTCGTCTCCGACGCGTATCCGATATGCCACGTGGCGTATCCCATACGGATTTGTGTCCGATACGCCATGTGGCGTATCAGACACGTATCCGACGCGTGTCGCCGTGTCCGACACGCGGACACGGCAACTCCTAGGCGTATCCGTGCAACACAGTCAAAGATCATACCGCTCAGTTGAATTTGCTTAGGATTTAATACATCATATTTTTTAGTACAATGATTAAAAACCTACCACGTGTAAAAGTTTATATTACTATATAATATAATATAAACCTACCACGTGGACCATGTTACGCGGATGCCCTAAGCCAACCATGTGGTGGGTTTATTAAAAAAACCTACCACGTGTAAAAGGTGGGACAAATTTTTTTTTGGATAAAATATCATTTATACAACTAGGTGGGTTGGGTGCACTCCAATTGGACCGTGCCCGATACTTGGTATGAGTTCTAGGATATAGTAGTTTATCGTGCTGCTGGACCGTGTCTATGGGCTAGGCAACTGGGTTGTGCTTGACCCGACATGAGGCCAGACACCCCCCGGTCCAGCACGACATGAGTCGTGCCTTGAGTTATCACGGCTTGGTTCTGGATTGTGTCGTGTCGGGCCAGGCATGGCTCAGTCGGGCTGTGTCCGGGCTGCCTGACCCACTTACCATCTTTACACGAGTTAGGCTTGAGCCCCCATCCCCATTTTCCACCGCCAACTAGAAATGAGTTAAAATTTACTCGATTCAAAGAGTTTATTCAAACACACCTTCATACAAAGAAATCTTAAAAGACTGAAATAATTTTATAGGATGAGGTTATATATAACTATCGATTGATTATTTTATGTAATAAAAAGTATGAGATGAATATTTTTGCAAAAATTAGACAATTGGATATTACAATTCCCAAATTATAATTGAGTGAGGAGTGGATATTTTAGTTGACATGAATATCCATGTTGATTAAAGACTCCCTATTTTAGCTGAGAAACTCTAACCCTAGAGACCCATTTCCCTGATACCATGATAAGACATACATTTGTAAAAAAGAAAGGAATAACAATATATATAAAAATATCATATAGTATATGAGGTTTCTAACAAAAATATAAAAAAAATATGAAGAATACAAATGAACACTCACTAAGGTTACAACATTAATTATGTTTATTGATTAAAAAAGGAATTATATGGACTAAATCTAATTTTAAAGGCTTAGTTTCACTTGTTTTCTATAGCACTGTCTTTTTTATTAGAAATATGTTAGAAATCCAATTCAAAGAGTTTGTTACAGTACTATTTCATACAAAAGATTTTGGAAGATACTATTTTTTACGGATCAAGATTATATGTAACTATCAATTATTTCTTTTATCAATAGAAAATACGTGGTGAATATTTTATAGAATTTAGTTGACAAAAATATCCATATTAATATTATTAGATATAAGAGAATTATTGAAAAATGTAATTAATTTGATAATTTTCATACTAGATGTATCATACATTATCATTATAGTAATTTGTTTTTTTTTCAATTATCTTAAACATTTGAATATGAATATTAATTTTTACATATTCTAATATGTGATGAAATATTTAAGGTTTAATATTTTTTTTTTATAATTCATGTCATTAGCTGAGTAGGTATTAAAATTTTTGTAGAATATTAGTTTGTAGCGCAAGAAATTTATTATAAATTCTTGTATTTTTTAATAGAATCTTATCTTCATAAAATGTAAGATAAAATTTTAATTTTTATATTAGTATAAATACAAAATATCAAGTAATGATTATTATGACTTGTGTGATATTTTACATTTTATACTTATTTAGAGAGATTAGTTCTTTTTCGTTCAATTTGAAGACTCATTATCTTTTATTATGATAACTAAACATCCTAATACAATTATCAATTTAGTTTTTCATAGCTTGATGAAGTATATAAAAGTTGACCGTCAATTAATTAAAGATAAGATACATAATGAGTTAATTGTTTCTGTTCATATTTATTTCCCAAATTAGCTGGTAAATATTTTTACAAATACATTAAGAGGACTATAATTTTATTTTCTCTAAGTTTACTATATATGATAATATGTATATCATCTTAAGGGAGTTGTTGGGATATATATATATATATATATATGTATATGTATGGATATATGTATGTATGTATGTATGTATGTATGCATGCATGTTTTCCACTTAGTAATATATATTATATATTCATTTTTTGATGAAATTTCATTATTGTTCCTTGTATGTGATCGGTTGTAATTTTTTTTAGGAGCTGTTCTTTGTCTGGGTCCTGTTTTGGGAACACTCTAGATGATAGAAGGGTTTATAAAAAGGAAAATTGTACATGTCACACATTTTGTTTTTAATTTCTTTTTTACTAATATTGTGAATATTTTTTTATTTTTCCATATATTAATCTGTTTTGGATTCTCTTCCATACTGTGCTGGGGTTATTTCATTTAAACATGTTACTTGGGTAAATTGTTGTGCTGTCACCAACATTCCCTGTAGGATGCTTGATGATAAGGCTGCTACATTCGAGGATATTCTGGACGCATACTTAGCTCATTTGCAGGTAAGTTCAAAGTGAGCTATGCTTTTGATTTTAACTTGAATTGTGTTGGATTTCTTTTCCCAATTTTCTATGGTTGAATTTAAGATATATGCCCATTGAGAGAGATTTAGAGATGTATAAAATAATATTATGTTTGTGTGTGCCAACACTTCTTCTAAATCCTAAACATATATTTTTTATAATGTTTAGGTTAAACCTTGGCTATGACATTTGTGACTTGTTTTCATGATGCTAACAAAACAACATTTGCTAATTGGTCTTTATTGATTGTTTTTGCCCACATAATTCTATATTGATAGGTATATGTAATAAATGGATTTGATTATCAAAAAATAATTGTATGAAATTAGTTATCAAATAATTCCCAACAAAAAAAATCAATGACAATTTTTATTCCAATTTATCTATGAGACTTATTATTTAGGTTGTGTAGAGGTGTCAAGAAGATACATGATCCAAAGTTGAAACATAACCCAAAAATAGAAAACAAAATACTCAATAATAAATGATGCACTTTTGGATTATATAAATACAAAAAATGAGGATTGAGATAGCTCATACATTGATTTCTCCTCTCCATAAACAAAAAACTAAAAAAAATAAAGGAAAACTATAATATCCTATCAAGTTGGTATGTAAATTTCTAGAAAATAAAACATAGAGGAAAGTGAGTTGATTCATTTTTAAGGTCTTTATAAAGATATTTATTGGCTAATCTACTACAAAAATACAAGATGGGACAATAATTTTATCTTGATTTTTTTTTATGGGATAATTAATTTACTTTTATATATTTTATTTGCTTATAAAATATTGGATTAAAGATTATACCTTTTACTATTTTACGGTCATAATAAAAAATAATATGAGAAACAAACAAGTACCTAATCTCCTCAAGAAGATGTATGATTAAAAGTATCTCATATATGATTGTCACTATTGTAATTAACTCTATTTTTATATTGAATTTCGACATAATTATTAATTTCTTATTTTTTTATGAGATAATATTGTATTTAAGAAAAATATAAAAATTTATAGTAGTTTTCAACTTGGTAAACTAGTATTTATCTCTAATCTAAGTATTTGATTGATTGTTGGTGCTCCATGCTCATGAAAAATGAAAGAAATTACAAAGCATGGAGATTTTTTTGCATAACTCAATATGCAAAGAGGTGCATCAATGTATATTTATTGTGAAGAATTTTAGGAAATAATTAATCATACTGATTGTATAAGTTATATTTAATCTGAGGATAATCATATATTTAATATTTCATATGATTCTCTTATATGTATTAGAATCAACTCATTGAATCATATTAGATAGGAAATCAATATATGACTTAAATAGAGTATCTACTAGAATATATAAAAAAAAATTTCTATATGAATATCAATTACACATGTCCTTTGTGATAATATAATATATTTCCTAGAATAGGCAATATCTATCAGAAAATACGAGCCTTCTAAAATTTTTCGCTTGAAATTGTGATTAAAGATATTCTTTGAGTTGAATAATTTTTAACTCACCGTCTTCAGTAATAAAGATGTCATTCACATTCACAATAAACAGTATCAACCTTTCATCTGAGATTTATTAAAAAAACAAAGAGAAATCTATAATACACATATGCAACCCAAGAGAAGTAATTGCCAGTAAAAATTTTATAAACTAAGTTCTTAATGATTATTTCAGGCTATATAATGTTTTATATATTTTTTGCAAATTGAGATTGACTATATTGCTCAAAATTTGAGTGATTGTTTCATATACACACATATATCTCCTCAAGGTTATTATGAGGAAATATATTTGTTATATTTAATTAGTATATCTTAAATTTGTGAGACATCACAATTGACATACGAATCCATACTAATACTCTCTTAGTTACTAAAAAAATATCTCAGTAATTCATACTAAATATTTGCGTGAATCCCATTGTAATAAGTTTCATTTTAATGTGATCATTCTTTTTATCTAGATCGGTCTTCATAATGAACTTCATCTGCAACCAATATTAGACAGTTCCATATATTGAGGTATTAGTTCTTATGATACATTGGAGTGAATGATATTTATCACTTCTAACATGGCTTAATCCCATCCTACATGAGATAATACCTCAACAAGAGATCCAAGTATCTCAATATCATCAAAATAAACAATAAAAAATATCGAATAAAAAATTGTGTGAGTACGACAATATCTATAAAATTGGGTGTTGTGACTGTGTATATCTCCTTTTTGTATACACTCTAAGTCCCAGGTGTCAAATCTTTCCATTCCCGACTCATCCTGAAATGAAAGTAGAATAAATTTAAGAGCTACTCAATCATCTAGACTAGATGGAGAGTCCTTTTTCAGGGAAACGACACTCTCTATAATTTATTAATTATATATTAATTGGTGCATATGATGATTCCATAGGAGGGTCATCATATTGTAACCAAGTTCAAATATTGTCGAGAGTTGACTCTCTCTTCTAACTAGAGGTCTAAGTAATGAGAAATACAATAATACATAAAAATAATAGATCTAAATATATTGTTGGGCAATTGTGATTTCATGGTAGTGATATTAAGATATAGAAACAACAAAAACAACAGAAAACAAGCAATATATATATCCAATCCAGCAACCAACTACGGCAGAATCAAAAAACGAGAAATAAACACCAAAAATAACGTGGTTCGCTAGTCGCTTAGTACGACAAGCTACATCCACCAGAAAACACTCATGTATTATAGATTAAACCAACCAAAATAGTTTTACAGTATGCAGCACAGAACAGTCATGATAAATCACGCAGAGAGAAGAGAGAGAGACGATGAACAATTTCCCGGGTCCAAGAAATAGCTATCCGAAATTAAAATTACAAATATTTTATAAAAAAAATCTCTCGGTTCATTTAACCGGAGCGGGTTGGATCATGAAACGGGTTAGACTCTGTTCCAAAAATTTTGGCCTGCTAACCAGACAGTGCGATCATTGTTATTGTGCTACTGTTGTATCCCCTAGCCTCTTAATATTTTATTTCCTGTACTTACATGAAAATATTAAAACAGAAACAGAAATATTTGGTTATACAAACAGATTATCAAAAAATAAATTACATATATAGCATATATTTTCTAAACTCTTATTTTTCATATGCTTGTTAAAAAATAATCTTATTCAAACAAAATAACAATGACACTAATTTTATGAATATCAGACAAATAATATTTGTATTCTTTTTGGGTACTTGAATAACCAAGAAAGATGCTGAATCATACTAGATCTATTTTGTCACATCCTAGTGAGAAATACAAAACAAAACAAATAATTTTAAAATCTTTGTGATGTAAGTTCAATAATCTCTTTGAAGAATGCAATATCTGAAAGAGCACAAAGTAAAAAAAGATTGAATAAGATATTTAATTAATGAGATAATTTGTGGTTGAGGTTAAAATTATATCTCTTCAAAAATATTTCATAATATTTATATTAAAAATAAGTATCTGAGTTGTTTCAACTAAATACTTATTTTTTTTTTTGTATTTCTATTCTCAAATGGTGTGCTAGTACAAAAAATATGATATATGATTCCATAATTAATGATGTAATTAATGAAACTATTAGATTTATACTCAAATACATTATTATTTTTAATGATTTTTATCTTTTTATTGAATTATTTTTTTTTTATTATAAAAGAATTGAAAAATAATAATAAAAAAATTATGATCTAAAATAGACGAAAACTAACCAGTTAAAATATGAATTATTATCGATAAAAACTAATATTATTTAAATTTATCTTAAGTGGTATACACCACACTATCTATATATTACACAAAATTGTCTTTTTTTTTATTTCGTGCTTACTGTGCATGCGTGCAATGCATAATTGATGCCTATGATTTATGTGCTATTAGGATTTATGTTTTCTTATTTCTATGATTAAATATATCTCATTTGATGCAATTATAAATTATAAAAGATTGTATGCTCTTACTTCTATGATTAGATATTTGATTTGATGCTTGACTGTTGATTTATTGTTTATTCATTCTCATCTTGATCTACTAATTTTAATCAACTTGAGAATTATCTATCATAATATTTGAAATGTCTTAATCCTAGATTGTGTAGTTTATTATTTAGAAAGTCATACTAAAATTTTTGATCGGATTCACTCAGACATATGATGGTCTAGTAGAGTAGAGGCTCAAGATGACTTTAGGTATTTTATCATTTTTATTGATAATTGTATAATATTTTAAATGGTTATTTATTTTTTATTTTGGATTATATATTTTTTTTATTTTTAATACTTTTTTAAATAAAAAATTAATTAAAAAAAAATTATTATTAGTAACATGCATTTGAGTATATGTACTAATAATGAGATTATATAGTATAGTTTTTGTGTTAGTACATCCTTCAAAATATGAATATAAAAAAAAATTATATGGTCGAGATGATTAGCACAATTATCTTTATTGGAAGTGTTCTGAAGTGATATCTTCGTGTTCATATTTTTTTATTTTGTCTATTTTATTTTTATCTTCATATTATTAGGAATATTCAATTTTTTTTAATGTATTATCTTGTTTAAGTTGATGTTAGATTATGACATATAAGATAAATATTTTTTATTTTAATGATATTACTAACACATTAACCTCTGGTAATGTCCGTTGTTGGTTGCATGTGAGTATGTGAAGACATGTTTAGATGAGAAATTCAGGTCAGCTGAAAATGAGACGTGTTGAGAAAGGATTTACTCAAATATTTGGAGTAAATTACTAGGATTTATTCTCTTTATTTGGCAAGATGGTTGTGATGCATATACTTATACCAATATCAACTTGTTGCATATGGTGATATATTAGTTACAAATGAAATATATTTTTTGTAATGATTTGAAATAGTTACCTAAAGTTTGATTTACAAGAATTTCAGCCACAAGTATTTTCTTTAGTTTGTACAAGTATGCTATGAATTATTTTTTATTCTATTAGAGGTGTTCATATAATATGGTTATTTTAATAATAATATATGTGGTTGATATATCTATTATGAGCGATGATGAGATGAGAATTATTTGACTTAATGGATACATTTAGTCATACTTTCAAACAAAAAATTTTGAGAGATTCAGATATTTTTTTAGAATAAATATGACTTATGATGTGATATATTGTATTGTCATAGAAAAATATGTAATTGATAATCTCATAAAAGTTAGTTTTTTGCGTTGCATGCCAATAAATTCTCATATTAAGCTAAGATTTGATTTCTTATCTGATATGTGCCATTTAGTTTACTTGACTATATATAAAAAAATTATATGAGAAATTATATACCAGACTATCCCAATGTCATATATAGTTTGTATAATCATTATAATTAGTTATTTCTTAGATTTTACTTTATAAGTTTATGGGAATATATTTCTTCGTATACTTATGTACGCGGTGAATATTTTTTTCAATGATTTTGAATATATTTAGCTAATTAGTCTCTTTTAATTCCAGTTGGACATTAGTTTATGCATATAAAGATTTATTATATGATATTAATATTATTCATTGTACTAGACATTACTACAATTTTCAATGCAATGATATTTTTGATAACTGCAAATCATGTCATCTCGACTAATATATATATACATATATATATATATATATATATATTACATTATAAAGTACATATATTAAATTTTAAATGATGACGTGTTTAGCTTTGTGAAATATTAATAATTATTAGGAGATTAAGAAATATTAATAATTTATATTATATATGAAGTGAGAAAATATAAATAATACTGTGTTTGGCTTTGTCAAATAAAATTTTGGTGATAAAAATAATGCTGTAATAAATTTCACATATATTTGTAGTTGAGATTGTGACTAAGGAGATGATAATAATCTAATATCAATTGAAAATAGATTGAGAAAAAACTTATCATGAATTATTTTTTTTATTTAAAAGTGACAATTCAAAGTGATCGAAACAAAATATATTGAATGATGTTAATGAAAAAAGAAGTAAAACATAAAATTTGTATGATGATCACTATATAAATATATGAGGCTTTAAGTTTATTTAATGAAAATTATCGGAGTTTTTAGTCAATGTTGTGGTGATTGACTAATATTGTATAAATATGAAGAGACTAAATATGTAATCAATTAATATTTATTTAATGATTAAAATTAAAGATATAATGTTTAAATTACTTAATAAATAAGAAAAACAATGTTGTAAGAATGTTGTTTTAATCATGTTTTTGGATGATAAATGATAAATATTACTTTTGAATTTATATTTATTTTAAAAATAAATTATTGATGTTTAGATCTAATCCTAATTAATTATTTAGAATGTCATGTAAGCGACTTGTTAGAATTAGAATGTTTATAATTGTAAAGAATTACCTGCGAAACATATAATCTTGACTTAATGTTAGAAAATATTTAAAAATTATCTAATATAAAGAAAATTTTAGACATTTATTTTACTCAATAACTATATTTATTATTGTTGAATGTTACTCTCATTGGTCAATTGAGTTGGCAGGATCATGCCTCAAGTTATTAGGATTTTTGAAATAACTTGGCTTTGACTTTCCATGCTAGACTTAACAGATTTCTCTTGTTTGGATTTACCTATGGCAAGAGTAGAGCAAAGGCATCAATAGTTGGTAAACACTTGCAAACTATTAAAAACACCTATAACTCACTTTATGCTCAAATAATTTTGCATCCTTTTATCTTTTTCTTTTTAGTGATTGTAAATATGTGTGATTGTACTAGAACTATAAAATAAAAGCTAAACCATGAGTTTTTATTGTTTTTTATGTATACACATTATTTTTTGCAAATAATTTTTTTTTTCTTATTTTTTTTCTATTAGATCTTCAAAGAATCATAGTTACAATTGCACATTCTTGTGAGATAACAATTCAAGAGATGTGTGACTAGATATTGCATTTTTTATATAAGTAATGGGCTAGATGTGTGGTTTGTAATAATTGGAGTTGCAAATTTTTAAGTGTGCATTTGTGATTTTGCATGATTATTTTGCAAAATCTTAGATCTTTTTATTGAATTATCTGGAATGAATATTATTTGATATTCTACTAAGATATCATGAATGCTTGTTATTAGACATATCATTAAAAACAATATTATTTATAGTTAAGTAAACAAGATGAAAAATTGTGGTTTGCAAAGTTAATCTTTGAAATCACCTAAACTAATTTATTAATGTTTTTCTTTAACTCATATTCCCTAAATTCATGTATTGTAATTCTTGATCACATGAATTATTATTAGGAAAAAGTTTTGATTTATAAATTATTCTTGAATAGTTAAACATATAATTAATTATAATTAATAAATTAATCAATCTCTAATTATAAAAACTAATATTCTTGTGCAAATCTTAAATTTATAAAAGTTCACATATATTTGAAATTATAGTCATGTATATCTCAGTGCTAGATTAAAAGTAACTAAATTTTAGTATTCAAGATTGTCTCTAAAAAATTATCATGCCTTATGAAAAATTTCCAAATTAAATGAATACAATTCTTTGTGTACATTAATATGCAAAAAATTTTATGATACTTGGTATTTTTAGGAATTATAATCATATTCAATTGATTGGATTTTATAATTCTAGTTAGGTATAACTTTGTGATATTATTTTTTGTTAAAATAAGAATCAAATTATTTTTAAATTCAATGCAGAAATAAAGTACCAGTCAATAACCAAAGCAATTTGCGAGTTTTATGGACAAGTCATTTGCTTGAATAAATATATTTATTTATTTATTTTTTGTTTTTAGTTTTATTATTTTTTTGTGATAACCAAATGGTAAATTTGTAAGGTATAATATTTATAATTCATTTTTTTTTGTGAGGGAATGAAGCATGTTAAATTAAATTAAATTTTAATCTTATCACTAACAAGATGATAACTTAGTCGACAAAGAGGATTAATATTCTTATTTTAGGATCATGAGTTTGATCCCTATGGAGTATGGATTTTAGAAATGCTCTTTAAAAGGCCTCGAGGTTCATATATGAGCCAAATAATAATATGAGATAAGTTTGAGGACGCATGAGGGAAAATAAAACAAATTAAATTATAAATTTATCATGGAAAAGATACATGATAAACTGATTATTTCTATCCAAGATCTTATCATAGATTAATTAATATGCATCTTTATAAAGATGTAGGCATTGTGTAATTCATTTTTTAAAAAATTCCTTCACCTCAGTATGATGGATACACATGCTCTAATTTTTTGAGAAATATTGAAATATATATATTTTTGAAAATGTGTTATGCTCATTTATTTGTGTTACTTTTTATTGAGCTTGTATTTAAGCTAGGCAAATGTTATTGGATGCTTCAAAAATATGATCATGTATTTTAATATTATTATTTTTGGGATTGCCTAATGATAGTGTTTTTATTCTTGCCTCAACAATCTTAAATCAATCATACTCTTTGATGGTGTCCATAAAGATGTTGAATTGAAAATCCTTTTTGAGTCTAGATTCTCAATAGGAGTCTTGATTTTTAAAAGTTTGTATGTTTCCTTGCTAGTTAATAGATTTCTTATTGCTCACTTCATGACGCTCTTATTGAAGTTACCCCAATCATTCAATCCATGGCTATTATCATTCCATGACTTGGAAGAAAGTTTATTGATTTTCTATCTTTCAAGATGAAATACCTAAATAATAAATATGTCAATGTTATGATGATAAATATTTTAGAATTGCTAAAAACATGAGGCACAAACAAACGTATATGTAATGAAGTCTTGAATTGATAACACCTACTCAAATACTCTTGTAAAACTAGGTCTTGTATTGTTATTAATAGATATGTTATAGTTTTTTGACGTAAAAATGTTAGTTGTAAATATTTTTTTTTTTTTTTTGGATTAGCTCTTTATAGTTGTTGGGACGAGATAATGTAGGCATTCGACATGATCAATATAAAAAACTATTGATTTACTTTTTGCTCATCAAACTTGTCATTATATAATTAATGAGATAAATATTATAAGTACTTGACCATAAAATATAGACAAGGTAAAAAATAATATTTAACATGTAAGTGGGTTGGCATGACACACCAATTCCTGTCACAATAACTAGGTCATGCCATTACATAAGCTAGAATGAGGAGCTCAATCCATGTGACATGTCTATGAATTGATCAAAAAAAAAAAATACAAAAATATTTAGTGAAAAATGCAATTGGGCTGATCAAATAATTTATGAGAAGTATTATTTATTACAAAATTTCTATAAATACTTTATGGAATAAGTGTGTATGAACAATCATTATCATCATTATTAGCAAAGTCTTATCTTAATTATTTAGGATTGACTATATGAATTCATGTTTATAATGTATTGAATAATATTAATCAAATATATATTTTTTGTAAATAACTTTGTTTTGTGAGGTGTCAACTAGTACTTCAAGACATGCAAAATTCAAGATTGTTTTTCATAAATTTTCTCAACGATGTTATTACTTAGAATTTAACATTTAAATAATTTTTTTATTATTTATGAAATGATAATTAATAAAAAATTCAAAATACTTATATATGTGCAATCATGTGTATTCAATATGAGTAACTATTTTATTAGTATCTTAAATGTCTAGACTATATGAAAAAGAACTAATACTAAAATCATGTTGTTATGAGGATAAGAAGTTTTAGTAATTTTTCTAGCTGATACTATCTTTAAATTAAGAGAAATCATGCCTTTCATTCTTGATTTCATATGTTTAGCAATGAAGGATTCTCAAATGAAAATAAACCAGGGGGTCAATGATGACTCATCATAAAAGGGATCTCTGGGTGTCTAAAGAAAAATAATTATACTAAATCTCACCCAATTCTTTTAGAAGTATGTCAATCATGCAATAAAATATTTAGCTAAAATTATTCCAATTAAAAGAAATACATACACATACCCAATATAGAAGATTTTGTTTAGTATGATATCTGGTAGATATTCAATATTAATATCTCAATAGCCTTATTCTTAAAGCTTATAGATGTTGCACATGAATTTTGAATTCCATACTAACTGCCATTGAACTAAATTATTTGTTATCATATTAAGATATTATCATTTTGAATGAAAATGTTTATCATCACACAAATATACGATCTTTTAAAATCATCATAATGGAGTTTCTTAATATTATAATTTGCTAATAATAAATTATAAGAAAAATGCAAAAAATTAAGACCTATCAGATTGATGATACCATAACATTTAATTTTGGATATATATCATTAATCATGTAATTATAAATAGAAGGAAAATAGAACAAAGTTTATACAATATTCTTTTACTTATAGCATGACATTTGGTTCTTTTATTAATTATGTATGAGTTGGTGAAGTTGAAGTTATGGTAACATGAATGTGTAGTAAGCATAATGAGGATGTGCTTAAATCAATGAAAACCCAACTCTTAAATGCTCCACATTAATGATCTAGAAAATGAAGTTCCAAATAACTATTTTCACTCCCTCATTATTATCTTTCTATCATGATTATCATGATCTCCAAAAAAAGTGGAGTTTACTTTTTAAAAATCTTAACATTTATCAACTAGGCAATCTTATTGTAAATACCTATGTTGCACGGACACAGATATGGACACGGAGATACGACACGGCAGGATACGGGGACACGGCAAATTCTAAAAAACTAGGATACAGATACGACTAGGATACGTCATGATAAAAAAAATAAAATTAAAAATAAAAATTATTAATTATAAATATTAGGTATCTTAAAATAATTTAAAATTCTGTATTTTAAAATAATTTAAAATTCTGTATTTTAAAATAATGTAAAAAAAATTTAAACCCTCTAACACCCCCCCACCACCCTCCCTTTACAGTTTCAATTTTCGAACTCTCCCCCCTCCCGATACAGATTCCAAAACCCCCCCTCCCAATACAGATTCCAAAACCCCCCCTTCCCTTTATAGAATTAGGTTACCTTAGGTATTGTCGGCGCCTCGGAGGTGTGCTCCTCCCCTCCCCGTTTGACGCAATGACAATTAACAACTATTTCTCGCAATCGGCTTGTCAGCAACTCACTGTCGGCGGTGTGCTCCTCAATTTGTTGGAGATGTAGGAGTAATAGTTAATATATAGTGTATTTCCGACGCGTTAGAATCGTTAAAACGCGTCAGTTGGTAAACGACGCGTCTGTAGATAAACGACACGTCTATTGTTAACGACGACTATTTCCGAACAACGCGTCGGATATGTCTCTGACGCGTATCCGATACGTCACGTGGCGTATCGGACACGTATCCGACCCGTGTCGCCGTGTCCACGTGTCCGATACGTGGACACGGCGACACGGGTCGGACACGGCGATACGGCAGTTCCTAGGCGTATCCGTGCAACATAGGTAAATACTATTCATACTCATCATATGCATAGAAATTATAAGGTTCAAAAGCTTTTTTTTTTCATGTAGTAGTTAAGGATTAATATTAACTAACTTCAATTCTATCGAGAGCTACAATAGAGGAGTAAAATTAGAGTAATAATATTGTAGATTATGATCATACTCATTTTCATAAATATTGAGGTCCTAAAACCAATAATCCGCTTGATAATATGTTGAATTTGTCTTTTCAGAAGTTGTGAGTTTGATTTCCTAGAGTTATCATCAATCATTAGGCTTAGGAATAGCACTCAGTTAAAAAAACATTGAAGTCCTAAAACTTCTAGTATATAGTAGTTAAAGTTATATATTGGGTTCAATTGGGCTCAATTTGTCATAGGTATACCACTCAGATTATTCTACATATTAACTAATTCTATTATTATTTTTGTTTAGCAAATTATATGTTCACAAAAAGCCTTCTTTACAGATAACTTTTGTTTCCATTTGTGTTTCATATTATCAAAGAAAACTAGTCAAAACCAATTGAGAAACCAAAGTAATTCATCTCAAAAACAGCACAAATTTTTAGCTAACGTAACTTCTAAACTAAGGAACTATCCAAAAATTAAATAAAAATCAGTATGTGCTTGCCTGTTTTGTTAGCTAATTTAACTTGAAATAGTTTTAGTTACTGAATGTCAATGAAATACATAAAAAAAATATATGAATACATTGGCATTCTTATACTTATATGTATGTGTTTGTGTGCGTGCCTGTGGGCTCCTGTGCTACATTCAGTCTCAGCACTTTTTTTTTTTCTATTTCTTTCTTGTAGATCACTGTGGTGAATCCTGCCATGGATAAAGCATTAACAATAATCATACAGTTTGCCAAAGATGTGCTGATTGGAAAATTTTCAAAAGATAGATTACGATTTGGTGCTCCGTGGAGGCATCCTCCACAAAAGAACGACCCTGCATTGTTAATGGAGTGGGCTAAGTTGCAGCTTGTGGATTTTGTTCAGTCATTAGTCAATTCTGAATTTGGGGTAATATATTTTATTCAATTTGAATCAGCAATATCACACTTTCTGTTTTTTTTTTTTGGAGGAATGAAACTCATTTCTGATTGCAGCCAAACACCTAATATCAGGATCTTGTTTTGCTATCTCTACCTAGCTGTGGCAATTTGTGCTGGACAAGTTTTTCTGGCCTATCTAGTTGTGTCAGCCATAGAGGTGTCAACATGGCCGTGCCATGTCGTCATGGTTCATTTTTGCGAGGCACGGCCATGCCACCGTGCTGTGCCAGACACGGCTGGGGAATCATCTGGCTGGTCTAGCATGGCACAGTGCCACATCTGAGTGAAGGGCCGTGCCAGACCATCCTTGTGGAACCTATTGCTTGAAAACGCAACCGGTGGCCAGCTTACGTGGCCGACCGATAGTAATCGGCCACGTAAGCAAGATATGATTTAAGTGACAAGATTTTTTTAAAAATAATAACCCACACCGTTGAGTGGTTACTCCACAGAAACTTGACCCATGACCCTTAGCCGGTCTTGGGTCCTTGGGCCGGTGGATTGTCCCACCGGGCCAAGCACACGGGTCTTTCCTAGGCCGGCATGAAGCACCGTTCGTGCCGGCCCAGCACAACACGGTCCAAGACTAGGCACATTTCCCTACCATGGTGAGCCAAGCATGGCTGAACTGGGCCGTGCTGTGGGCCATGCTGTGGGTTGTGGTGTGGGTCGTGGTGTGGGTCGTGGTGTGGGCCGTGCTAGGCCACTCTCTCTAGTTGAAACCTCTAGTTGGCCATAGGAAAGAATCCGGAAAGCCTAAATTATATTGCGAAGTCATTATAGTCAATATAAAAAAAAGATGATAGAAACACCAATATAAAAGACACCATAATATTATATAATGAAATATATGTCAAATGAGTTGTGCAACAATTTTTTGCCTTGTTTAATATTTAGAAAATTTAAGACTCAAAATATTTTTAAATATAATTGTTCGTTATCTAAATTAAAAGTGGGTAATTATATAAAAATATTTTTCGACTAATAGTTTATCCGTGTATTTCTTGAGTATGACACTATCATGTTATATCAATCATTCTAGCTGTATTTCTAGTCCAGCTCAGAGAACTAATATTTAAAGTTATCTCACACATGATCATTTTTATTTTAGTTTATTTTGTTCGTGTTATGATATTATTGTTATTAATTATGAGATTTTTAGAATCATTGAATACGGTAATGTCAATCTTGGGTTGAATTAGAAAATAAATTAGTACTTACATGTTTTTTTCTTTTGATATTGTATTTGTTGGATTGAAAGATTTCATGATGGCTTATTTTATGATTTATATAGATGATATCAATATACTTAATACACCTATTGACATGTTATATTAATTATTTGTTTTATTTATTATTGATATACTTGTTACTTTATCTCAGTTCAAGACATTTTTTTTAGAAAGAGTTAGAAAGTATGCTAGAGTTTTCTACTTGACACACTTGTCTCTTAGTAGGCAGATTTTTTATTATTTGATCATTTAGATATTTGATGATTTAAAAATATTATTATTTTTGATAGTAATTATTATTTTTATGTAATTTCTAATTTGGAAATATGATGATATAACACACAACTTGTTCAACTAAAATATGGTTGCCAGCACACTTTTATTTGATTTTGTAGAGATGTGGTCTAGATAGTAAATTATGCGAGCAATCAAATGTATTAATCTATACCCTCAAATCATGTATCTCACTAGATTGCTCATCTGGGAAAAATGATTAATTGCTTATCACCACATATGCCTGATCATATTTGTTTTGTTTATGATTTATCTTCTAGTAGTGATAACTTCTACCTTGATCTATTATGTTTTTTTTTTATTTGATACTCAAACAATTAAAAAGAAGTATAAATGTTACTTTCATTCCTTAAGTAAAGTAATTATCAGTGTTAATATGATATTTTTGAGAATTTTTTAAATAATTTGTTAAATATTATTGATACTCAGAAAGAATCAAATAAACTTGAGGTCTATTTTAAAAATCTAACATTCAATTGAGTTTTTGAATAATTGTCTCCCTCCTTTTTCACACACATTTTTTTTAAACTACTAGAGATTAGTAGTTTTCTAATTTTTAATTAAGATGAGTGGTTAGATATACCAAATATTTCTTACTTGAGAAATATTTAGGTCACAACTCACAACTTCAGAGACCAGTAGCCCCTTAGTTTTAATTGAAAATGTGAGAATGGATAAACGCTAGGAGTTGTACCTTTAAAATTCAGAGATAATCATTTGATGAGTCTATCTATTTTTCATAATTTTTTTTTGATCTTAATATTTTAATTATTTTTTGAAAGAAATAATGAGTTGTGAACAAAATGATTAAAAGCTTTTTCTAGACAATGTAGCAAAAGGGACAACAATGGAGGCAGTATTGAGGGCAACCTATAGTATTCTCTTGAAACAACTTTTGGGTGATCAAGAAAGTATCATTGACTGGCCAAATGAGAGTGACTTTAGGTATGACTTTTGCAAGTATAGAAGAAGGCAATGCATAAAGAACCTCAGATGAAATTAAAAATATCTATTCACTTAGATCATCAAGAAAAGTGGCAATAATTGAGCTATTATCTATGTCAACAAGATGTCTAGTCAGCTAGAAAATTCTTTCTTTGTACTCTTTGTTAAGCTAGCGCTTTTGTCTGATTGTTTGGAGGAAGGGGAGCTAAGGGTTAAAGATCAATATCATTTATAGAAGGTGGCACAAAAGCTGAAAGTGGAATAGATTGAGCATTAAGGCTTGTTTCCAGCTCAATATTTTTAGTTTTAATTTTCATAATAATTTTTTTATCATTTGATTCCTTGTTATCTAGATCAAGTACAACATTTGATGAAATAATGTGAGGCTAAAAGTCATGATTGACACATCCTCATGTTTTCCCATTGCAACAGGAATTATAGTTTTTTGGCAAATGGAAGGAACTAAATTAGAATAGTCCAAAGATTTAAGTACTCCCATTGATAAATTTAGAATAGTAAATGATTCACTTCTACTATATATTTTAATATTGTTAAAATTATAAGATAATAAATAATAATAATGTAATAATATTTTTTAAAAATTTATATATCAAATATCTTTATATAATAGGCAAAAGTGATTGAGACAACCTATAAGTTAGGTGTTTCAATCAAAAATACAAAGAAAAAAGGAGTAATAAGAAAGCTATAATATACATTATCAAACTAGTGCATACTATTCTATAATATTAAACTGAGAGGAGAAAAAATAAGTTACTTTTTAAAAATATTTATGAAAATACCTTTTGGTTGCTCTACTATCAAAATGTATGATGTAGTAATGACATTATTTTAATTTTTTTAGGAAGAAGCAATTCATCTTTATATACTTTGCCTACTTGTAAAATATTAGATTTGATGATATGTTTTGTTGCCTGATTGTTACAGTAAAAGATAGTGAGTAAAGAAAGTGCATACTTGATTTTCTCGAGTAGATATATTTAAAATATCTCACAAGTAATTATAGTAGCTGCTTTGAACTCAACTTTCATACTAAATCTTGAAAGAATTGCATGCTTTTTACTTTTTTAGGAGACAGTTATCTCCAAGAAAAGTATAAAAAATATGTTATAGATCTCATCTTTGTGCATGCTGATGTCTAACTCAAATCTAAATACTTGACTAATTATAAGTATTCATGATCTCTGAAATAGATATTAAATCCTAGAGACTTTTTTAGATACCTCAATGTGTGAAGTACTGCATTAATTTGAAAATGTCGAAGAGAATTTAAGAAATGATTAACTATACTTATTGTATATGTTAAATTTGGTCTTATGATATCTTGTGATTCTTTTATATGTATCATAATCAACTAGAGGATAAAATAAAAAATAAAGTCAATACATTGATCAATAAGAGTATATATTTGAGCTAGAGGTGTCAAATGGGCTAGGCAGGACTGGCCCGACTCTTTTTTTGTTGGCCCAATTGGGCCACCATGCCGTGCCCATCATAGCCTGGTACAGTACTCATGCTATGCTAGGCATGACACGACTTGAGAAGTGCCAGCCTAGCATGGCCTGCCTGCTCGACTTGTACTTGATTCAGGTTGGGTCATGCTGAGATGTTCAGGCACGTGCCGAGATATGCCATGTCGTGCCATTTCAGCCCATTCGGAATTGGTCATCCTGAACTTCAAATATATTTTAAAATTTAATTTTTAATACTTAATTAATTAATTAATTAATAAATTAATATACAAAAAAATAAAATTATTATCACAATGTTAAGTCAGAAGTCACAATTTACAATAAAAATACGTACAAATTATAAAATAATAAAATAAGATTAAATCATTAAAATATAAAAATCAATATATTAAAGATAAACTAATAAACATAAAACATCAATCTTATAAGTATCTGAATAAATAAAGAATAAAATGATAACAAAAGTAGCAAGCTCAAATGATAAAAATAAATAGATAAAAATAATCTAAAAATAATCAATATCATAAGTATATATTGGTATCACTAACGGTAGGCCATAGGTAGTATAGTAAGCTAAATCTAAGTCATTATCAAAGTTCCATGAATTATTATCAGAAACTAACACATTCATTCTTACTGTAGCTTCAGTATGATCCTGAATGTCCAAGTTTGAATTCTCTCAATCTTTTATACATGCTAATATTTCAATTATACTTGGTCGTAATCTTGATTTTTTATTTGAAATCATATTCATTACAACATAAAAAATAGACTTCGATACTATATTCTATATCAAATGAGTCAGTAGATCTCGTATCATCTTAGATATCATGAAATAGGTGGATTCATGATTTTTATCATTATAAAATATCAATATTCTTATTATTGGTATGACATAGGATTGAGATAAGATATTTAAATATCGAGATAATTCATTCCTATTTGATGGTCTACCACGTTATTTTTCTCTCACTAACTGAATTGAAAAGTTATCATTTCCAAATATTATATTTATGTCCGTACTCAATCTGACTACTACTATTATTACTACTACTACTACTACTACTATCATACTTAGTATCGTAGTAAATAAATAGTTCAGTCAATTTTTCGTGAATGAATCATTTAGGTTGGTATTATTGGTTCATGCACGATGATATGTATGTTCAAATATTTTTTATCCATTTAATCTTAATCCTATGATCCATGCAGGCTGCCAGACAATAAATAGATGGATTGTGGACCAGTATTTGAAATACTTGTTTTTTTTCATATGATAATGCAGTATAATTCAGTACATTAAGTATTTGGTTTATATCTCAACAATCAGGTCACTAAATGTTGTGTCAACTCTAAATTTTTTAAATATGTTACTAATATTATAAATATACTTAAGTGCAATGTAAGTCGTGAGAGTATAAACTGACAAACTCATGTATGTCGTGTCATAAAAAATTTTTAGAGATTTTATAAATAAAATTTTTGTAGCTTAGTCATTATTGTCAATAATAAGTTCGTTATTTTTATTATTAATATAGTCGGATATCACATGTTCGTATCTAAAACATGACTCAAATAATAAGTATGTATAATTTCAATGGTATCTCACATCTGATTATAATTTTTTATTTGTTAGACCCGTAGACAAACAAAGACTACCAAACTTCTATTGTTTATAACATACGAAGAAATTTTATTGAGTTATATATGTTTTCTAAAGTGGAGGAAATAATATTTATTCTTGCTTGTATTATGAGGTTAATTATGTGATATATGTATTTAACGTACAAATTTTTTTAATGACTTATTTTTAATAGTCCTAATAAATATGTTAATAATTACTTTATTGTGATATATATATTATTGAATGTGATACTATATATTTTATTTTAAATATTATATTTTTAATAATTCTTATCATGTACTTATAAATGGCCGGATCATCATGAGGATGAATAATCTTTGTGAATTCTAATATTTTTTTATTTAATGTTTATTTAAAATCTATAAAGTGAGCAATGAAACATGTATAAGATATATCATTTTGAATAGTCTAATTGGACGTCACATACACTACTCTATATTTTCCAAATATATTAATTATTATTATTTTTTCTAAATTATTATATTTTAGTATTTTGTTCCTAGATGTGGATCTAGGAATCTTATGATATTCAAGTTGAAAATACATTTATATGATACTAACTATAATTGGATCCTCCTAAAATTTAAATGGAAGACCCATCGTGGTCATTAGTTTTGTTATGTCTTTCCTCCTTTATTATTTTGGTATATGAAAGGGATCAATATTAATGTTGAATTGGATCCAATCTCAAAAATCCTTACCGATGAGTTGAGTTTGCCTAGGATCTAATGTATCATGTTTTATGGTGCATTATTCCACATACTTCTTAAGGTGTCCAGTTTCATATGAATTTTTACAGGTTGATATTTTTTTATTATATTTGTATTGTACTGATTTTTATTAGTATCCCTAATATTTTTATATTGTGTAAATTTAAAGTGAGTCCAAACTATTAATTTTTTTTTAATTTTTGTTTTTTAGATGTTTGGGTCGAGGCAACCAGAAAAAATAAAGTTTTGACGGCCTCAAATATCTTCGTAGGTTATTATTATCCATATTAAATTTTTTATGTTTATGCTTAAATTAGTTTTGTTATTGTAATTAAATTTACTAGTTGTCATTTTAATTTTTTATGAGTTTATTAATTATATTGTAAATTTTGTTTTTTAAATTAAATATTAATCTATATTAATTAAACAAAACTTTTAACTAAAATAAAAAAAAATTAAACTAAACAAAATTTAAAAATTAATACTCATAATACGTAAAATCTTATCTGCTTTATGATGTCAGCATCACAATCGACAGTCTGTATTCAATTCTTGAAAATTGAAACTGAAAGGAAAGAGAGAGAGAGAGAAAGAGAAGAGTTGAGAGGAGAGATAATACGAGATATATATATATAAAGATAAAATGAATATATATTTTAGAACAAGAGGATGTATATATATAGATTTCAAAAATGTAATTTTAAAAAACATCATTTTTTTTATTTTTTTTACTATTTTAAAAGGGCAGAATCATGTCAGCTGTCGGATTTATATTTCTAGCCATTTGGGCAAAATTCAATGACTTAAAATGTGTTTTTTTAATCATTAGATCGATTTCACCATCAAACCAACCCAATGGTCACAGTTGGCTTCTGGAATCTGTAGGAGGTTTGAATGGTAGGGTTTGGTCATTTGGATTTCAGGGTTTGAACGAGGACTTGCTCAAACACCAGCCCGATATCCGGCCAATCGAGGTCGGGGGTGGGGTATTGTTTGGGTTGTGCTGATGAATCGTGCCTTCGGGCTAGGGTACAGGTTTGTGTCTAGCTCGACATGAGGCACGGGTTAGCTTGGCACATCACGATAAGGGCCGTCCCTCGAGCCAGCCCGGCCCGGGTTCATGCATGGTTATGGACCATGCCATGCCGGGCCAGATACAACTAAGTTGGGTCATGCCTCAGGTCGAGCCCGAGCTCCTCGGCCCATTTAACACCCCTTTAATTAGAGCACAATTCAAAAACTAATTTTTGTAATAATACTAAGTGCATATATCTTCTATGATAAGATAATATTTCTCATAAAATAAATTACCTTTATATTAATAAATTTTCTGAGTATTTTAAGATTCTTTATCTGAAATTATACTTGAATATACTTATTAAGTTGTGTCATCTTTAACTCATTATTTTTCATAATTAGAATATTATTCACTTAGATAATCAAAAAAATTATCTTATCATCTAAACTACTCTGAAAGAACAACAAAAAATTAGTAACATATTGCTCGAAATCTATATGGTTACTTTCTTACAATCTTTCATGCATGTTAAAGTTTCAATAATATCAGGACATAATTTCAATCTCCTATCCGAAATTATATTCACTGTAATAGAAAAAACAAATTTCGATATTATGCTTGACATTGGAAGAATCAGTAGATTCCGTGTCATCTTAAATAGTACCGGAAAGGTGGACTCGTATGATTTCAATCAATATAATATATTAAGATTTTTAGTATTAGAATGTGATATGATTAAACATTAATGGGTATCTAAGTACCGAGATAGCTCGGTCCTATTCGATGGTTCACCAAATTATTTTTTTTCTCGTTAATTGAATAAAAAAGTCATCGTCTCTGAATATAATATCCATGTCTGTACTCGAATCCTCACTAGTACTATCATCATATTTAGTATTATTGTAGTATATAAAGAGCTCTGTCAATTTTTCGTGAATGAATTTTTCAGGTGACATTTCCATGTTCATGCATGAGGAAATATAAGTCATGATGTTTTTTTCCAATTCTACCTCAATCTTAGGGTCAATGCAAGTAGCTAGATAAAAAAAAATGAAATGATGGATCATTACTTAAGTACATAGTTTTCATCTATACAACCATATCATTAAGTGTCGGGTCATTTCGATACTTTCTAAATATGCTACTAATATTTTATATGCACATGAGTATAATATAAGTTATGAGAGTATAAACTGATGAACACATGTTTGTCGTGTCATAAAAAACTTTTAAGAATTTCATAAATAAAATTCATACAACTAAGTGTCATTAATAATAAGTTCGTTACTCTTACTATTGGCGTAGTTGGATATCACGTGTTCGTATCCAATACATGACTTAAACATCATGTTTGTGTAATTTTAATGGTATCATACATCCGATTGAAATTTCTTCTTCTTAAGATTTACAGACAAACAAAAACTATCAAATTCTTATTATCTGCAAGGCATACGAATATATTTTAGTGAGTAACGTATATTTTCTAAAGAAGGGGTACACACATTCATTTCCACATGTACTATTAGGTTAATAATGTGACACATACATTTAATATGAAATTTTTTTTCTAATGGTATATCTCTAATTTTTTTAATAAATATATTAATCGCTACTCCATTATTACATATATTATCAAATATGATACTAAAATTTTATTTTGAATTTTATATTCTTTAAATATTTTTATCATACACTCAAAAATGGCTGGGCCATCATGAGGATATAAAATTTCAGAGAATTTTAATATTTTTTTATTTAGTGTCCATTTAGAATAAACATAGTGAGTGGTGAGGGATGCATAAGATGCATTATCATGACTAGCCTAGATATTGAACGTTATGATACTACTCTACTATATTACCTAAATTCATTAATTATTATTTCTTTTTCTAACTCATATTATTTTAATATGTTGTTTCTAGATGTGGGCATATGAATCTTATGATATGCAGATTAAAAATATGTTTGCATAATACTGACTGTCATTGGATCCTCGGAAAATCTAATCGGAAGACACATTGTAGTGATTAATTTGGTCATGTTTTTTCTCATCAACTCGTGATATATGAAGGAGATAAATTTTCAGACTGAACTGAATCTATCCTCAAAAAATTCACCGTTGTGTTGAGTTTGTCTAGGATCTAATATATCATATTTTTTGGTATATAGTTCGACATATCTCTCAATGTGCTCAGTTACACATGAACTCTTATAGCTTAAAATTTTTTTATAATATTTATACCGTGTCAATTCTTTTTTTGTACCCCTAATATTTTTATATTTTATTATATTAAAGTGAGTCCAAATTACTGAATTCCTATTTTTTTTTATTTTTTAGATATTTGGGTTGAAATAATCAAAAAAACCAAAATATCAGTAGTCTCGGATCTTTACGTAGAATTTTTTAAAATATAATTAATTTTATTTTTGTTATTTAAATTACTATTTATTATTTTTTTAATTTTTTAATTTTTTTAATTTTTTTGACTAGAGAGAGAGAGAAAGTTAGACTAGAAAGAAGGATATTTTAAATTTAAAACTCTAAAACATAAAAAATTAATTAATAAAAAAAATATTTATAAATCATAATGCATAAATTTTAGTTTTTTTTTATGTTCGTATCGTATGTACAACACAATTCACATCAAAATCAAGTCCTAAAACGAGAAATGCTGAAATATCATGAGGGAGAAAATTTAAGAGATAGAGAGAGAAGGGCAAGAGATTTATGTTTTTAAAACATAAATTTTAAAATGAGAGTGAAGATATTATATAGATTAATAAAAGAATCTAAAAAAAGAATTTTTTTTTTCATATTTTAAAATTTATAATAATTAAAAAATGGGTAGAATCTTAGGGCCATCGGGTTTTGCTCAATAGCTGTTGGATGTGATATCCAACGACTTGGATTAAATTTTATTTTTTTTACTGTTGGGTCGGTTCGACCTTCGAATCGACCCGAAAGCTTATGGAATGGAGGAGGTAGAAATTCAAGCCTTGGACTCGGGTCGAAAAATACCGTAGGTCGGGTTTGGTCTGACAACAATTTTGGATCCATCAGGCCTCGGGTAGTCGGGTTATGGTCAGGGGCATCGGGCTGGATATGTTGGGGCATATCTCAGCTCGTGCCATGATATCGTGTCCACAAGCTATGGTACCGGGTCATGCCTAGCTCGGCACGTGGCCCGGTTGGCCTAGGCATGACACGACCCAGGCACGGGAAAGTGTCATTCCCATGTCGTGCCTCGGGCTGGGTCAGTCCAGTCTATTTGACACTTTTAGGAATATAATATTTAAAATAAAATTTTTAGTATTATATTCATTTTTACTTCAAATAATGATGTTATTATTTTTGTTTATCAGAATTATTAGGGATGAGTTTTTAGTTAATATTTTTTATGTTGTGTATTTGTTATTTAATTAATCTAATAGCGTAAGAAAAAATAAAAATTATTAATCTCACATTAAAAAAGATAAGAAATCCACTTTAATAACTTTGCACGCCTAACACATAACAAGAGTTTTATATAGTGTTTGTCATTAGGCTTTAAAATAAATTTAAAATTGATATGAGATATCGTTGAAATTATATTTATTTGATATTAGAGTTATGTGTTGGTTATTAATATGTGATATTCAATTATGCTAATAATAAAAGTGACAAACTTATTATTTATGATTCATATTGGAATATATAAATTTTATTTTTTAAATTTCTCAAATTTTTTTATTATATGATGAATATGTATTCGTCTGTGTACACCCTCATCACTTACATTATATTTTAGTACATATGTAACATTAATAATATATTTAATATATATTAAGAATATCCTGATTTTAGTATTATGATTATTGAGTTGAAAAATAAATATTTAAAATACTGATTTATTATTTTATCTCTTTATTATTTGTCTGTCTATGTGAATCTTAGGATTAAGGTGGAAGATGTGAAAAATATATTAAGATACATATTTACTCGCATGAATCAAGTAGATAAACCCAAAAGTTTGATTCATGAAAAAATAATTAACATTTTTATATTTTATGAAATAAGGTATATTAATTATAGTGAGACTTTGAGTTTGGACATATACATCATATTTAGAGATGTATTTTTAATTTAGTTAGCAAGGAAAAAATAATGAGGTGATTCATCAAATAAGAGTGAGACATTTTAATATTTAGATACTGATTATTATTTTAGTATATCACATGATGACACTAAGAATTTTAATATATTGGATTGATAGAAATTATAAGAATTTATCTATCCTATGCAATCTAAGATGACATGCGATCTATTGACCCTTCCGATGTCTAGCGTAGTATCTAAGATTATTTTTTTTGTGATTAAATATTATTTTAGATAAAATATCTAGACTATGATTAGATATAGTATAAGTATTTTTATGTTTGAAGGACTGAGAAGATTCAAAGATGAGTATTAATATATAGTAAAAAAGTTATTGGTAGATGATTGCTTATGTGATGATATCAAGGATATTAAAATAACTACTAGGATCAGGATTCGAACATGATGATTTGAACTAGATTACTGATACAAATTAAATAGTAATTATTCAATTTGTCATGTCTCATTTTAAAGTATTCATTTTGTTGATGTATTTTTTTTTAAATAAAATAAAATATTTTTATTTTATAAAATAAGATAATTATAAATATTATCTTATAAAATAAAAGACAATATTTATTTTATAAAATAAAATATTTTATTTTATATTATAAAATATCTAATATTTATAAAGAAAATAATTTTTATTTTTAATTTCATTTTTTTATCAAGCCGTATCCGTATCCTAGTTAGTATTTATCTTACAAATTTTTGGAGATAAGATATTTTTATTTATCTTACAAGTTTATAAGAGAGTGACTCTGATATCTACAACTATATCTCAATTGAGTATAGTTGGTATGCTTAGTTATAATAGTGTGATTTTTTTTATCACACAATGGCAATAAGAGAATTGGGAGACTTGGCCTTTTTTTTAGTGGGAGGTTGGGACATACTCAGGATATATGATGAATATTGCACCATGAGTTACAATAGACTTTTCTAGGTTTAGAGGTTCTATTGTAGGCTATTGAACCTATTTAGCTTGATTTTTCTATGATCATGTCTATTGGTCTTGTTACACTGATATCTTACTTTAGTTTTTTGTGCAGTAGATTTGAGAGCGAATACACATACCATAGGTAATCATATTTTTTTTTTAATGTTTGAGTCTAGAGTGTGATATTGGTGTGGCTAATGATATCATTTTACAGGCTAGAGGATGTGATAATATTTTGATATTTTCTTTTGATGCATTTTGTATATCTACACAAATTTTATTATTATTTATGTCTATTTATTATTGATTAATTAGTAATTTACTCTTGAATGAGACATCTTATAATCAAGCTGAAAATCCTAGAGTCTAGTATTAAAGAAGTAACATCTATTTATCGTGAGTTATGTCAATTAGAAATATATATTGGAGCTTTCCCTCTTACATATCAGGAGAGTACTAGGACTCAATTCTATTTGATTCACTCAAATATTTAGGGATCTTGTAGGATGACTATGTATGATAAATTGAGATATTTTATTATATTTGTGGATAATTATGCTTGATTTATATAATTGTCAGTATTTATTTTTTTTTTATTTTTATGAAACTTTATGAAAAAAAACTTAACGTGTATGTGATATTAAATATTTAAAAGTGATATTGTTTTAAAATATAATTTTTATTTGTTTTCTTATTTCTTTGAGTAGGATGAGATGATCCAATAGATATCATATCCTAGTACTCTTACACATAATGAGATATTTGAGAAGAATAATCAATATTTAGTTGAGATGATTATGACACTCATACTTCATAAAAGTATGATTATAAGTTTTGGGGAGAAATAATATTCATTGTTAAATTTCTAATCAATTGGATGCCTTCTTCTATTTCTGTAAGTCATATCTCATATCATCTCGTATACCAAGAAAAAAGATTTTTATCTTTTATTGAAGATTCTTGGATTTACTTATTTTGTTCAGAATCATTCTCTAGGTAGGGAAAAGTTTATACGTGTCATTAAATGTATTTTCATTGGGTATTCTACCTTTCCTACCTTAGCCTAGGTAGGTTAGGCTAGCATAGTAGCTTCTAGCCAATAGCCTATGATCCTATGTGGATTGCACCGGCTAACCCAGGCTAGCCTAGGTTATCCACAGGCAAGACTAGGCTAGAAATCATGTTTGCCATGTCGTGTTGAATTTAATCCGAGTTGAACCTGACCTGACACAGCTCGACATGCTTCTATTTCTCTAGTCGGGTCATCGAGCCGCACCTGCGCCCATGGACCTTTCTTCCTTGTTGTCGTGTTGGTACAGCACAATGCGATAGGATGGATCGTGCTGTGCTTGACATACTTGGTGGCCCGGTTGGTTGGATCGTGTCATGCCTAACATAACCTATTTGATACCTTTATATTTATATAACAGTCATCATAATTTATTATTCTCGAGAGCTTAGGTATGATGTGCACATTATGGAATACTATTTATGTATAAAGCTAATTTTTATGTCTTGGTTAAATAAATTTTCTTTGACACTCAATACCATTGGCTTAAGAGATATGTTTAGGCTATTTCATCTTTTTAGATGTGTACTATGAGATAAATATGTATATGTTGATAATATTTTGATTAAATGAGATAATCATATAAGTATATCTCAGTCGAAATTATTTTTACAGTCTAAGATTTCAGACCAATAATTTGTGATTTCAAAAATAATTTTTCTAGTTTAAGGTTAGATACTTAGGTGATATGACTTACAACTTGTTGGGACGTTTATTTGTTGACTTACAACTTGATCAAAATTTAAACTTATTTAAAGATAGCAGTTCGCTAGTAGATTTTAATAGATATAGGAGGATAATAAGAAAATTAAATTATCTATTATTGATTCGGCTAGATATTCCCCAATCTATCAGCATAATTAATTATTTTATATATTTCTAGACAAGTTTATATTCATATAATGCTTAGTCTTTTCGGATATGTAAAGATAATTATAAAACATGAGATTATATTTAGGGATAATATGCATAATTGGATAGATGTGTGTTTTAATTTTAGTTGGGCTTATGTGATTATAAAGGAAATATATGTTGTTGATTTTTATATATTTTTTTATAGATAATCTTATCTCTTGAAAAAAATAAATAGTATTTATTTATTTTGAGATCTACTACAAAGACAGAGTATTAGGCTATGACTTTAATTATTTATGAGCTTTGACTATCAATTTAGAAATTGATGATATTTTATTAAGATAGCCATGTGATTTGACATATTACTACCCACTTGGTATTTCACAAATTAATAAAATATATCAAGATTGATTTTTATTTTATCTGGGAGAATATCCATCTTGGTATAATTGCTATTGCCTATATACTTAAATAGTAACTAAATTATATACATCTTCATGAAAATTTTCAGACAATCATAAGTTACTTAACTTTATGCTCCAACTTGGATGCATGTGACATATATGCTCCAACTTTACTTTATTCCATAAGTTAATGTATTTTGAATTTTTTTTTTGAAATTAATAAACTTTTATATTTTATTATTTTTTATTCTTTCTCTTTTTCTTTTCTCATTCTCATGCACTCAATCTGAACTCTAGCTGAATTAGCACCAAACATTTACTATTGCTAAGTATTTCAGTTGGATATGAAAAATATATCTTTGATTATGAGCATAGTTGTGAAAGACGTGCTTAGGCTTAAGGCACAACTACTCCCTATCTATAGCGCCTTGCCTTTTAAGGCACGTGCCTTATTGAAGAGGCACACCTTATATACTATAGTTTTTTTCTAAATATATTTATTCTCAAAATTTGTAATTATATATTGAAATTTATATAATTTTATTCATTTTTTCATCAAAATTTATTTAAATATTAAGAATATTTATTTTTTTATCAATAAAATCATATTTAATAAAAATTTATGTACATCCAAAGACTTATCACTTCACAAAAGCCCACGCCTTAGGTGTGCATTGTGCCTCAAGGCTCCAAGAGATCTTTGTGCTTTGGTGTGCCTTGTGACTTTTAAAACTATGTTATGAGAAAGCTTTTATGAATCAAAATTATTTAGTTTTCATACTCAAATATGTGAGATAACTAATAATATTTAGTTTATATATTATAGAAAGCCTTATATGGGCTTGTTATAATTTATTTTTGTTATTTATTTTGATATTTTATGGATGTGAGCACTCACATGAATGATATTATTATTAGTGATGATGAGTTATAAGGATGGAACTAGGGATGATTATATCTAAACCAAGATATGTTTAGGAGAATTGACAAAGTTTGATCTTTTGGAACATGTTCTTGTGAATTTACCAGATTAGTTATTTTTAAATTTTCTACAATAGATATATATATATATATATATATATATATATATATATATATATATTAATCTTCCAATGCTTCGACGTGCAAAAAAAATGCATGTGTTTGGGATATTTATGTTGTTGTATATCAAACAACATACATCCTCATGAAAATCTTGAGAGAACCTCACTTTGAGGGGAGTGATGAAATATATAATAATTTTTACATTTATTATATTGTTTTTATTTGTTAGTATTTTCTTTCAATTTGTATCTAGCTTAGGCATATATGTATACTCATGTTTATATATTTAGCACTCATTGAAATAAGGTGCTTCAATTATATATCTTGTATAATATATTAATGTTGTCGAAATTCATGGGCTAATGCTATCTTCATTCTCACTCTAGCAAATTTGAAACTAATATATAATGTATTTTTATTTCCAAATGAAATTTTCAAATAGATGGCCATTCCCACTCGTTCCTTTTCTAATGGAAAGAGTGGAAACTAGTGGTGTCTTTGGCACATCTCATAACCTAGATTTCTCATTTATTCATGAATCCCCAAAACAATATAAAATGAATTGTATAGTATAAAATAAATTGTATGTCAACTCTATGATACTGGAGATTAGAAGTGTCAAACGGGACGTGCTGGACTGGCCCGACCCATTTTTAGCCTGCATGACCTTGCTTCCGTGCCAGGGCTAGGCACGGTTATCTGGAGGTCAGCCCGGCACGGCCCGCGTCACTGATCAGCCCGGTTCGGCCCGGTCGGACCGAACCCTAATTAAAAAAAAAATTAGGGTTTGGCGGCACTCCACCACGCCACCGTGCTGCCCTTCCTCATGGATGCTTCTTCACTATCTGGGGTCGGCGAGTTTTGCCCGTTGGGCTTAGCTTCTGTCATTGGGAAGGTTTCTCGGCTCGTGCCGAGATACCGTGCTAATGGGCCACGGTACCGTGTTGGGCCAAGCACGGCACGAGACCCGATTGGTCTCGGCATGACACGGCATTGTTGGTGCCGTGGACAGGCATAGCAGGGGCTCAGGGAATTCCTGTATCGGGCCGGCCCAGGCACGGCCGAATCGTGCCTTGCCTTGTGCCGGACCGGGCCGGCTCGGCCCGGTTGACACCTCTACTGGAGATCTTATATAGTGCACAAGACATTTACTCTATATGATATTTGTGAGAGATTAATATCTCGATAATCTCATCTCTAAAATTTAGAAAATTTATGTCTGATGAGTCTCGAAGATTCTACAAACTGCTCTTTGATAAAGATGTTTATCATCACACTAATATATGAATTTTTTAGGTGATCAATTATCTAAGTATTATTTTTTATTAAATACTTTTTAATTTTGAAGTTATTATGAGATTAATTATGTTTTTTTTTGTCTAATCACATGGAAGTTCGATCGATAAAAGATGATGAATGTTCTAATTATGGGGGCCTGAATTCAATTCTTAGAAATGTCGGATATGCTTCCACATGGTTAGAGGTGTCAAATAGGCGGGGAAGCCCCGACACTGCACGAGACACGGTCTTTTTGAGTCCTGCCTGGCCTGGGCCGTGCTGGCCAGAGGCACGATTCGTGCAGTGCTGGGCTAGAGGATGCCATGCCTGTTGCTGAGCCAGGCACGCAGTCCATTGGCACGGTGATCATGACCTAAGATCAGGAATAGGTCACGAGTCACAGAAAACTAGGTAACTAATTCTATGTGACGGCAGTGGTAATGACCGGTGGATTGTGCGCCTATGGTAGCGCTGCTCACAAAATCAGCACGATCCGAGATGACCCGACACGCTAGGCATGAGTCGACCTGGAATCGTGCCGGTCGTGTCGTGCTGGGCCAGACAGACCATTAGTTGTGCTATTTTGGGCACGGCAGGGCGGCGGGCCACCCAAAACGGGCTGTGCCAGCACGACATGACTCGTTCAACACCTCTGCACAGTGTGTTTGTTAGATCACCTATCATGCAGTTGTGATGAGGCCTTACCTGCTCTGACCTCGAGGTCTCAAGTCTCATTTATGAGCCAAGTGATAGTATGAGTTGGGCTTTGGGGGCAGGAGAGAGAATGAGGGGTCAGAAAAACGCGAGGGAAAATAGCAGCGGGATTTCTTCTTTCATCTTTATGAATGCGGACAACTTTTCTTCTCTACTCGGTGCAGCTTAATTACCTCGCTGATTGTAGCCTTGAAATCTTTGATGATCCTTGCACGATTTCTATGCTGCAGGTTCTCTCTCCTTCTTAGTTCTTTCATTTTTTAAGATTCACCTGCGACTCTTGCACATTTTATATTACGTACGGCTGTAACCTTGCTAGGTTGGTCTGCTCTATGCTCAGCGCGATCCTTCTTTTGTCCGCCCCATATCTAGAGGCATACAGAGATGCCTTGTTAGATGGTAACATACACCTTCGTCGTTCTCGTCTAAGCTTTATTTCATTACAGCTGGTGCCCTAAAAAGGAGCATAAAAAAGTGGCTCACGCCTGTGCATGCTGCTGTTGTCTACAGGCTTGTCCACCAGAGGATGGGCTTGAGCCCTTGGGCCTTGGTCCAGTTCCGGTGGCATCGAGCAGTACGGGGGCGCAGCTATCGCCATCTGATGCTTCAAGCAGGGTATAAGTGAACTTTTTTCTTTGTTTTTCTTGATGGTCATGTCGACCACTGTTTTGATTTTAATTTATTTTGGTAATTTATTTTTGTAATTTGATTAATTTTGATTACATTATTAATAATTATTTTTTTAATAATACACCTTTTTAGCTAAGCTGCACTTTTATTGTAGTTTTTATTTTTTCAGTTTTATTAAATAAATAAATAATTTGGTTATATTTTGATCTATTTTTTGTGAAATTATGGTAACACACACCTTTACATTATCTTCTAATTATTCATGTCAATAAAAAGGAAAATTATTTTGTTTATTAAATTCTAAATTGAATTTCCTGCAGTTGAAATTTTGAAAATTTTGATTTTTGTAAATAATTTGTTTATTTATTTTTGATTTGTTGTTGTGTGTTGAGCTTTAATATAAATGGATTTTTAGTTCGTTTTTTGTTGATTTGTTTATTTTTAAATTCAGTGTTCTCCACTATATCATTAATGAGAATTATTTTTTTTTTCTTTTTTCAATAGAAAAACCACAAGAAAAATAGGGAAAATAATGTAAGAGGAATTCAAAATTAAAATATTTTAAAAAAAGATATTCATAATTCTCCATATTAAAAAGAGATTTAAAAATTATAAATATTTATGTTTTTGTATCTTAAAAATTGAAAATGAGAAAATTACATTTGAAAAAAAATAAAAAAAGCCGTATGTGTTTATAGATATATAATCAGGTACATATTTACAGTTTTTATTTTTGTATATACATATTGATATGCATTTTGTATACATGTATATAATATATTTTACATATATAATAAATACATATATCATGCACATTGTGTATATATATATATATATATATATATCTGTATATGTACTGTATATATACAAATATATAGACAAATACTGTGTAGGAGTATACTGTTTTTTTATTTCTCATTTTGAACACCCTAATATAATTTTCCCCAAATAAATAAAATGAATTATTTAAAATGAACATATTGAAAAATTATGAAAAATGTTTTTATTTTTTAATCGAAATGAAATTTAGTTTTCCAGTAACTGTTGATTAATTTTTTTTTCTTAATTTAAATTAATGATTTTTTTCATTAAATTTATTTGGAAAAATCACCATAATTTTCGCTATGGGTTCCTCACAAGTTTTGTTGCGAAAAGTGTCCTGTACGACAAGTACTTTCACGGATTCCGTCTTCCCACAAAATTCTCGCTTTCCCAAAAGAAACCCAATAAAAAATAATATAAACAATATAAAATAATAAAAATAATAAAAATCCAGACTTCCTTCAATCATGCGAAATCCACAATCTCCTCTCTCTTTCTCCCATTATCTCTCTCATTCTCTCTCTCATTCTCTCTCTCTTTCTCATTCTTTTCCTCATTCTCTCTCTCTCATTCTTTTCCTCATTCTCTCTCTCATTCTTTTCCTCATTCTCTCTCTCATTCTTTTCCTCATTCTCTCTCTCTCTCTCTCATTCTTTTCCTCATTCTCTCTCTCTCTCATTCTTTTCCTCATTCTCCCACTCATTCTCTCTCATTCTCCCACTCATTCTCTCTCTCATTCTCCCACTCATTCTCTCTCTCATTCTCTCTCTCTCATTCTCTCTCATTCTCTCTCTCTCATTCTCTCTCATTCTCTCTCTCTCATTCTCTCTCATTCTCTCTCTCTCATTCTCTCTCATTCTCTCTCTCTCATTCTCTCTCATTCTCTCTCTCTCATTCTCTCTCATTCTCTCTCTCATTCTCTTTCAATCTCTCTCATACACACACACTCTCCTCTCTCATTCTCCCTCATTCTTTCTCTCATTCTCTTTCAATCTCTCTCATACACATCTCTCTCATTCTCTCTCATTATCTCTCATTCTCTTTCTCTTTCTCATTCTCTCTCATTATCTCTCATTCTCTCTCTCATTATCTCTCATTCTCTCTCTCATTATCTCTCATTCTCTCTCTCATTAGCTCTCATTCTCTCTCATTAGCTCTCATTAGCTCTCATTCTCTCTCTATCTCTATCATTATCTCTCATTCTCTCTCTACCTCTCTCATTCTCTCTCTCTCTACCTCTCTCATTCTCTCTCTCTCTCATTGTCTATCTTATTTTCTTTCATCCCCCCTCTCTCTCGTTTGTCTCCGCTGACTGCTCTGGCGAGCTTTTACAATTATTAGTTAGCCGCTGGCATGCTTCCGATGTCCAAGTAAGTGAGTATATAGGCACCGACACACGCGGATGACTTTTTTTTATCAAAGCGATTTGATCTTCCGTCGGATCCTCAACTTGTCGTCGCAGGTCTGTTTTCTTCATTATCCTATCCTCTTCACTCCGTTGATTTTGATTATCGGCGATGATGCTTTCGGTGTTCGTGCATATTCGAATAATTCTCATGCTCCAATGCATTTGTCATCTGTCATTTCTTCTTTTGCATTCGGCGTTTCAAATGCCCAAGATCGCTTTCGTGTTTTGTATTTTAATTTTAACAAAAATGTTTTCGTCTTCTCCTAGTCACCTCGATCGGCTATCACATTATACTTATTGTCTTGTAAATGGTGGCCTCGACAAATTTGTCTGTTTATGTGCAGACGGCGCAGTTTTTGTTTAGGTGCGCTCGAAGATGAGTTTGAAATGGAAGAAGCTGCTCAAGCGCATCATGGAAAAGGTATCTTGTAAGAGCCTTTCGTGCTGCGGGGCCACCTGGTCCCCGAGGCAATCGAGCACCAAGCAAAACGTCGAGGAGAATCTCATTCCTATTCAGCAAGATGAACATCAAACAGCAGCCAATGGTTATCCATCCCAGGACCCATTTACTCTCCAGCAGCAGCTGGAACTAGTTCGCAAGACGTCTGATGCAAACGATACTGATGCAAACGAAAGCGCACCGACTCTGCAGCAATGCCTCGACGACAACAAGAAAAAACAGATGAACAATGACAGTGCCATTTCTGTCGATCAGAAGCCTGTTTGGAATGTTAATAATCCTATTTCGACCACTGGTGTGGAGGCAAGGTGATCGCATGATTACGCCGTTTTTGTGTTTTATGTATCCAGTTTGATCTCTCCTTTTTTACCTGATTTGTTCTTCGCATGATTCCAGTGTGATCTCTTATCTTCGTTTTTCATTCTTTGTTGGATATTGAATTCGCAGTCTGATTGTTTGCCTTTGATCACTTCTCACCGTTGTGGCTTGTTTTCTATTCTATATCCTCTTCTTCTTAAAGTTTGTTTCCTCTGTTTTTGATGAATATGATTTTTGGGCAAAGAATGAAATATCAGTTAAAATAATGTAATGGGCCATCAAATTAAAAATATGAATAATAAAATTACTGTATAGTACATAGTTATAAATTATTAATGTTTCCGCTCATTTCAAATATTAAAATCAAATGTCCCCACTCACATGTCATTGTCACCATTAAAAAAAAAATTTGAAACAAATTTTTAAAACATGTATAAAAACGTTTACAATTATTTATTAAAAATTAAAAAAAAATTGATTTCAAAATAATAACTTCGAAATAACCTAATAGATATCTATCACTCTTATCAAATATATTTTCAAAACTTTTATTTGGGGTAATTATGTTTTGAGATGCTACATAAATATTTTAGAATTTGATATTGATCTTTTTAAAATTTAAAAAAAGTTGCTCAACTTTAAAAAAAAATTAAAATTTGGGACTCATCTAAAAGTGTCCCTTAGGTTGCTAGACTAAAATTGTCATACTAATTAATTTTTATTAATCGCATCGGCCCTTTCCCCCTCTGCATCTCTCATCTACCAGGGCGCCCCTTGGCCCTCTCGCATCACTTGGAGCTTAAAAAAGATCCTGTCAAGAAGCATCTTGAGCTTGTTCAGTTCTAGGAGCTCGTCTTGGAGCTCGTCTTGGAGCTCCAGGACTGCTCGCCTTGCAGCTCCAGGAGTCACCGTCTTGCAGCTCTATGAGACACCGTCTTGGAGCTCTAGGAGCGATCGTCTTGGAGCTCCAGGAGCTTGTCGACTAGCTTTAGGAGCCCAATGGGTGAGTCTTTGAGCTCTATTGAGATTGATGATGAGCTCCTAGAGCTTGTAGACTTGCCCGTCGAGTTCCATCGAGCTCGTCTTCGCGCTTGACGTGTGAGTCTTCGAGCTCGAGCTCCATTGAGCTAAAAGATGAGCTCTTGGAACGGACAAACTCATGCTCTTGGAGCTTGAAAATGAGCCCGTCGGGCTCAAGGAGCCCGGCGGGCTCCTTGATGGAGCTCTATGGGCTTGTCAAAGACTCGCCCGTCAAGCTCCGTTAAGCTTGACTAAGAGCTCGAGGGCTCGTCCGTCGAGCTCAAGGAAGAGCTCGAAGACTTGCCCGTTAAGCTCCATCGAGCTTGCCTTTGAGCTCCATCGAGCTTATCTCAGAGCTCAAGCAGCTCGTCTTTGAGCTCCAGCAGCTCGTCTTTGAGCTCCAGCAGCTCTTTGTCGAGCTCCAGGAGCTTTGACAGGCTCGTTTTCGAGCTCCAGCTCGTCTTTGAGCTTGATGGGCTCCAGGTAGATGGGAAAGGGCAGAGGGGCTCCTGGTCGAAGAGAGAGGGATGAGGGGGAGGGCCGATGAGAGAGTGACAAGTTTTTAATAAAAATTAATTAGTATGCCTAAATTTTAGATAAGTGATTTAATGAAGGGCATTTTTGGATAAATTTAAAAGTCCTAATTTCAATTTTTTTAGAGTTTGATGAATTATTTTCAAATTTAAAAAGATCAATTTCAAATTATTAAATATTTCTGGGTATCACATCAAAAATCAGCATCCGGTACACTGCACACATGAGGTAGAAATAAATACAAGTAGTGGGAATCCGCATAATTGCCCCTTTTTATTTTAATTTTTTCTGCTTATGTTCAACGCACGGGACTTGGGTAATTTTAAAATACATCTGTATAATTTTGCCAATAATTTTTTTTTATGAAGTAAAAAAATATTCAATCACGTGGGGCGCAGGTGCTTGAAAGTTGAAACACTACACTTAAACAAATAAAACTCAGGCTGACTTTTTATGAAATAAATAAAGAAATCTTAGCAATGAAAGAAGAATTTAATGCTTGTAATAAATTAAACAATTTTGCATTAAATTAATTCAATATAATAGGTAAAAAAAAATAGATAAATTGAAAATTTTATTGAGAGGACACAACGGAAAATATATCAAAACAAAATATACATATTAAATTAAACCATTCTTCAACGAGCTCCCTCCTCATTAGACCATGTAAAATATTAAATAAAGTATTATATTCAAAATATAATATTAGATCAACAAATATTTTAAGATTATAATATAACATTCAAAATAAAATTTAGTATTGCATACAAAATAAAATTATTAGTATTATTTAAATTTTTAAAAAAAATTATTGGTTCAAATAACCAAAAAAAAAAAAACAGTAAAACATTCAAATTAGAATAGAATCAAAATCATCCTAATATTTAACATAATGAAATAATATAAATTTAAATGCTATTTTTACAAAATTATCACCAAACTCATAAAATAAATGGCAATAAATAAATAACATCACAGAAATATTATGAGAATAAATGAATTATTTAAAAATAATTCATTTCTTATATACTTATATTATAATTTTATTTTAAAATTCATTTTTTATATACTTAAATAATAATTTTCAATTATGCTTATCCACCAATGAATTAAGACATTTTGACAAAAATATAAATCTCATAAATCTATCTTCTGAGAAATATACTTGACATTTCAAAATAGCCAAACACAGCTTGACTAATTTGCCCCTTTGTCAATGAGAATACACGTGCATTTAAATTTTTAAAATGAGTAAATGAAAATATACTAATTAAATAAATTGCCACCCACGTATAACGAGAAAACACTACAAAGAATAACATAAAAAATTAAATGAATTTATCACACGCAATCTTGCTAGCCCATCGTTCACCACTACTTCCATCCAA
>JAREIK010001485.1:2689045-2869045 GCA_029783825.1 Sapria himalayana
TCTGTATGGTACAGTGTAAGCATTTGTACCATTATTGACACACCTCATACACAAACCTTTCCTCTCTCTTCATCTAGGATTATCTCTAAAAACATGATAAACCCAACAAACCATAAACTTCATCATGAAAAATATGAAAAAGTAACATCAACAATACTAGCATTATATAAAAAAATAAAAGTTATTAAGATATCCTACAAATAAGGTGCGCTCATCGAAAATAAATATGTAGCATAAAATAAACCAAAAAACCTCAACACATTTGAATTATGTGATTCACCAACTCAGTTTATACTCATCATCGAACAACTTAGATATACCTTGTTGTTCTTAATTATGGAGAAGAATTTACCATAACATTATTATGCACTAGAACACATAAATTTTCAACTTTATTAATTTATCTATCTGATTTAATAGAATATTCATTTTTCTTCCCTTAGCTAAATGATTTTTCATTTAATATTTATTCTTTTTTAATTCTTTTTTTTTAATTTGTCACTCTGATCATACCCAAATTATAACTCTTTAACTCAGCCTCATATTTGTTAAGAGTTTCAATTATATGAAATTATGAATCTTATGCAAACAACTTAAAAATCAAAGAATGTATTATATCTCCAATTTTTTTACATACATTATTTATGGTTATTTGTTTAGTTGAATATAAACAATCACTACTGAATCATTTTAACTCTTTTTTTTTGTTTAACACATTATAATTTCCTCTTTGATATCTAACTCTACCAGATTTTTAATGGCACTGATTTTATTATTATTTCTCTCAATAAGTATCATCATTATGTTCAAATACACCTTCAGTCAAATTTTCCTTCTTCATATTCATTTTTTATTTTTAATCTTTTAAATTAAAATACAAAGAACATATAGACACTTTTTTTGGTAATTTTTTCATAAAATATAAATAATATTAAATTTATATCATTTAAGTTAAATAATCAAATATAATTTAATTCAAGATCTCTCTTTTCATTTAGGATCTTATTTCACTTGTCCCAATATGATCAATTTTAGAAGATATAGATAGTTTTGATCTAAACTAACATTTTGAATCATACCCAAAGAAACAAATCATATGAAAAAAATAAGAATATTTTTCCACGTGAATAATTTATTATTTGAAATATCTTATAATTTAAAGGCAATAATAAGAAAAATAAAAAAAATAAAAAATTTGAATTAAGTTGAATCTTAATAATATTAGTAACAAAAAATTAAAAGATTATTTAACAGAAGACTTTAGAGGTGTCAAACGGTCTGAGCTTCCCTGGCCCTTCCCGAGGCACGACCTAACTCAGCAATTCCTAGCCCATCCCGGCACGATTCAAAATAGTGCCTAGGCCCATGGAGGGTTAGCTTGAATCACGACTTGTGTCGTGCCATGGTAACCTCTCATGACAGACCAGGCACGGCTCAATACCCTGGCCCAAAGGCATAGTTCATCAACACAATCAGAACCGTGCTCTGCCCTTGGCCCCAATCCCCGGATGGCCGGACCCAAATCTCGGGCTGGTGTTCGAGCTAGCCTGCCTCTGTAAACCAAACTCCGTAGTTCGAATCCGAGCAACCGAAGACCAAACCCAGCCCCGACGCTCAACATCTTGATGGTTAGACCTACAGATTACAAAAGCCGAAGCTTCTGAAATTTTTGACTGTTTTGTCGTTCGATTGTCAACCCGGACCCAACGATCAAAAAAAATACGCATTTTAAATTTTAAATTGTTGGGTTCATCCCAAATAGCTAATTTATAGAAAAAAAAAATTAAGAATTAAGAATGAAAGGGGCTAATATATAGAGGCAAAAATCCGATAGATGTCATGATTTTGCCCCTTAAAAATCACAAAATTTCAAAAAAATAGAAAAAAAAAAGATAATTTTTCTTAAAAAATACATTTTTAAAACCTATATATTAGCCCCTTTCATTCTTAATTTTTATCTTATCTCTATTCTCTCTTAATTTTTATCTTATCTCTATTCTCTCTTAATTTTTCTCTCTCTCATATTATCTTTTCATCTTCTCTCGGCTCTTTTGTCACTTACTCTCTCTCTCTTTCTCTTGGTATCTCCTTTCGATTTCAACTTTAGGAACTCGAGTGCAGAGTATCGCCTATTAATTACAGTGCAAATATTATAAAGCAAACAAGATTTTATATATTACGAGTATTAATTGTTATGTTTTATTTAGTTTTGTTTTTTATAAGTTAAATTTTAGTTACAATTTTTAGTTTAATAAATATAAATTAATATATAATTTAAAAAATAAAAATTACAATATAATTAATAAACTAATAAAAAATTAAAATAAATAGTAATTTTAAAGATAATAACAAAATTAATTTAAATGAAAATATAGACACTTTTAATATGAATACCGATAACCCTATAGAAATGTCCGAGACCGACAAAATGTTATTTTCTCAGGTCACCTCGACCCAGATATCTAAAATATAAAAAACTAAAAAAAATCAATAATTTGGACTCACTTTAATATTATATAATATAACAATATTAGAGATGCCGATGAAAAATTAGTACAGTACAAATATTATAAAAAATAAACATGTAAGAGTTCGTGTAGAACTATACACCTTAAGAAACATACTGAATAATGTATCAAAAAAAATAATGTATTAGATCCTTAGATAATCTAAATTAGCGATGAGGTCTTTGAAGTTTGATCCAATTCAGCCTCAATGTTGATTCTCTTCATATATGACAACGAGTTAGGAAGAAAATACATGGTCAAACTGATTATCATGATATATCTTCCGATTAAATTTTCGGAGGATCCAAGAATAGTCAATATCATGCAAACAAATTTTTAGTTTGCATATCATAAGATTCCTAGGTCCACATCTAGGAATGACACGTTAAAATACTATAACTTTAAAAAAATAATAATAATTAATAAATTTAAAAAATATAATAGAATGATATCTATGACATCTTATATCTGAACTAATCATAATGATACATCTTATACATATCTCACCGCCCAATATGTAGATTCTAAATGAATACTAAATCAAAAAAATATTTAGATTCTCATAAATTCTCCTCCATCATGATTGTCCAATCATTTATGAGTGCGTGATAAAAATCTTTAGAAAATATAATATTCAGAATAAAATATATAATATCACATTTGATAATGTATCTAATAATGAAATAGTCATTAATATATTTGTTAGGACTATTAGAGACAAATTATTAGGAGAGATTTTTCACATTAGATACATATGTCATGTTATTAATCTCAAAATACAAGCGGGGATGAAAGTTATTTCCCTTGTTTTAGAAAATATACATAACTCACTATAATTTTTTCATATATCTCACAAACAATAAGAGTTTGATAGTCTCTTTTTGTTTGCAGGTCTAAAGAATAAGAAATTTTAATCAAATATGAGACATCGTTAGAATTACACATATATAATATTAGGGGCATGTTTAGGAAATGAACACATGATATCCAACTATGTCAATAATAAAAATAATGAACTTATTATTAACAATATTAATTGGGCTACGAGAATTTTATTTAAGAAATTCTTTAAAAATTTTTATGACATGACGAATATGTATTCGTTAGTTTATACTCCCACCACTTGCATTACACTGAGTTGCATATGCAATATTAATAGCATGTTAAAAAAATTTAGAGATGACTTGATACTTAACAATATAGTTCTAAAGATAAAAATCATATTTTTAAAGTACTAGTTTATCATTCCATCTATTTATTGTTTAGTTGACTATGTGGACCCTTAGATAAAGGTGGAAGGGGTAGATAATATTTTGACATATATTTTCTAGTGTATGAACCTGGAAGACCAACCTAAAAAATTTATTCACAAAAATTTGACTGAGCTATTTACATATTATGATAATAAGTATAATGATAATAGTAGTCAAGCTCCAAGTACGGACATTGATACCATATTGAGAAATGATGACTTCTCAATTCAGTTAGCAAGAGAGAAATGACAGGATAGACTATCAAATAGGAACAAGTTATTTCGATACTTATATATTGATTACTACTTAATCTCATCACATACTATAATAAGAACATTGATATTTTATAGTAGTAAAAATCATGAGTTAAGCTATCTCATATTATTTAAGATAGCACAAGATCTACTAACTCCTCTAGTATTGAGCATAGCATCGGAGTCTACTTTTCTATTACGGTGAAAATAATTTCAGATAATAAATCAAGATTACGATCATATAATATTAAAACATTAGCATGCATGAAGAATTGAGATGATTTGAGCTTGGACATCTAAGATTGTGCTACAACTACTGCAAGAATGAATGAGTTGGTTGCTAATGATTATTCATGAAACTTTAATGATAATTAACGACTAAGATTAAGTCCATTGTGCTACCTACCACCTATGGATAGTGATATCATCATACACTGACAAGATTGATCATTTTTGGTGGCCTGATTGGCCACCAAAAATAAATCAGGCCAGGTTGAGTCGGCCCGTTTGACACCTCTAGACGGCTTCAACAAAATATTTTCCAAAAACAAATCCGATGGAAGTGAGATGTTTTAGGTGTGCCTTATTGGCAAAGCACATTGGCTTGTGTAAGGTGTTCCATTTATAACTATGCCAATAATGCTTATGAGATGCCGTACATTCACAGCGTGCCCTAGGAACATCTAATTGAAGATGCAATGCAGATAATGCAATGTACGACATTTAACAACACACAGATAATGACAGTGATTACCTTCGAGTAGGAAGATGGCACGACCTTTAACATCACATCAGCTGCAGTTGAGACTTCATCCTCAGAGAATGAAAGAGTTGATCTGGATTTTATAGCAGGGATGAAAGCATATTTCATTATTACATCAGATACCTGAGTAATCCCATAATTTAAAATTCCAGCCACCTGCATGAACTCCAAATTGAAATAAATGAAGATTAACTTCAGATCTACAGAACCAATGTTGAATCAGCAAGTATATGCTTCTTACACATTAATATATGTTGATATATACCAAGCTCAGATGGATCTTAAATATTATTGATTACGATTAAATGAGATTAAAACTCTGATCTTCACTTACCATTGATTTGAATGTACCATTTATATGTTATGCCTCTTATTCTAGCCACCTGTATCAATTCCAGCCGCCTTCTGACATGCCATCAGTGACAACAATGATCGATGTCAGAAAAAGTAATAAAAAACATTTTTTTTAGTATTGTCAGCCATTGTTGATTGGATTTCCTCCAACTGCTATGGACATAAATCTAATGACTGTTAGATTTCTGTCCAAGTAATTTATAAAAAAAATTAAAAAATAACTTTAAAATAACTTTTAAAATATTAAAGAATATTCTATAAAGAAGATATTCACATTTATTGTGTTTTACACAAAAACTGTATTCTCAGAAATTTTTAATTGTCCTGTAATTACGATAATTTATTTATTTTTTATTTATAATGTTATATTCTCATTGGTATTTGGTTTGCGGACTTACTGGGCTTGAGCAAGTAGGGTAAAGGGACACATGCTTTATTTTTTTTTTGAATTATTAATTTTTTTAGTATATCAATAACCTATAATATAAAAAAAATAATTCTCATACTCAAAATTCTTTAAAGACTAAAAATTAAACTAAAAAATAAAAAATGATGAATATTATAAAAATAACATTTACATAGACATGCATAATAACAAATTGACCAAAAAGTCTGAGATTGCTCAATGACAGATCGGTCTCGGCTCTCACACCTAAAAAACCTAATAATAAATGAAATATTATAATATGATCTCATGTTAAGATAACTAAAAATAAAAAGTATATGTAAGTCAATAAAGATTTGGTACAAGATATATATTATAAAAAATCTATATACTTATAAAAATATTGATTGCACTAAACACATTATGAGATACATCAAATAATATTAGAGGTGTCAAACGTGCCGGGCCGGCCCGGCCCGGCACGGTAAAAAACCGTGCCCGGGCGAAGCAAAGCACGTGCCGTGCCGTGCCTTGGCACGGCACGCCGGCACGGGTCCATCCCGTGACGGTTCACACAGGCACGCGTGGCACTGGCGGCGTGCCACGCGTGCCGTGTCGTGAGTCGTGAGTCACAACTCACGGTCACGACTCACTGAGTAGCACGGCTGGGCACGTGAAAAACGGGTCGTGCCGTGCTGAGCCGGCCTGTTTGACACCTCTAAATAATATATTAAAAAATATAATATATTATATCTCAGACAGACCTAATTAAGCAATGAGATCTTTAAATTTAAATAACCTTTGAGTTCAATAATCCCATGTATTTATCACCATGAGTTTACAATGAAAGGCATATCAAAGTTAAATGATCTATGTTACATCTAATATTTAAAATAATCATAATGAGAATGCATTAGCATGTATCAACACCTACTTTATTGATTATAAATAAAAATTAAATAAAAAAATATTAATTTTATAAGATTTTTATCCTCGTACTAATTTTGCTATTTATGAGCATTTGTCAAGAGTCTTCAATAAATATGATATACAAAATAGTATTTCTAACATGATATTCAATATTACATCAAATAATAGTGACAATAGACATATTAATAATAATCATTAGGGATTATCTCTTATATGAGATTTTTCATATTACATGTGTCATATAATTAATATATTAACAAAAATTGATTTAAAAAGAATCACCTCCTAATTAGAATGTACACGAAATATACTAAAATATATTAAAACACCTAGTAAACTACAAAAATTTTATACTCTATGTAAATTAATATGATTAAAAAAGAAAATTTTTCAAATAGATATTAGATATTGTTAAAATTATATATATCTTATGTTAAATACATATGTTGACTACCAATATATGATATCTAATTACTTTAATAATAAAATTAATAAAATAATAATTAATAAATTAGATTGTGTCATAAGAATTTTATTTTTATAATTTTTTATGATACAACTAATATGTATTCATCTGTATACATTCACACCATATATCTTATATTTAGGTGCATATACAATATTATTAGTCTTTCTAATAAATATAAAAAAATTAAATTTTTATATTATGTTATTGAGATAAAAATAAAATATTTAAATATTGATCATTTATTTTTTGACTTTATTGTTTTAATGTATGTATGCATCATAGGATTAAAATGAAAGATGTGAAAAAATATTATAAAATATATATTCAATTATATAAACCAATCACAAAAATTAGAGAATAAGATTTATAATTAATTAGATAATTTATTAAAATATTATGAAAATAAATATGTTAATTTTATTAAATATCAGAGAACAAAGATCAATATTATATTTAGAAATGATACCGTTTTTATTTAATTAATTATGAGAAAATTTTTGAAATATTCATCAAATAGAAGTGAGATGTCGAGATACTTAGATATTAATTACTACTTCATTTTGTTTCAGAATAATATAAAAAAAAAATTAAAAATTAAATGAATAAAAATTATAGAAATTTATTTTTCCAATCTATCTAAAATAACATGTGATCAATTGATATCACATATATCTAGAATAACATTATAATCTATTTTTCTTTGGATATGATCATGTAAATATGATTTCAAATAGAAATATCATTTCATTATCAAATATTATTAAAGCACACTCCTACTTTAAAAATTAAAAGGATTCACAAATTAATCTTCAAAATAATATTAACATACTTCAAGTATATGATAACCTATGTGAATATAATGATACCGAGAATAAAATAATAAGCTATGATGATCTAAACTAGACAGAATAATTTTAGAGTTGATTGACATATATTTCTCTGGAATATTTTTTTATTACCTTAGATTTACATTTTCAGAATTAAATATAATTTTTAGATTTTTTTTAAATATAATTTTTACTTGGATGAAACCCAATCCAGAACAGCTCAACAAGGTCCAATTCTTCAGTCGAGCCAGCGGGCCATGTCGTGTTAGGCACATGATGGTTGACACTTCTATATGAATAGAAGTGTTCAACCCAAACCCAACCTGAATTTTGCTTGAGTTAAATATTTTCAACCCAAATTTAATTTTTTTATCAGGCCAGGTCCAGGTTACCAGGGTTGATCCAACCCAACCCGAGTTGCAAACCCACTTATAAATGAGTAGAGATTCTTACACCAAATTAGAGAGTAATATAAGCGGCAAGCCTCCCCCAAGATCAGCCGAACCCAAGCTACAAGCCCCAAGCCAAGCGCTTAACCTTCTAGAATCAAGAGTTGTAACAGCTAACCCAAGTCCATGTGCCCAAAGGTCCAAAAATAAAAAAAAAATAAAATAAAAACAAGATATACTCTCAAAGGCTAGAACAAAAAATCCGACTACTATTAGATTTTGTCCTAAAAAATCATTTAAAAAATACAAAAAAAAATATTTAAATAGAATTCTTTTTGTAATATATATATATAATTCTCTTCTATCTCTCAATCTCTTCTCTCATACTCTCAACTCTCACCCCACTCTCCTCTTTATTATCTCAACTCTCTCTCTCTTATTTCTTCTCTCTCTCTTGTTTCTTCTATCTCTCTCTCTTGTTTCTTCTCTCTCATTTCTTCTCTCTCGTTTCTTCTCTCTCCTCTAAGGTTTACACATTTACTTTATTTTATTTTAATATTTGCAGTTACATTTTAATTTTGCTTAGGAGTTCGGCTTTGCTCTCATCTCTCGGGACTCAGGGGCAAACAACAGACAATCAGATTTTGGCATTTCATAAACAGTCAAACAGGTATTATTTTTAAAATTTAATTTAATTTTTTATTTTTATTAATAATTTAATATCAAGTAGAATTTAGAATATAATTAATAAATTAAAAAATCTAAAATAACAAATAATAAATTTAGTAATAACGAGATTAACATTAATGTAAACGTTGATAATTTTAATATTGATAATCAGATGAAAAGGTCCGAAGCTGAAATCATATTTCTTCTATTACCTTGACTCAAACTCAAACATTTAAAAAATAAAAAATTAGTAAAATATTTATAATTTAAACTGACTTTAACATAGTACAAAATAAAAATATTATAGATATCAATGAAGAATCAGCATAATACTAATATTATAAGAAGGTACATACTTGTAAGAATGCTTGCAGGAATGAGCACCCAAAGAGACATGCCAAACAAGAGTCATATATCATTAAGGTACTTGCACGCATGAAGAATTAAGAGGATTCGAGATTAGACATCCAGAATCAAGATCATGATGGAACAAGAGCAGAAGAATTACTGACATATAAAAATTCGTGAGACTTTGAGAAGATTGAGCTCACTTAGAGGTGTCAAAAGGGCCGGCCCAGCACGGCACGGTCCGTTTTTCACGTGCCCGGCCGTGCTACCGTGCCCTGCCGTGCCCGGCACGGCACGGTGTGTTAAAGTCGGGCACGGCACGGCCCGTGGGCACGGCAAGGCCGTGCCGTGTCGTGCCTGGCCCGCCCGGGCACGGCTTGGCTTGGCCAGGCGGCACGGGCGCACGGCAGGGACAGGGCAGGTGGGGCGGGTCTGTTTGGACCCGACCCGCGGTCTTTTTTACCGGGGGCGGGGCCCGGTTGGGTCACGACTCAGTGAGTCGTGACCGTGAGTCGTGACTCGTGAGTCGTGACCGTGAGTCGTGACTCGTGAGTCGCGACTCACGACTCACGCCACGGCACGCGTGGCACGCCGCCAGTGCCACGCGTGAACGGGCACGGGATGGACTCGTGCCGGCGTGCCGGGCACGGCATGGCACGGGATTTAATTCACCCGGGCACGACACGGGCCCGGGCATGGTTTTTGAACGTGCCGGGCCGGCCCAAGCACGGCCGAACCGTGCCGTGCCTCGTGCTGGGCCGGGCCGGCCCGGCACGTTTGACACCTCTAAGCTCACTGCTAGTGATATCATCAAATACTTATGTGATAATGATCAATTACATACTCATACTAATTGGCATTAAGATTAGGGCATTAAGTTTGCATTATTACGATAGAGATTGATGAATTTTATTTAATGTTGTTGTTGTGACTTGTGGGTTATGACGTTGTGTTATTTTATTTATTTTTGGATTGAATGATAAATGATGTGATGGATGTATTTTTTTTTTGATATTTTGATTAGTTATCATGCTTTTTCATTTGTATTAATAAATTTATTTTTTGTGATTTATGTGAAATAAATAAATAATATAATATCACAACTCATAAAAAATAACTTAAAATATTAAATTTATAAAAAAATATTTTAAATAATTAATCCACAACTCAGAGTCCTAGCTGGCTAGCTATGCAAGGCTAGGCATAGGTTGGAATAACCATGCCCGAACTAGCCCAACTCGACATAGCCCAGCATGATCCTACCCAAATTTAGCCAACCTCGAGCAGAGTGCCATGTTGGACTAGCCTTTATTGAATAGTGTAGTGCCCAGTATGGTACGGTGGCCTAACTGGACCACTAAAAACTAGGCCGTGCCTGCACGACATAGCCCATTTAACACATTTGGAGAATAAAAATAAAAAAGCAAATTAATATTAAATCTAAAAATATTAAATTAACATCTTGAAATATATGAATGTTGATAAGATAAGTCAATAAAATTAGCATACATAATGTATCAATAAAAAATAAATATAATTTATATTCAGTAGACAAACAAAAAAAAATAAAAACAAAAATGAGGTGAATATTATAATAGATAATATTTTTAAGAAAGTGATTATTCATTATTATTAATATTGAGGTTTAATCATGTTTTGTTAGTTTATTTTATTCTTTTTCAATTTTAGTCCGTATGGGAGTACCAAGACTGTGAGTTACCTCAATTTTTAGTATACACGTGTGATTTCCAAGTTTTTTGGTTAATGAAAAACATAACATTATTTTCCTTCTCTCACCCTTTTTTGCTCTTTTCTTCTCTCTCAATCTCTCCCCAATTCCTTAAACTCAAACGACATCATAAGACTAACGATGACCAAAGGTGGGACTGGGAGAAACAAGATGACTTGCATGATGGCACACCATGTTCAAGTAGTGATAATAGCATGCACTAATATTTGGTGGCAATAAAAGCGACAGTGATGCACCATCATGATGTGGTTGTAAAATTGGAACATCCACATGTTGCTTTCGTGGTTGCATGAATAGTAGTATGCAAACGTCCAATGGTGATTTCATGATAGAGTAGTGAGTTTGTGATAATTTTTATGATAGTTCATGTGATGATTAGTATCATAGTATAATATTGTTATAGTGTAATGGAGCGGTGTGGTGGTGTCATTACCATATAATATTGTGTTAGGATTGTGTCATGGTGTGCAGGGGTGTGTCATGGTGATGCTTTGTTGTGCAAGGAGTTTTGGTTATGTCATCAATCATGGTGGTATAACAATATTGTCATAGCATTTGGATGCTATATTGGTGTATACAGACACTCGTGATGTTGTTTGTATGTCTCTTGTTGAGAAAGATAGCCATAATTAGTGGTGCATCATTGAAGATACTTTTTTGTTTTGATTGATGAAGATTAAAAAAAATTTGTTTATCAAAATAAGAAGATAAAGATAAAAGCGTGTAAGAGTGGTGATGAAAAAAATAATAGTCATGATGAAAAATATTAATAATATTTAATTTTTATATTTGATGTGATATATTTATAATTTGAATTTTGAATTTTTTGTTGGATTATGGAAATTTAATAATTTTAAATATTTATGATGATAAACAATATTAATGATATTTAATTTTTATATTTGATATCCTTTACTTAAATGTATTTTACTAATAAATAAAACTATAAATAATATTTAGTGAAATAAATAATTTATATATATATATATATTATGGAGAGTGAGTCTCAAAAAAAAAAAATATACACCTTAATTACGCCTTGCACCTCATGACCCTAAAAAACTTTTGCACATAAATACATATTGTACCTCAAATATGTTGATAATTTATTAGTTAAATATAAATAATATATTTATTCATGATAATTTTAACAAGACTAATTATTCAACACCTACCAAGTTTACTATCCCATAGAGTGAAAACATGGTTTGTAGACTATTGAAGACTTTTTATGGTTTAAAATAATCTCTTAGCAGTTGGTTCATCATTTCTCTTTAATAATGATTATTTTCGGCCTTAAGAGATATGTATTAGATTATTCTTAGTGATATATATTAATAATTATTCTTATATATATGAAGAAAGTAATGTTTGTGATAAATCAAGTTGTTCATCATTTCTTTTCAATAATTATTATTTTCGGCCTTAAAAGATATGTATTAGATTATTCTTATTTTTACCAATATAAATTAAAGAGAACAAAATGTAATGTCAATGATATATGTTAATAGTATTATTATTATTATTAATCAATTGAGTACATCTCGCTTGAAACTATTCTTTCAGACAGATTTTTTTTAAAAAAATTTAGAATATCTCATATATTTTTTGGGTATTGAGATTGCTTATGCATAAAATATAATTTTTCTTTCCCAAAAAAAGTATATTCTACATTATTTTATCCGAGATTGATATGTTAGAATATGTATCAGTAGACTCACCACTTCATTTAAGTATAGACTTGTCCATGTATATCGAGACTTGAATTGATTCTTCCAGATATAATAAAATTAATCTAAAGTTTATTAATATTAGTATTGATAATTATTTATTAAATTCTCTCAATTAAATTCATATAAAAATACATACTTGGATACTTAAATATGTGGTAAAAGTTATAAAAATTTCTTTCATTGACCATGAGTATAAGCAAGTTATGCCCATTCGGATTTCAATTAAACTCCTACGATCATATAGAATAAAATTGTCATGAATTTTGTACTTTTTTAGGCTATTTCATCTAAAGTAAACATCAAAATTTTGCTTATGTATTAAATGCAAAGGCAGAGTACAAATTTATGACTGTGATTAATTCTAAACTACAATGGATCGATTACTTTTCGAATATATGAGCTCATCCTTCCTAAAACTGAATATTTATGATATGTATATACCAACTTAATTGAAATGTTAAGATTTATTAATGCTGAGTTTTCATTTATTTTTTCATGTTATTTTTAATATGTTTTTTCTAGAGGTGTCAAACGGGCCGGCCCGGCCCGGCCCGTTTTAAACCGGCACGGTTTAAATATAGGCAGGCCCGGCACTGCCCGTAGGCACGGCGGGCCGTGCCGGGCCGGGCCCGCTCGGGCCTGGCCTGGCCATACAGGCCAGGGCAATGGCTGACCCGAGCGGCCAAGCCCGAGTCCTGAGACTGAGAGTGAGAGAGAGGCAGGGGCAGGACGGAGGCCGTAAGGACAGGCAGAATATTGTTTTTTTTTTAATTTATATAATATAAATTGTATTGCTTAAGTCTAGAGTATTAATTATTAAATATAAATTTTTTTATAAATGTTAAAAATAAAAATTAAATAAAAAAACAAATTTTAGAAAAGTATTTTTTTTATCAAATTCAAATTAGTTTAGCTTTTATTATATTTATTAATTATATATTAAAGTTATTAATTTTTAAAATAAAATTTAAATCGTAAAAAAATAAATTAATACATTATGTTAGTATAAATAAAAATTAAAAAAAAATTAAACAACACAAATGAAAAATTATCAATCATGCATTTGAAATCGATGGTCCGAACAAAACACGTATAAGTTTCAACACAACGTACAAACAAAGCGTACAAATACAATGAATAAAAAAACATCGAAAAAAAAACAGCAGATCATCATCAATAGTCAATTGGCATATCATGAGAATCATCAGCCGCAACATCAAGATCAGTATTATATGGATCATCATCATCGGCAATCAACTCCTCCGCCATCATAGTGGATGTGGATGCGACTACAATGCATGTCATAGTCACAGCTCCAGCACGATCATGGATGCTAAACCTCGAATCCTCTCAATCCTTCAAACAAGCGAAGGCCTCAACCATATCTGGAGGTAATCTCGATCTCCTATCCAAAATCACGTTCACTGCAACAAAAAAAACAAACTCCGATGCTACGCTCGATACCGGAGGAGTCAGTAGATCCCGTGTCATCCTAGATAGCACGGGATAGGTGGACTCATATGATTTCCACCACTGTAATAAATCAAGATTCTTAGTATCAGAATGTGATATGATTGAGTAGTAATCGGTATCTAAGTACCAAGATAGCTCGCTCTTATGTGATGGTCCACTCCTACGTTTCCCCCTTGCTAGCTGAATGGAATAATCATCATCTCCAAACAAGGTATCAATGTCCGTAATCACAGTCTCACCACCACCACCACCATACCTAGTATCGTAGTATGTGAACAGGTCAATCAACTTCTCGTGAATGAACCCTTCAGGTGGCTCTTCCAGGTTCATGCACGAGGAAATGAAAGTCAGTGTATTTTCTACCCCTTCCACATTAACCCTAGGGTCCATGCATGCAGCGAGACAATAAAGAGATGGAACGGTAGACCAGTACTTCAAGTACTTGGTCTCCATCTCTGCAACCAAATGGCTAAGTGTCGGGTCAGCTCGATACTTCCTAAATATGCTACTAATGTTGCATATGCACCGGAGTGCAATGCAAGTGGTTGGCGTATAAACCGACGAACACATGTTCGTCGTGTCATAAAATATCTTCAGGAATTTCATAAATGAAATTCCTGAAGCCCAGTCAGTATCGTCAATAATAAGTTCATCGCTCTTACTATTGACGTAGTCGGATATCACGTGTTCGTATCCAACACATGATTCTAACATCAGGTACATGTAATTCCAACGATGTCTCACATCCGATTGAAATTTCTTTTTCTTAAGATTCACAGACAAACAGAGAGTACTAAACTCTTGTTGTCTGCGAGGAATGCGAATATACTTTAGTGCATTGCGTATATTATCCAAGGCGGGGGAACACACATTCTTACCCGCTTAAACAATCAGGTTAATCACGTGACACATGCATCTGACATGAAAAATCTCTCCTAATAGTGCGTCTCTAATATTCCTAACAAACATATTGATCGCTACTTTATTATTAGAAGCATTATCGAATGTGACACTAAAAATTTTATTTTGAATTTTATATTCCCTAAATATTTTCATCATACACTCAAAAATGGCCGGGCCATCATGAGGATGAAGAATCTCAGTGAATCCTAGAATTTTTGTATTGATTGTCCAGTTAGAATCTACATAGTGACTCGTGAGACATGCATTAGATGATTCATCGGGACTTGTCCATATATCGGATGTCACGGACACCACTCCACTATATGCCATAAATTCCTTAATAATTTTTTGTTTTTCTAACTTATATATCTTTAGTATGTCACTCCTAGATGTGGACCTAGGAATCCTACGATAGGAATGCTAAAAATAAGTCTGCATGATACGCACTACCCTCGGATCTTCCGAAAATCTGATCGGAAGACCCATCAATGTGATGAGCCTGGCAATGTCATCCCTACCCAACTCGCTGGAGTATACGAAGGGAGTAAACTTTGAGACTGAACTCGATCCAGTCTCAAAAAATATAGTGCCAAGTTGTGTTTGCCTAGGATCTAAGGGTCCATGTTTTTTGGTGCATAATTCGGCATGCCACTTAAGGTGCCTAGTCCCACATGAACTCTTGCATGTTAAAAGTCTCATACAATATTTGCACTGTGTCATTTCTAGTTCCTCACCCCTAACATTTTTTTGTGTTATGATTTTAAAATGAGTCCAAACTACATAAGTCCTCCTAGTTTTTTGTTTTTTAGAACTTTGGGTTGAGACGACTGGAGAAACCAAAGTTTCAGCAGCCGCAGACGTCTGTGTAACACTAACATTTTTATTTTCCAAATTTAAATACGTGTCAGGTGTATTTGTCATTTTTTATGTTTTTTATTTTTTCCTAAATTTTTCTAGAGAGAGAAGCTTTAGAAAGAGAAAGTAAATAAAAACGTAAAATAAATTACCCGGTAAAAGCAATGAGATCAGTCACGTGCAAGGTGCACCACAGGAAGCTCTGATGTTCAAAACTCAAGTCGAGTTTCACGAAAATCCAAGCCGAAAGCAAAATCATGAGGCCCGAGAGAGAGATGCACGGTTTATGTGAGAGAGACAAAGTTTTGAGATGTTATATATTTTTGAAAAACATAATTGTTATAGGGAGGGGGGTAGAATTTATAGATTAAAGATATTAATTTTTTATAAAAAAAGATATTTTTTTATATTTTTTTGATTTTTTAATATATAATTAGGGGGCAGAATCACGTGGACCGTTGGATTCTGCCCCCTAGCCGTTGGAGTCGAATCCAACGACTAAAATTCAATCAGATTTGAAATTTTTTTTTCCCGTTGGGATTGAGTCGGGACCGCGGGTCGGGTCCATTCAGACCCGACCCTCGGTCTTTAGCCTTTATTTCGGGAGGGTCTGGCTCTGGTCTGGCGTCTGGGTCACGCTCACGCCCACGCGTGCGGCGTGCCCACGTGAAACCTAACCGGCACGGGGAAGAAACCGTGCCGGCGTGCCGTGCCGGGCCAGGCACGGCACGGCTCGTGCCTGTCCCGGGAATGGCACGGGCCCGAGCACGGTTAAAAAACGTGTCGGGCCAGCCCAAGCATGGCCGAACCGTGTCGTGCCTCGGGCCGGGTCGGGCCGGCCCGGCCCATTTGACACCTCTAGTTTTTTCAATGTTTGAGAGCGCCCAACTTGAGGGCTTTCTCAAAGCATATATATATAATTATATTATATTCTAATTTTGAACATTTCACTTTAATAAAAACTTTACTTTTTCCCAATATCTCTCCCCTCCCATCTCATTCCAGAAACCAGATCAAGTAGCTCTAGTTTTGTCATAACACTACTGCTCTGTAGCAGTAAAATATCTGTATACATTAAGTTTAACCCCTCCACAGCAGCAACAATGGTGATGATGATGACATGTTTTTCAAGTGAGTAAAGTCATTTTTCAGCAATGGTGACAGACTCCACAGCTGTACCAGTACAAAATCTTCGTCAAGATCTTATGACCAGAAAAAAGTGTATCGGTACTTTTATTTTTGAAAATTTTACATAAAAGCATAATAGTTAATATTAACTTATTATTTCCAAATGATATATATGTCGTGTTGTGAGATAAAAAGAAAGAAAATGAATAAAATTTGTGTGAGACTAATGGGAATAACTCAACCAAAATTTTGGGGCATAAATATACTCCATTTTAGTTACATTGGTGAGTATTTAATTTGTGGCCTAAGAATACATGAATTTTATTAGAAAATTCACCTCAAACTAATACATAAGTAGATGTAAATTAATGCACAATACCTAGTGTAGCTTCGAAAGTCAATTGATTCCAATATATTAAGTGTGTTTGACTTTAACGACACTAGCAAGAGTGTTTGAGATTTGACAATTCAATGTATTCTTCAAGAATATTTTATTTATATGATAGTATTACTCAATTGTCAACGCACAGATTAACTAACCAAGACAAAGCGACTGATTATGATATTTAGCCACACTTTGACTATGACTATGAAAAATGATTGTTGATGTAATATTGGTATTGACAAATCAAACTATACCAAGAAGAATTAGCAAGTAGATATGAAGCATATTTTACATGTATTCTTTGAGGAAAACAATATATAATTTTACCGACAAATTCTTAAAAAAAAAAGTATTTCAATCTCTTTTTAAGATTTATCAAAGAGTAACTCAGACATCTACGACTATATCTCAATCAATTGAAATTAGTATGATCAATCATAACATTATGATGTCTTCATCACATGCTAACAATGAGAGAGGTGGGCAATCTAGCAGAGATGTTCTATAAGGCAAAAATATAATAATAGCTTGTTCTTTCTTGAAAGATTGGAATATACTCAAAAGAAAATAAATGTTACATTCTAAATTACTATGAACTTTTTTAAGGATCAAAAACTATAGAGTAGTCTACTAAACATACACAATTTGGTTTTTCTACGACTATGTCTAATGATCATGTTACACTAATGCTCTCTCAGAAGGAAAATATCATATTTTGTTCTTTGGGTACTATTAGTTTAAGCACATCTGCATTTATCACAATTTTTACTCACCACCTTACTCTAGATTCTTTGCTAGTAGATTTAAAAATTAAAACCCATACCACAAGCAATCATATTTTTTCTATATTTTTTTTATTGAGTCTAAAATCTCTTATCATTATTGTGGTCAATAACAATAATATACGAGCAATGGGCATGGCAATAACAATGTAGATCCCTTTTTATTCAAATTTTATGAATTAGAATTGCATTATAATTTATTTTATGTTAGTTATTTTATGAAACAATAAGATTATGAAATTATTTTCTCTTATTCTGATATGTTTATACCAATAGACCAAACATATGGCTATCCTGTAAATTGAAGGAGATAAATTATACATATTCATCTTGACTCAAAGAAACTCTTCTAAATATTTATATACTATTCTACTATTAATTTACTCTTAACTTGGTCATATGTTACTAGTGAAGCTGAATATTATAGAATAGAGTAAGACGTGTTAATTAAGAAAATATACTAAAACTTCTTATTCGATATCAAAAAGATATTATGAGGACCCATTCATTTGATTCACTCACATATTTAGGATTCATGTAGGACAACCATGTATAACGACTTAAAATATTTTATTATTTTTTTTGATAATTATAATTAATTTATATGATTATTAATATTCAAGTAAATGTATTAATTTTTTTATTTTTATAAAATTTTATAAAATAATAAAAACTAAATTTGAATCAGATATTAAAATATTAAAAAATAGTAATAAATTAGAATATTCTTTCATCAATTTTTGAGAAATACAAAATGATACATCAGACATCCTGTGATAGTGCTCTTATATATAATAAGATAGCTGAGAGAAATAACTGACAATTGATTAAGATAGATAGAACACACCTACTTTATAGAAGAATACCTAGATATTTTTAAGAAAAAATGACATTAACCATAAACTATGAAGAATATTATGAGTATTGATGTCATGCTCTGAAAGGACACGTACTTTAAGGAGTCAATCCAAAAGAACATAGATTTAGACACTATTATAGTTGACTTATTTCTCTATCAAATTATTATTCCTCATGGAGGAATAACAGACAACCCTACTCTTATTCTACACCTAATACAACTCGCATGATTCCTTTTTAGGAGAGTAGTGACATCTCTCCTAGAATAGTGCTTAAAAAAAAGTCTAGTGTGAGTAACCCATTGAACATGGGGTGTGTCTCCCCAAGATAAGGAGGTAAGGATTTGAAAACTTTATCTTAATCTAAAGATATATATTAGAAAAATACATCCACCATCTCTCTCAGACAATTCTTCTATCACATCAACGAAACAACTTCAGAGTAGCAACTTAGATCTTTAGATTGCATTACGAAAAGAACTAAGAAAATATTCTAAGTATTATTGGTTTTAAGTATTCTCTTAATATCCTTGTGGTTAGTGGTATTATATATTCTAGTTGTTTGTCCTTATTAAATAGTTATATGATCCTAAATATTCTTTTTAAGAAACAGTCACCCAGAATGATGATACATTATATTAAAAGAAATGAGTACAATCATATTGAATGTGACCAAAATGACCATTATTAGATTGCTATTTTCCATTGTAACATCACATAGGTTGATTGTATATAACAAATATATTCTTTCAATATGATGTATATTATATAAAGTATTTATATAACAACCAGAATTTACTATTCCTGAGAACATAAGCATTGTGTGTAGATTGCATAAAATCATTTATGGCCTCAAGCAGCTTCTTAGGACATAGTTTTGTAGATTTTATTTGACACTTAATATATTTGATCTTAAAAAAATATGTCAAACAATTCTTATTTTTTCCTACCACAAATAGGAGATAAGAATTTGATGTTAATTGTATACATCGAAGATATTTTGTATACATGAGAAAATCGATTAGGCATATCACATATGTCAACTAAAATTATTTATACATATTAAATTTCAAATAAATAATTTGAAGCATCTCATATATTTTCTTGATATTGAGATTAAATACTCAAAATATATAAAATTTCTTTCTCCAAGGAAATTCACTTTAGATATTTTATATTACCTAGTATCTTGTAATGTACACCTACTAACTCACCATTTGATTCAGGGGTTGACTTATCAAAAGATAATGGTTCATCGATTGACTCTACTAAATATAGGAGAATTATAAAAAAAATAAATTATATGATAATAATAATAATAATACTATATAGTACCTACATTATCAGTATAATTAATTATTTTTTAGATTTTCTAAGATAAATTAATATGGATGTAATACTCAGGATCTAAGAAGTACGGACATGGACAATAACACATGGATACAATACGCCAGGATACGGGAACACGATAAATTCTAAAAAACTAAGATACGGATACAGCTATGATTAAATGTGTCAAACGTGCCGTGCCGGACCGGCCCGGCACGTTTTTTCCAAGCTCAATCGGGCTTTCGTGCCGGGCCAGGCACGGCACGAAACAATAACCGTGCCATGCCCGTCCCGGCACGATTTTTTGGGGGTTCAGCCCAGAACGGGCCCGCAGCACGATTCGCTGGGTTCTGCCCGGTCGGGCCGAACCCTAAATTAAAAAAAAATTTAGGGTTTCGGCGTGCTCCGTCACGCCGAACCCTAATTTTAAAAAAAAATTAAGATTTCGGCACTGACCGTCGCGCCGAACCCTAATTTTAAAAAAAAATTATGATTTCGGCGCGCCCGAAACCCTAATTCTAAAAAAAATTATGATTTCGGCGCGCCCGAAACCCTAATTCTAAAAAAAATTAGGAATAGGGCGCGCCCGAAACCCTAATTCTAAAAAAAATTAGGAATAGGGCGCGCCCGAAACCCTAATTTTAAAAAAAATTAGGGTTTCGGCGCCCAGTAACCCTAATTTTTTAAAAAAAATTAAGCATGATACCGTGACAACGGGCCACGGTACCGTGCCGGGCCAAGCACAGCACGAGGCCCGGTTGGCCTCGGCACGGCACGACACGAGCCCGGGCACGGGAAATTTCAGTGCCGGGCCGGCTCAGGCACGGCTGAACCTTGTCGTGCCTTGTGCCGGGCGGGGTGACATCTCTAGCTAGGATACGGCATGATAAAAAAATAAAATTAAAAATAAAAATTATTTTTTTATAAATATTAGGTATTTTATAAATTAAAATAAATTAAATTAATTAAAAATATTTTATTTTATAGAATAAATATATATTTTTTTTATTTTATAAAATAAAAATATTGTATTTTATTTTATTTTATTCTATTTTATTTTATGAGATATTATTTATATTATTTTATTTTATAAAATAATATTCTATAATTATCTTATATTATATAAAAATATATTTTTTTATTTTATAAAATAAAAATATTTTATTTTATGTCAGCCTGCCTCCCCCCACAGATAGAACCAGCCCCCTGCCTCCCCCCTTCAAATCGTGCCCGTCCCCTGCCTCCCCCCTCAAATCACGCTCACCCCCTGCCTACCCCCTCAAATCACGCTCACCCCCTGCCCAGCCCCCTGGACGTCGTCGGACATCGGTCACTCTAGGCATGGATACGACAGTCGACCCAAATGTCCAAAATACCACGTGGCATATTGGATATAGATTGATCAATGATATGTCACGTGACGTATTAGACACATATACATGCTATGTCCGTACCGTATCCACGTGTCCAGGTGTCGAACACGTGGATACGACTGTAGGGAGCCGTGTCCGTACTTCCTTGCTCATGATTCTTAGATATATAAAAAAATCTCTTAAATGTGAAATTCCATTTAGAGATCATAGATATAGCCAAATAGAAACATATTTTATTATAATTGGGCTCATGCAATTATAGAAAGGGGACAAACAATTTTTGTATTTTTTTCAAGTAATCTCATCACCTAAATAAGTAAAAAAAATTATTTTTAAATTCACTACATAAATAGAGTATAAAGTTGTCTTCAACTACTTGTGAGCTCCAGTGCACTAGTCACTTCTTGAATGAGTATTTGCATATAAGTTCAGTGATTAATGATATTTTACTGTAATAGTCTGGTATTCAAACATATTATTATCAACCTGATATTTCAATAGTAGACAAAACATATTAGATTAATTATTACTTTATTTAAAAGAATATTCAGGATAATTTAATTATAAGCTTGAGATCTGTGACATCTACGACTCAGCTTAAAAGTGAATATTGAGTTTTAGTTTATTTATTTCTATTATTTATTACATATTTTTTCTATTGTTTGGGAGCATTCAACTTATGAGCTACTCCAAATCATATGTGTGTGTATGTGTGTAACTATGATATATTCTAAGTTTTAACTTTTCATTTTAATTAAAACTTGAATTTTTTCCACGATTAGTCCTCTCTCTCCCATCTCCTTCCCAAAACCAACTCAAGCAACCCTAAACATTTTTTCAGTGTATGGAAAAAAATTTTAGTTTTTTTTCCACGATTAGTATTATTTTTGTTCGGCATATTAGAATTTTGGGAAAAATTGAGAGGGGAAATGGGAGATATGATAAAAATGTTGCATTTTTCATTAACCTATAATACCTAGAAATCACAACAACATACATACCCATATTAAGATAGACCACTTAGCAGGTGATTCAAAATGGATTGAACTAGAAAAAAAAAATAAATTAACACGACATTAAATATCAATAATTATTATTATTATGAATATCATTAAAATGCATTCTCAATATAATCAATGTTAACTATATAAATTTTAGTTCTTCAAACAATATAATTATCAAATAAATATTAACACAAATTTAATTAATGCATATCTACTTTGATTATTATTATACAAGTTTTTTAAATCTATATTTTTTTATTTGTTTTCCATTATCTTATCAATATAATAGTTTTTGAATAGAGATAAGATAGGTCTCTTATTCACATGTCTAGATCATGTGAGAAATTTCTTTTTTAATTTTATCTTTCATTAGTTTTATTCCAAGATAATCTTAATTTTTTATTTTTTATTTTTTATTTTTACTAGTTTTCTTACACATTCATTTTAGAATACACATATTTACTACTAACACTTTAAGAATATCGTGTTTTCTAGTAGCCTAATATTCTAAATCATAAAATATATTTGATCTAATAATTATCCTATAATATTTTCTTTTTTAACATAACATGTATTTTATGTTGTCACTTTTTTGAGTTATAGATCTTTGATAATAAAATCACATTTTGAGTTTTTAAAACCAAATCTCAATAAAATTTTCTATATCTTTTAAATTAATATTAAAATTATAAATTTGTTATTGTCTTCAATCAATTAAATTTTAAATTTTTACTTTATAAAATCTCATGTCATTTTTAGAATTTTTGATCTAGATCTTAATTAGTTTTATTGATTAAGGTAATATCATCAACAAATTATATTATGCAAGGTACTTATAACTTAAAATATAGAGTTAACTAATCCAAAATTAAAACAAAAAAATTATGAGTTTAAAGTACATTATTTGTTATAATCTCTTATATAGCATATAATTGTTACAATACTATTTTACATATCTTTAAAACAAAAATGATCTAACTATTTTTTTTACAATATTCTTTTTGATTTTTATAATTCTAATTTTTTTACACAAACTTAGCAATAAAAAATATAATATTTTTTTATCTTGAATAGTTAAACTTTTAAATTTAACTCTATAATATATATCTTATTTAATATATTTATAAAATAATCTCTTCATCTATCTAAATAATATTATTTTGCATTAACACTATCATTCTCATCCTTTATATGTCTAGTATAACTTAAACATATATTTTTTGATTTCTTGCTTTAAATAACTAAAATACAATATGTCTAGTTCTTATTCTTAAAAAAGTATAATTAACTAAATCTAAAATTTATACAAAAAAAAATATGCGTTCAAAGTATATCATTGGTCATAATATCTACTATATAGCATATATTTGTTACAATACTATTTTACATATCCATAAAACAAAAATGATCTGATTATTTTTTTTGTTTTTATTCTTTTTGTTTTTTATGATTTTAATTTTTTTAACACAAACTTTCCAATAATAATACATTATATTTTTTATCTTGAATAGTTGAACTTTTATATTAACTATCTAATATATGTCTTAATTAATATATTTATAAAATAATCTCTTCATCTATCTATGATTATTTATTTTATATTTATGTAGAAAATATTTATGATTATAAATGATTTATTTTTTGTCTAAGATTTTATTTCAAAACTTATGATACATCTTTTTATTGACCACTTAATTCTTGATTTGTATAGCATGCAGCATGCATATACAGTATGCACCCAAAAATCATGCACCCAAATAACATAGAAATAAAAAAATATTCCTTTTTATTGACAACAATCACGCCCTATAAAAAATTATTTTTGTAAACCAACTTATATAGAACACACCTAATAACATGTGATTTGTACTTTTAAAGCTAGAGTAATGTCCATAATTCTATCTATGAGCCTATGAATAATAATTATAGATGGTAGTTAAGATTTTAGGAATTGAGGACTAGAAGATGAGAAGAGAGAAAGATAGAGAATATGAGAGAGAAAATAATATTATATTTTTCATTAACCAAAAAACTCAAAAATCATAACAAACATATATTGAAGTTGGAATAGCTCACATATCAAGTACTCTCATACAGATCAAAATAAATAAAAAAATTTAATAAACTAAAAATACAAAATTAATTCTCAATATCCCTCTTAAAGTTAATGTATACATATCATAAAACTCAATTTTAAAGAAAATAAAAATAAGTATAATCATCTTAAATATTTTTGTGAAGATGTCTATAATTAAATTATCAACCTCTCAACTGATAAACTTGGCTCCTCCTATAAGTGATTTATCCATTAAAGTACACAAATAAATTATATTATAATTATGTATTCTACTGTTATACTCATTATAGAAATAATAATGTATCACTTACTTTTTCAAGAAAATATATTGCCTCCAAGAAAAATATAAAACTCTATAACAAATATTCTCTTTGTAATTGCTAGAGCACAGCTAGAATATGAGTACACCTCTACCTAATTATGTCTCTAATCTCTAAACAAAATTTTACATCATAAAATTCTTTTTATATACTTGAGAATCTGAAAAATTACGTTCACATAAGTTTGTCTCAGTCTAGGAAAAATTGACAGGCTGAGCAATTAAAGGTCTTGTAGTGTTTGGTTTCACCTTGTTTATCGACATCAAATACATCAACTAAGATATACGATGTAATCTTCATCATTAATTCCATAAAATCATGTCTCAAAAGTCATTGCATGTGGTAATTAAGGTATGCATGCCAAAAAAATACCAAAAAAGAAATCCATAGTAGAAAAAAATTATGTCGGTTATACCCCATAATCCAAATAAATTACAACTTACTTTTAAAGAGAGACAATGGGCAAGAACTACATTAAACATTTCAGATTTCATCCATTAACTAGTCGAGCAAGCCTTCAACTTCAATCAACTTCAAAACAAAAAATTGATCATTGTGAAAAAGTGATTGGAAAAAAAAAATTGCCCATGGTAGTGATCATTTACTTTTTGAAGATGGTTGGCAATGGTGTTGTTAAAGGTGGTAAGAAGTTTTTCTTCTATTCTGTGCAAGTACTAGGCTAGTTCACTTTAGATTTGTCATCCAAAAAAAAAACAAACAAACAAAGAAGACATGCTTGCTTAACAGTATATTCCAACAGGCAACATGTGCTGCATTGTTGAAAACAATCCATAATGACAGTGGCAACAAAGAGTATAGGCATTATTGAAAACAATCTGATTTAATTAAAAAGAAATAAATGACTTTTTTCATTCAAAAATAATAATGAATAATATTACAACTGGCGAGCTCACATCCATTGCTTCCAAAGCCGTGTGGAAGTTAATCCCATCAATCCCACCAGCACTCAGCACACACTTCACCCTGACTCTAGTAAAACATTCCTCGTATTGCACTGCATTTTTTACGAGCAACACTAGCAATTCTTGAATCTGCAAACCCAAATCCAACTTCTTCTAAAAACGATCATCAAAATATCCAGCAGATAAAGCATAATTTTTCATGACAGAGTGAATTTGAGAATCACTGTTCATGTTGTGTGAATTAAAATCATTGTGTGTAAGCATTACAACTATTTTCTGAAGTTATAAGGATTAAGTGGTCTTTAAGTTTCACATAAACATGCATTGGTACCTAGCAGCGCGGACGCTCGTACAAATTTCTGGTTAGTTTCACTGCTGACTTTCATTAAAGAAATTGGCAATAGTGACATACAGAAAGTGACTATTATCTTATGTTTCGAGCTTCAAAAGTGCAGGATAATTTAACATTTTACATATTTGATGATAGATGTTGAACAAACCTCCAGCCCACAATTTATATAAACCAAATAGATCAACAGAAGTACCTTATCAAAGCAATCGTACCACTGTTTTCGCAATAACCCATACACCACGGGTTCATTTTCGTCTACCTCGCCTATCCTCAGCGTTTTTTTTAATTCCATTACACTATCAGCAGCAAATATTAGCCTTCCATCCTCGATTGCCTCTCTAACATCCCTCAACCTATCACAAATTCCCAAAATCATCTTCATTAAGGCCAGTAACTCCGCCTTAACATTTGCCTCCCTGACATTCACCAGCATATCATCAACGATCTCTTTAATCTCGATACCAGATGGAAGATCATTGGAGATGTGCCCCAGAAGAATGGAAAGATCATGGTGGACTTGGTCAGTCTTTGAGAAGGCGTCGTTCCCCAGGGAGAAGATGAGAGAGAAGGCATGCCGATGAGAGAGAATGTACGATTGGACTTTTGATTTAAGGTGAAGAGCCTGGGATTCGAGACGAGATTTCAAAAGGCGGAGATCCGGTACGGCTAGAGGAAAGGTTGGATCAGTGCAGTCACTGGTTGGGAGAAGGTCTCTGAGGGTGACATCCTCCATTTCAAGCCGTTGTAGCCTGGCAGTCAAGATTAAAAGATGCAAGGAAACGAGCAGACACTAAACTGAAAACAATATATATATATTTATTTATTTATTTATTTATTTATTTATTTGTTGGGTCAGTACACACCCATGCACCATTTAAAAATGTTTATTTGTAAGCATTATATATATATATATATGTTATGCCTAACATACATATACATAATGAATATATATTAGTTTGCATGTTATACTTATAATAAAATTATTTTTATTTTTTATATGACATGACTTGTCTATGAAATTCCAAAAATTAAAGTTATTTTTTTAATTTTTTGAAAAAATAGAAAATGTTTACATTTTTTTTCAAATTAAATATGAATTATTTTACTACATGTTATATTGTCCCAATTAAATTGATTTTATTTACTTGAGAACTATATTTTAGGATTTTTTAAATAATAAATAATAAGGGTATAATTACTTGGTAGAATAGATATAGGATATAATTACTCTAAATGATATAGATAATTTTGATAATTTACTCTAAGGTACTAACTATCTAAAATTGACAAAAGTAACCCTATTTACAAAGTTACCTGGATATATCGTTCAATAAAATGATATTGAGACTCTTTTTCGTTTGATATTCATTTCCATACAAATGAATATTTTTCCACTTTGAAAATTATCATATTTCATTCAAATTTTTCTTTTTTTCTTGTTCTCATCGTGTGTGCTCTTGATAGTATGTAAAAAAAATGCATGCCAATTCAATTCATTTTCAGTTATTCCTACACCATAGGCATCGATCAAATTTATCACTTTGCTACTTTATTTATTTAACATTATTCATCTTACATTGATTCAAAGAGGTCCATGTTCAACGTGAGTAATAAATTAATATCTTCTTCTTCTTCAAAGCAATCTTGTAAAACCCAAAAAAAAAGTATATAGATAAATAATACATTTTTTTCTAAAAAAAGGGGTAATATAGTAATTTTAACATAAGAAACGTCTTAACAAAATTTAGATTTAGATGACAAAATGGACTTCACAGTTGAATTCCTCTTGTGAAATATAGCTTTTATGATAAATTTCATTGAATTACGAGACAGTCAAAATTTATACAATTTGATTGATTACATGGATGCATGTATGTGTAGCTAGGTATTTATTTATATGTTGTTTAAATAATAAAAAATGATAATCATCAACAAATAATAATAAAAAATTGGAAGGAAACGAAAATGTGGCTACGAGCATACACAGCCGCATGTTAATTTTTATTATTTTAATTTAAAATAATAATAAAATAAAATAAAAAACAAATGTTAAAATGAGAAAATAGAAATTGTGGGGGAGAGAGAGGTCTTATGTGCAATGCATGAGAAAAAAAAAAGAACTAATTAAGTTCTTTTGTATTTAGTTAAATATTTTAGGGTCAGAATAAAATAGATTCAAGAACTAAAGTTGTTTCATACGATGAGTGTTTCGTATTAGTACCAAATTCTAAGAGTTTCTGTGTGAAAATTTTTGAGAGGTTGAAGTTTTCTCCTATTGAAATTTCTTTTCATTTAAGGGCCATAAATGACCATGATAATAATTCAATTCAGATTTGTTTAAAAAATTAAATTGTAAATTATTATGCTGACATTTTTGTGTTTGGTTAAATAATATGTAGTATGCTTTATGTTCATGTAGTTATAATTGCATGAAACATAGTTTAATCATAATTTACAAACTTGTATTTCATATGCACAAAAAAATTACAGATAAATGGGTGTGTGTATGGTTAATATATATAATATTATAATTGATATTATATATGCGGACTCAAAATAGGACAGCATCCAAACTAAGTTATGCAGTATTTTTCGAAGAATATCATATATTATTTTTCAAAGAATATCCATACTTTTTGGAGAATATCCAATATTTATCGATGGATGTCCAAAAAAAATATGTGAGATAGCATTTGTAAGAAAAAAAATTATCATTTTATTGCACATTTTCATTTTGTTATGAATAAATAGGACCCCATAAAGATTGAGATGTCATAAATCTCACTTCCTTTTCATCTTTTCTGTTATCATCCATTTGTAAACATCTAAATTTGTTTTTCTTAGCAATCACATATGAACAAATTTGAATGTATCTCATAAATATAGGGCATATCTATCATATTTGAAACTTATTTGAGTAAAAATCTATTAACTGACTAGGATCCCCAATTTTTTTATTCGAATCTTCAATCTTTTGAAATTACCATATCACTTCCAAATGTTTTTGCTCTAAGTTCAAGGTTCACCCCCATTATCCTGTTCGAAGGAGAAATTTATGACTATTGGTATATAAAAATGAAGACTATTTATATCGTAAAATATATGGAACCAAGCCAATGAAAGAATCTCTGAACCTAAAGATCTTTCATCTCTTGATGACAAACAAAACTTTATGTGACATAATTAAATCCAACAATGAGTCATCAATGCTATCTTTTTAGAATAATGAGATTGGTTAAAGCAAAAGATACATCAAATTTATTACAGAGTGAGTTATTGAAAGATAAGAGAGCCTAATGAATCAAACTCCAATCACTTATGAGGGATTTGAGAATATGAAGATGAGAGAGTCAAACTCTCTAAATACAATCTCTATTGTGTTTATTGATATTGTAAATCAACTTAGAATACATGGGGGGGTGATATTCATAACAAAAATTAGTGAAGGGGGATGTTTGCATATGACTGACATAATTGACCACATTATTATAGTCATTGAGGAGATCAAAGATCTCACTCAACTCTATATGCAAGAATTTTTGAGCTAATCAAAGTCTTATAAGCAAAGCTTACTCATAAGTGTATGATTTATCATCGAAGCTTCATTACAAACAAAACTCAATCTAAACTCATTAGAAATAATAAATGTTAGAGAAATGAAGCATGATAATAGAAGGATCACCAAAATTTTCAATCAAGGTAAGTATAGAGGTAAAGGTAGAAATTCATCTTCAATGATAAAGGTAATGTCTTCACTTATGGATTTTATTCTTACTCATGCAGTATCTATAAGAATAACAATCACTTATTAGAAATGGACTGTTAGTACAACTCAAAAATTCAATGCTACAATTGTAATTGGTTTGGCCGCCTAACTAAAGACTATAAACAAAAACATGCTCAACAAATTAGTCAAGACGAGGAGAAATCCACATATGAAAACCTCTTCTATATTTAAAATTCTTCTAATTGTATATTTTCATATGTTTGGTTCCTAGATAGTGACTATTCAAACCACATGTCTAGAAATAATGAATTATTTATGAACTTACAATCTTGTTAATGTAAAAATGAGCTCACAAGTAAAAATAATAATTTAGACATTGTTACTGTAAATAAAAATTGAAAGGTTAGAATTCCTATGCCCTCTGGAATAAAAATCATCAAAAAGGTTTTGTTGATTCCTAAATTAGATCAACATTTTCTGAGTGAGGGACAACTCATCTAAAAATGGTATACAATAATTTTTAATTGAAATCAATATATTATACATGAAAAAGACCCTAGAAGCATTATCTAATAGATATAAATATCCAAAAGCAAAAGCTTCCCACTAAACACAGAGAGTAATGTAGATTGTGTAGTCAATATGCATACATTATAATAGTAAGAATTCTAGCATAGAATGATGGGTCATCTAAATTATAGAAACCTAAAGCTCTTTACCCAATAGTAAAAGGTATGTGGTCTTCCCTCTAGACCACGTATATCTTTCTTCCATTTTTGATAAATGTGTATCAGGAAAATTATATAGACAACTTTTCAAAAGGAAATCACATGGAAAACATCTATGTCACTTTACTTTATCCACATTGATATTTGTGGACCAATGCCAATACATCATTTGCAAATAATAAATATTTCATCTTATTTATAGATGATTGTACTAGAATGACATGGGTTTATTTTTGTGAAATTCTTGAACATGGTAGAATAACAATCTAGAAAGACTTTAAAATGTATTAGAAGTAATAGAGGTGTTTTATTTTTGTCAATAATATTTGTTAACTTCTATGACAGTAAAGAAATCTAGAGATAATTAATTATTTCCTACTCACCACAAAAAAATAGTACAATTGAATGAAAAAATAGAACCGTGATTGAGATGGCAAGGTCTATAGTAGTAGAAAGAAACTTCTCAAATACTTTTGGGAAAAAATAATCAATACTATTGTTTACTTTCCAAATAGATATCCTACATCTACTCTGAAGAACATTACTCCTATACAAGCCTGGAGTTGAAGGAGACCAACTATTCATCATTCAAGAGTTTATGGAATTTTCTATTATTCTCAAATCTCAAAACAAAAAAAATGGATAATACCAACCTTGAATGTATTTTTGTTAGATATGGTATAACATATAAAAGGTATAAGTTACATTCAATAGATACTAATACAAATTTATTATTAGTAGATAAGTACTATTTGATGAAGTTGTGTGGAGTAGAAAATCTCAAATAACTGAGCCTAAATTATAGAGATAGGTCAGCCAAGCAAAACAATGCCCTTAATAAATTTAGAAAGTATAGAAGCTAGCAATTTTTCCATTATTGTATAATTTGTCACATGCTTCTTTGTTTCATTTAATGCACTTATACTACTATCATAACACCTATTAAATACAAAATATTATATAACATATATGAATGGTATAATTTCATCATGGTAGTGTCTCACAACTTTGAAGAGGTTGTACTGCATCAAAAATGAATCATATATATAAAAAAAGAAATAAACCTATTAAAGAAATGACTTGGACATTAGTAGATGTAACAAATGGTGGGCCTGGCTAAATTGGTATTTTGTTATTAGGATTTGGAACCTTATGCTAGAGGTCTTAGGTTCGAATCCTAGGGGATGCGACTTAGGAGGTAGAAATTAAGTTCTGACCCAAATGTAAAACCATGTGCCTGCGGGACAAATGAGACAATATTTTTTTTATAAGTAATAACATTATAATTAAAATTTTGTACAATCTAAAGTTCTAAACTATTACATTCAGCATTGAATACAATGTAAATTTTTGTTTTGATCTTTCGGATTATAACATCTGAGTTTTGTGTCTTCTCTTCATGTTATCTTCTATTTCGTTCTCTTTATATATAATACAATGTTGTAGCAAAAATAGCTTTTCATATTCTATTTAGTGGCATACTAGTAGCATAATGAGACTTTATCATTCTAAATCCTATCAGAATAGACTTTATCTCTTTTGAAATTCTAGTCCAGCTTGTCAAGGTAGCCCAAATATTTGTGGAGAACTTGCATTTGAAAAAAATATGTTTGAAAGATTATGTGCTTGTGTAGAATTCACATTTCAGATTCTCAAGAGTTACAAACAATCTATCTTTAGTTCCAAACTTTTTTTGTTTGGCTATCCATAAGAATACCGCATGCTTGGGGATGTGGTTTGTAAACCAAAAACTTGAGGTCCATTTCTTCTTCTTAGTTATATTATTTCCAGCAAGAAAATTTATAGTCATTCGACACTATCCTTCCATTGGACCTAGTTAGTGATTGCTTCTTTAGCTTTATTTATATTTCTAGCTTTTTTTATAAGAATATTTCTTGTATTTAGTAAGGATTTCCAAAAAGAAGGATTCTCTTTGGCTATTTGAGCCCATCTAATCCAAAGAAAATTTTCTTTCTCGTTAATTTTTCATAAGGTTTTTACTAAAATAAATTTTATTCCATAATTTTAAGTTTAGGGTACCTAGTCCATCATGAGAGGTGAGCTTACATACATCACTTCATGAAGATTTTGGCCAAAACCTCATCATTTGGGGACCCCCCCCTTAAAAATCTTCTACAAGCACCCACAAGTAGAATTTATAATGAATGGAGGCAGAAGAAAAATTGAAAAAAATAGCCTTCGATGGCTTGAATTACTGTGCACAATAGTTTCAATCTTTCGCTATAAATGAAATTTTGCTTGGCCATTAGTAAATGGCCAAATTTATTTTCTTTAGCAAGACAGATAATTGTGAGGTGAGTAGCCGAGAAGCTGATATTGAAACACCTAAAAATACAAAGGAAATGGAACCATATGCAAATCTGGTGCATTCTAGAATTTCTTCTTTGTGTTTAGAAGCAACTCCTCCAAAGTAGATGCTTGATTTGGAGGACTTGATATTTAAGCCTAATGTTACTATAAATTCTTTAAGCACATTCATAATAATCTCCACAGGGTGGAAATCCCCTTTTGAAAATAAGATAAGATCGTCAACATACATAAGATGTGAGTTATCAGCGCCACAATTCCATGATGAAAAGAGATGCTCCAATTCCATTGCATAGGATAGCTACCTAGATAGATATTTCATACATAATGTAAATAAATAAAGATATAGGGGATCTCCTTTTCTCGACCCTCTTTTGCCCTTGAAGTAGCATTTAATTGGAAATTAATAGCAATTGAGAAGGAAGTTGTGGAAACACATTAATAGATTATTTCCATTAATTTTAGATGGAAGTTTAGGGCCTTCATGACTTCATTTAGGAAATCTCAATTTAAAGTGTCGAAACCTTTTTGAAGATCAATTTAAGGAAGCATATTTATGATATTATCTTCCTCGCATATCTCCTTATTAATATTTGACCTAAAAGAAAATTATCTAATATTAAATGCTCTTTTATATATGTCCCCTGAACAGAATTTACAATGCTTTCAAGAACAAGCTTCAACCGTGAGGTAATTAGTTTAAAGATCAATTTATAAATCACGTCGCAGCAGGCAATTCGCCTATAATCCTTCACTAAAGAGGTGTGAAAGGACTTCGGCACCAAAGTTATGTAAGCTTGATTTATTTATTTTAACATTCTTTCTAAGTAGATGAAGCTATGGATAGCCTTTATAATATCTTTTCATATAACACTCCATGAGCTTTTAAAGAACTTTACAGTATATCCATCAGGCCTAGGTGATTTGGAACTACACATATTGAAAAAAGCATATTTTATCTCTTCGACTGTGAAGTTTAGAGATAGTAATGTGTGATCTTCTTTAATTAAAATTATCCCCCTTGCAATGTATTCATTGTAGATTATAATTCTCTCTTTTGGAGTGCCCGAAGGATCCTTATAAAACTTGACAAAGATATTGGTGACTTCTCCATGTGAGGTGGTGAAGTTGTTATCTTCTTTTTTCATTGTTATTATCTCGCTCCTTCATAATTTTGCACTAGTTAACAAATGAACGAATTTAGTGCACCTATCCTCCTATTTTAATTATCTTCTCTTTGCCTTTTGTTGAAGGAAAGATAATTCATATTCTTGCAATTTTTTAATTTGACCCTAAGGTCATACTCCTCATCTTTCAATGTTTGGGTAGGAGCCTATAGAATTTTTTTTTTGTAAGGCATTGAAAGAATTCTTAGCTATACAAACTTTAACTAATGTGGCCAAAGTGCTTGTTGTTTTAACTTTTTTAAAGGCCCTTTTAAAGCTTCCAATTTACCCACCAGTTGAAACATTATCGACCCCTTGATGTTTTTATCCCAAACACTGGTCAGTGTAGGAATGAACTAGGGGTGTGTCAACCACATATTACAAAACTTGAATGACACTCTCTTATCTTGATTATCAGTGTTTGTAGACATGATCATTAGGAAATGATTAGAAAAAAATGCCAGGTAACATGAACTCTACGTGATTGTCTAGACATAGAATTGTCATTCATAGTTTATCATTGTCCTATCTAATTTACTATATGTGCGTCCATTCGTCTAGGAAAAGAAACTACCTGACAAGGGAAGATCCTCTAGGCTAGAAGTAGAATAATAGTCAATAAAATCTTGACATTCATAGTTTGTGACAACTCTCTCTCCTACTTTGTTTAAGCCAGAAAATGGGGCGTTGAAATCTTCTATGACTACCCATGGTGAGGATTCAGCTGAGCCTTATAAGATTAGATTCTTTCAAAGAAGTCTTCTACTAGCAATAAAGTGCAACCCATAAACTATGGATAGTCTAAAACTAATTCTCCTCCCTTTATTTAAAACCCTCATGTATATGTGTTGCGTAGATATAAATAAGAAGATTTTTTTAGTAGACACCATGTTCCACATCACCATGATTTTGTCATTATGGTGAGTAGAGAAATTGTTCAGAGAGTCATACTCTCTGAACCTCATTTTTATTTGCCATGTCAACTTTTCTAAATTTAGTTTAGCCTCAATGATGGCATAAATAATAATTTGATAAGCTTTGAAAAGCCTAAGAACATCATTTTGTTTAAAGAGACAATTAAATCCCCTTATATTCCAGCTAACTATTTTCATTGAGATATTTGAACTCCACCATCAAATTAACTATAATCTCCCTCGATTTCTAATTGCATATGTTTTCATATGTTGGAGAAGCCTAGAGTTTTTGCCTTTTAACATTTTCCATGCATATTCTTTTACATATATGAACATTCTTCAGATAGAAAACTCCATCCCGTGTTCAGTTGCTCATTTGCATGATAGTGCCTCCTGTAAATCATAACATGCTCAATATCAATTTCATATTTCCGTGTTATAGATATGCCACCCTTATGAATCTCCACAATAGAACCCATGTTAAATTTTTATGTCACCCTACATATGCCACCCATACATACGGAACAAAACTATGAATCCTATGCACCTTTACATATATTCCCATTACATGAATAACCCTTACATATGTCATCCTTACATTCATAAAAAAGCCAAGAGGTCCATGTATACATATATGTATCCCCTTTACATAATCTGTTTATGTATATGCCACCTCTACATGCTCGTGTGACCCAAATCCCATCAAACATTCATGCATTTCATGAGAAAAGTTATCATATTGCATTTTGCTCAAGAGACCTCTTGAAAGATGTTCCAAAACTAACTTTCTGCTTCACCCTTGGCCATTTAGGAGGAGGAGCCCAATATTAGAATCATCTAGCACATATGCTAAAGTTAGGGCCTCCCAGTATTTAAATGTGATCAATTAGTACATAGATACACTAAGGCCATCCAAGTCATACATGGAGAGATCATTAGGCTAGTGGCTTATGGAGATTCTTACAAATACATCCTTATGCACACATGCTATATACATAATAATAATATGCATGTGTATATTGTATATACCGAAATACATTCCCAAATAGACTACATGTCCGACCCTGGTCTTAAGATATGATATCCCCATATATAGCCACATAAGCTTGTTGGCAATCATGCATATATATATATATATAATTCCAGTCTTCTTCCAAAATTTAAGGTAAGATAAGGCTAATGTAGAGCTTGCCTTACCCTACCCTTAATGACATCATTGAAATGATGCATACATGTCATTTACAATCCAAAAATAACCAAGAATACCAGGCCAAGCACCAAACAACACATACCTAGAGGTGTCTTCATCTTTTCTCAAAAAGCTCATAGATATGGAGATAATATCTCCTTTGTTCATCCTCCAAAACTCCAATCATAGTGCATAAAGGTGTCAAACAGGCTGGGCTGGCCAGGATCGGTATATTTTTTTGGGCCCATTCGGACTGGTGTGCCTTGCCTGGCATGACACGGTTCCTTGGAGGGCGAGCCTGGCATGGGCACACGGCCTGAAAAGTGCCCGAGTTTGGACCGGGCCAAGTTAGGTCAGTCAAATTTTTACAAAATTAGGGTTTTGGCACCGTGTTGTCTTTGTCCGTCGGGCATCACCGCGTCATCCCCCCTTCGGGCATCACTTGGTGCATGGTCACCCGTGTCATGCCTACATGCATGGTATGGCACATAGGCAGAAAACCCTTAGCACGTGCCTGGGCATGACACTGTAGCATGTTATATCGGGCCAGGCATGACTAAACCATGTCAGGCTTTGAGTCGAGCTCGAGCCGCCCGGCCCGTTAGACACCTATAATAGTGTCACCAAATGATAAAAGAACCACCATGTGATAAAAGAACCACATTAAATCTTAGTTTTATAGGAGCTGTGATCTTCTATAACCCTTCTAAAGGGTCTGGTGGGGATGTACCCTTCAAAGAAGTATCCTTTATTTTAATTTTGTTTATAAGGTTAGGGTATGACCTTTCTCTTGGTGCATCTAAATCTTTCTTTTTTTTTCTTTGGTCTAACCACTTTAAAGCCTTCTTTTTCACCTTCAGACTGCTAAGCACCGTATTCCCTTAGTTCTTGTTGGGGGATTTAGGGACTTAACTTTTGAGGATTATGCATCTCCTCGAGATGCTAGAAGCTGGTCTTCCTCTATACGTGAGTTCATTTACAAATTCTTGTTAGAATAGGACCCTTTAGCTGAAGCAGTAAGGCTTTATGGATTTTCTTTACATTTATCTTTAAATTTCACTTCTAACATCCCTTTTCACCTACAGTTGCTTAGCAAGTACCTGAATATCAAGCAAGACTTACGATATATGGGCAGATTCTCATATACAGCTGGTTGATAGATATTTGAACCATTGAGAAAATTTAGAATTATTTTATTTGGGGTGTCTCCATTTAAATCTATTTCAACTAACACTCTAGCATATGTAATTTTGAACATATTTGAGTTTAGTTTATTAATGTGCAATGGTTGCCCGATGCAACTCACAATTTTGCTTAGGCTAATAGTGTTTCATAAGTTCATGAAGTTTGGGAATCTCACCCAAATTGGTATTTTTGTCATTTTTTTAAACCCATAATGAAATCCCACGGGTAGAGGCTTTACATAGAGTGGTTTGCCAAAAACTAGACAAGACCCCAATTTTAATACATCCTTTATATCTTAAGGATTCTTAAATTTAAAGAATATCCAGCCACTTAGATGCTGGATGACCTAGACACTTATTTTCTATTGTTCATCAATGAACTTTTTCAAAAGGAGCTACCCAAGGTTTCTTGTCACAAAATAATCTACTAAGTAGTATTTTCAGAGCTCCATGTCATTGTGTGAGTCATCATTTTCAAAAAACACCTGACATGGTTGACTAGAGGAAAGATAAGTGAGTTTGGATGTATTATCCAGGGTTCTATTTCTAAAAAAATGATACTCCATGGCACTTTGTTCTTCCCAAATATTTTTGGGTGAATATTATCAACCTCAACAACCACGCTTCCATTTATGACATTCGGAATGGAGGGGTTTATCTCCTTTTTTTTATAAGTAATAAAAATTTTATTTATCAAAAAATTCTGTACAACCTAAGAGAGAATCAATCTATTACATTCTTTGCTGAAAGCAATATAAATTTTTGTTTTGATTTTTAAGTAAAAAATCTACATCTTTGGATTTTTCTTCAAAGAATCTTTGGTTTCTTTCCTACTAGATGTGATATATAGTTGCTGCCAGACACGCCTTACAAAGATTATTCTTGGGGGTTTCAGTCGCATATAGCTTTTCCATATCCTTAAAATAGGTGTGGAATAGTGCTCATATCTTCATTGATTCCAGTCTAGTGTTTCAACTTATTCCAGATGAATCTAGAAAGATAACATTCAAAAAATATGTGTTGTATGGATTCTACGTGGCTAAAAAATTCACAAGTAACATTAGGAAGCATTGTGAATGTCCGGTCTTTGGTTCTAAGCTTCCCTTGCTTAGTAATACATAGATTTATCGCATGATTTGGTACATGATTCCGTATCCATATTATTTTGGTCCAGCTTTTATCTTTTTTTTTCTCGATCTCCAATTAGATATTTATAGGAATCTGAGATAATCTTGTGATTATTTCCTCACATTTTCAGAATTGATTTTGCTCATTCTTTTAAGCCAGCTTTGTTAATCAAGATATTCCTAACAAGGACCCCCCAAAAAAGGGGTCTTCTCTTGATAATTAATAATCTCAAATGCTTTGAGAATTGAGATAGAAGTGATAGTTCCACTTAATTCAAAATGAGTCTTCTTTTCTATCTATCCGACATAGAGTTTTTAAAAAAAAATATTTATTCCATATGAAGATATTTAGGATACCAAGACCTCTGAGGGGTGTGGGTAAGCAAACTTTTCCCATAAGACTTTAGGCCTATATCTGCGTCCTCTTCATAAGAATCTTCTATATACTCCTTCAATTGCATTTATGGAGATAAGGAGGAAAACTGAGAACCAATATTCCTCAATTTATTGAATCACTATGTGTAGGAGCTCTAACCTTCTCACAATTGAATGGATTTTACCTACCCATTGGTGAGTGACGGGTATAATTTTAGCTAGGAGGTTGTGAATTAAGAGGTGATAAGGCAACTAGAAGAAAGTGGGACTCAGGGGAAGACGAATGGGATAACCCCTTCTTCATAACCAAGTATTTTAATAATTTATTGCTTGATTTCATTGTTTACCCCTCCAAAGAAGATATTTGATTTTGAGGGATTAACATTAAGACCAAAGACTGCCACAAAAGCTTTAAGTATTTCCAGAAATATATTAATGGAGGAAAAGTCACCTCTAGAGAAGGGGGTTTATCTATTTATGTTTATCTTTTATAGATCTAAAAATGTTTTCAGATATATGATGATTTGATTATGCATCTTTTTCATTAAACTCAAAGGGGGATAGATTTTGGATGTTTGTCTCGTCAAAGGGGTTTAACCCCTCAATATTAATAGAGTACAATTCATTACCATTCTTAGCAAGTTTATCAAAAGAGAGTGCAATCGAGCAATTATTTTCACAAAACTCATAAGTAGAACGTTTGTACCCCCAGATCGATGATTATCGTCGATATTTGGTATTACATTGTGTTTGTTGCAATGAGAAACCTAAATAGATTGCATGTCTTGATGTTTACCATGATAATTAGCATTCATAGTAAGTGCGAAAAGTGATTGATTATTATTTTTATGGATTCATTCATCATTTTCACATAAATCCATGTTTTGAGCACATTTTTAGGTAAAAACTCATTCAAATCAAAGGATAACTTACTTAAAAATGTTTTTTGAGAATTATCATCATCAATTAGGTATTCTAAAGCTCCCAAGTCATATTCTAAGCAAATTATCAGCCATCATCTCTAATTTAGCATCGGGAATCGAATGTTTTTGCTTTGGGAATCCATAGCACTTTGTTGAACATCTATGAACTCAGTTGTTTTTAGGTTTTCACGAGAATTTGTAGTATTTATATCGGGCGATCTTTTAGAAGTGCCCATCTAATAAGCTAAGTGACTCGGGGAGATTAGTTTCTAAGTCCAGATTCTTCTATCTCCATAATCCATATTAGCTTCAAATTTGGAAGGCCATAAATACATTACCGAGATGAGGATTTGGAAAGATGAAAGAAAATCGTGGAGGAGAGTGGGAGAAGAATTTTGGAAAAGATTATTTTCTTACAATAATTTCTATGTTTGTAGGTGAGGTTACACAGAGTGAACAATATTGATATGTCCATATGGGGGCAGGCAACCAATCAATAATTAGGTGGGCCACCAGGCAACTAGTTAACACTTGGGTTAGGGCTTGATTTCTGCCTCCCAAGTTAAATCCCTAGGACTTGAACTTAAATCCTATAAATATCACCACATTATATTGATTGACCTACTTGGCTCAATTGGTATTGTATTATTAGGATTAGTAGCCTTATGCTAGAGGTATCATGTTCAAATCATAGGGGACGTGACTTGCAAGGTAAAAAGTAAATATTGATCAAAGTATTAAATCATGTATTTTTGGGGTAAAGCATACAATATTGGTATGCCTAAATGAAGAGCCAGAAAACTAATTAACACTCAAGTGTAGCCATCCGTGGACCGATGTTGATTGGGGCCCACTATTTGTTATAGTAGAACTACCTTAAAAAACATGGTATTGGGATTAAATGGCTTTTTAAATTTAAGAATTTGACAAATAGTAACAAATTCATCTTCGAAGCCGGAGTAGAAGCCAAATAAAAATTATTAACAGACTAGTAGAGACTACTTTGAAAACATTTTTTTCAGTTGCTTGATTAGAGACTACGAGACTAGTAGTTTCATTAAATGGAAATAAGGGTTGGCCTATGTTCTATCTAGACATTGAATTATCCTTCTTGAATGGTGACCTGAAAGAATAAATTTATGTTCACCAACCCCTTAAATTTACAGTAAAAGGGTATGAATATATATATATATATATATAAAACAAGGCTCTCTATGAGTTTAAACAATCAAATCATGCTTGGTACACTCAAATTAACTCATATTTGTTTACTCGGGTGTTCAATAGAAGTATAAGTAAGCTTATGTTGTATGTTAAAAGAAATAATATTAATAAAATATTGATTGTTGCTCTTTATGTGGATGATAACATTTTTAAGTGTAATAATTTTGAAATCATTAATCTCTTTATAAAGGATATGATGGAGATATACAAAATGTATGATATGGGACTTCTTCATCAATTTTTAGGGATAAATATACTACAAGATCCATGGGTAGTATCTATAAATCAAATCAAGTTATATATATACCATTTTATTGAGGTAAGGGATGAAAAATTGTAAATCAATCTCTTCCTTATTGATTAAAAACCAAATATTTAAATTTATTGGAGGTAAATTAGTAGATGAAAGTCAATATAGAAGCTTGGTTGAAACCATTTTATATGATTCTGCTACAAAACACAATAAAGTGTACTAAGTAAACATATTATCATGGTTTATGCACTCACCAAACCAATTGCATCTTGGTTGTAAGGCTCAAAAAAATTTATATTATTTTTATCAGTTTAATTATTATTATGAATTAAACAAGTTGATTAAATAAGAAAATATATGTTTTTTGACAATTATTTCATGTTCAAAAATAATTTAGGGATTGAAAATGGTGAATAATGATACGAAGCTTATTATTTTTGAAGTTTTAGAGAAAAAGTAAAGCATAGTTGAATTTTGATCTCATAGGGACAATTTGGTCATTTAATATTAATTAGAAGATTAATTTTATTTGTTTCATTTCTCTCTCCATTTCATGGTTTGTAACTTGTTATTCTTCTTCAATCTATGTTTCATTCTATTCTACTTTATTTCTTTACCAAAATTGTTGAAATAAAACATAAAATTCATGGTTTGTTGGCAATTTTTAAACTATAGAGTGATTAAGCTAGAAAACCATTTATTTTAAACCAAAAATATTCATGGAAGGGCATTAATCTCAAAAAGGAAGGCTGGAATTTAATTTAGTATAAGTATTTTTCCTTTCTTGCTAGATTTATTAAATTATGATTAAAATTACATAAATTCTCATCCTCATTTTTCCTTTTGTTTTAGAATGAGTTTGAATACTAGTTATAGAGCTTAGATTGTAATATTGGAGCTAGGGTCGAAGGGCTAAGGCATATAAAATTTTGTTTAAGATAGAAAATCCCTAGAAACACAAAAAAACTTAATGTATTTTTAATTGTGATATATGATTAATTGCTAGAAACTAATGAATTTGAAATAATGAAATTATTTTTTATAAATTTAGAAACTCGTTTACATATGTATTTTTTTGAGACAATTATTAAAAAAATTAAATAGATGTTTAGTTATGTGTAAATAGTACCAAAAATAATGATTAATGAATTGTATGGATACTTCTGAAATGAGACTATTTTAAAATGCATGTTCAACATACTCTATGAACTATATAATATAGTGAATGAAAGTTGAATAATTCTGAAAAAAAATACACAATTTTGTTTTATGATTTTGAGGTAATTATTAATCCTTGCAAGGACTTGAAGGGTTAAAATTATAAAAATATACATTGAAGTAGGGATTAGATAAGCCCTTTGGAGAATGACTCTAAACTTTATTGACACTTGTAGTAAAATTCTTCTATGTGAAGGCAGTAGTAACCAGGCTGGAAACTAGTAAAAATTTCATGAGTCTTCAAATCATGTGAGTTAGTATGTATGTAAATATTTATAAATTTATAGATTTATAGACTTATAGACTTATTGACTTATTGATTTATAGATTTATAGACTTATCGATTTATAGACTTATTGATTTATAGACTTATAGACTTATAGCCTTATAGACTTCTAGATTTCTACACTTTTTCATATATTCATATATTCGTGTATTTATATATTTATACATTCATACATTGATACATTCATCCATTCATACATTGACACATTCATACATTCATACATTCATACATTCATTTATTCATTTATTCATGTATTCATACATTCATACATTCATACATTCATATATTCATACATTCATATATTCATACATTCATATATTCATACATTCATATATTCATACATTCATATATTCATTTATTCATATATTTATTTATTCATATATTCATATATTCATACATTCATGTATTCATATATTCATTTATTCATACATTCATAAATTCATATATTCATGTATTCATGTATTCATGTATTCATTTATTCATACATTCATATATTCATGTATTAATACATTCATGTATTCATTTATTCAATTATTCATACATTCATATATTCATGTAATTATGTATTCATGTATTCATACATTCATATATTCATTTATTCATGTATTCATATATTTATATATTCATGTATTCATACATTCATTCATTCATACATTCATTCATTCATTTATTCATGTATTCATGTATTCATTTATTCATACATTCATTTATTCATATATTCATTTATTCAAATAATCATATATTCATTTATTAATATATTTATACATACATATATATATATATATATATATATATATATATATATATATATATATATATATATATTTATTTATTTATTTATTTATTTATTTATTTATTTATTTATTTATTTATTTATTTATTTATACATATACATATATATATATATATAGATTTATATATTTATACATTTATTTATTTATAAATTTACACATTTATATATTTATACATTTATATATATATACATTTATATATTTTTATATTTATACAATCATACATTATATATTTAAATATTTATACATTTATACGTTTATATATTTATATATTTATATATTTATATATTTATATATTTATATATTTATATATTTATATATTTATATATTTATATATTATATATTTATATATTTATATATTTATATATTTATATATTTATATATTTATATATTATATATTTATATTTATATATTTATATATTTATATATTTATATATTTATATATTTATATATTTATATATTTATATATTTATATATTTATATATTTATATATTTATATATTATATATTTATATATTTATATATTTATATATTTATATATTTATATATTTATATATTTATATATTTATATATTTATATATTTATATATTTATATATTTATATATTTATATATTATATATTTATATATTTATATATTTATATATTTATATATTTATATATTTATATATTTATATATTTATATATTTATATATTTATATATTATATATTTATATATTATATATTTATATATTTATATATTTATATATTTATATATTTATATATTTATATATTTATATATTTATATATTTATATATTTATATATTTATATATTTATATATTTATATATTTATATATTTATATATTTATATATTTATATATTTATATATTTATATATTTATATATTTATATATTTATATATTTATATATTATATATTATATTTATATATTTATATATTTATATATTTATATATTTATATATTTATATATTTATATATTTATATATTATTATATTCATATATTTATATATTCATATATTTATATATTCATATATTTATATATTCATATATTTATATATTCATATATTTATATATTCATATATTTATATATTCATATATTTATATATTCATATATTTATATATTCATATATTTATATATTCATATATTTATATATTCATATATTTATATATTCATATATTTATATATTCATATATTTATATATTCATATATTTATATATTCATATATTTATATATTCATATATTTATATATTCATATATTTATATATTCATATATTCATATAGTTATATATTCATATATTTATATATTCATATATTTATATATTTCATATATTTATATATTCATATATTATATATTCATATATTTATATATTCATATATTTATATATTCATATATTTATATATTCATATATTTATATATTCATATATTTATATATTCATATATTATATATTATATATTATATATTTATATATTTATATATTTATATATTTATATATTTATATATTTATATATTTATATATTTATATATTTATATATTTATATATTTATATATTTATATATTTATATATTTATATATTTATATATTTATATATTTATATATTTATATATTTATATATTATATATTTATATATTTATATATTTATATATTTACATATTTATATATTTATATATTTATATATTTACATATTTATATATTTATATATTTATATATTTATATATTTATATATTTATATATTTATATATTTACATATTTATATATTTATATATTTATATATTTACATATTTATATATTTATATATTTACATATTTATATATTTACATATTTATATATTTATATATTATATATTTACATATTTATTTATTTACATATTTTATATTACATATTTACATATTTACATATTTACATATTTACATATTTACATATTTAATTATTTACATATTTACATATTTAATTATTTACATATTTACATATTTACATATTTACATATTTACATATTTACATATTTACATATTTACATATTTACATATTTACATATTTACATATTTACATAATTACATATTTTTATATTTACATATTTAAATATTTACATATTTACATATTTAATTATTTACATATTTACATATTTACATAATTACATATTTACATACTTACATACTTACATACTTACATATTTACATATTTACATATTTACATATTTACATATTTACATATTTACATATTTACATAATTACATATTTTTATATTTACATATTTAAATATTTACATATTTACATATTTAATTATTTACATATTTACATATTTACATAATTACATATTTACATACTTACATACTTACATACTTACATATTTACATATTTACATATTTACATATTTACATATTTACATATTTACATATTTACATATTTACATATTTACATACTTACATATTTATATACTTACATATTTACATAATTACATATTTACATATTTATATATTTACATATTTATATATTTACATATTTATATATTTACATATTTATATATTTACATATTTATATATTTACATATTTATATATTTACATATTTATATATTTACATATTTATATATTTACATATTTACATATTTATATATTTACATATTTATATATTTACATATTTATATATTTACATATTTATAAATTTACATATTTATATAATTACATATTTATATACTTACATATATATATATATATATATATATATATATATATATATATATTTACATATTTATATATTTATATATTTACATATTTATATATTTACATATTTACATATTTATATATTTACATATTTACGTATTACATATTTACGTATTTATATATTTACATATTTACATATTTATATATTTACATATTTATATATTTACATATTTATATACTTACATATATATATATATATATATATTTACATATTTATATATTTACATATTTATATATTTACATATTTACATATTTACGTATTACATATTTACGTATTTATATATTTACATATTTACATATTTACATATTTATATATTTATATATTTACATATTTATATATTTACATATTTACATATTTATATATTTACATATTCATATATTTATATATTTACATATTTATATATTTATATATTTACATATTTACATATTTATATATTTACATATTTATATATTTACATATTTACATATTTACATATTTATATATTTATATATTTATATAATTATATATTTATATATTTACGTATTTACGTATTTACGTAATTATGTAATTACGTATTAACGTACTTACGTATTTACGTAATCACGTATTTACGTACTTACGTACTAACGTGATTACGTACGTACGTATTCACGTGAGTACGTATTTACGTACTCACGTTATAACGTGATAACGTACGCACGTACTCACGTACCTACGTATGTACTTACTCACGTACTCACGTCCTCGCGTCCTCGCGTCCTCGCGTCCTCGCGTCCTCGCGTCCTCGCGTCCTCGCGTCCTCGCGTCCTCGCGTCCTCGCGTCCTCGCGTCCTCACGTACTCACGTCCTCACTTACTCACGTACTCACGTACTCACGTACTCACGTACTCACGTACTTACGTACTTACGTATTTACGTATTTACATATTTACCTAAATATATACTTACATATTTATATATTTACATATTTACATATTTATATATTTTCATATTTATATATTTACATATTTATATATTTACATATTTTTATATTTATATATTTATATATTTACATATTTATATATCTATATGTTTATAGATCTAATGATTTATTTATTCATATATTTATGTATTTTGAGATTTAAAGATAGATTTATATATTATAGTTTTATACATTTATAGTTTTATATATTCATAGATATATATATTTATAGATCTATATTATTATAGATCTATAGATTTATCAATTTATATATATACAAATTTATATATTAATAAGTTTATAGATCTATAGATATATAGATATATTGATCTATAAAACTATAAATATATAAATTAATAGATTCATAATGATTTTTAGATTTTTTATATTTATATTATATATATATATATATAAATATATAAATATTTATATATTTATGTATTTTAATCTTTATATATTTATATATTTATTTGTGTGTGTGTGTGTGTGTGTGTATTGATTTTTATATTTGTTGATTTATATATTTATTAATTTATATATTCCTAGATGTATATATTTGTATATTTAATGTTATATATATATATATATATATATTAATTTATATATTTATACACTTATATACTTATAGATTTACATATGAATATATTCATATACTTATATATTTATATTGTTATATATATACATATGTATGTATGTATAGATTTATATATTTATTTTTTTTATATATTTATATATTTATATATTTATATATTTATATATTTATATGTTTATATTGAAGATTTACAATATATATATATTGTAGAAAAAAAATCAGAAATCCCAAATGGAATTTCGCAATGTGCAGGGTGAAATTCATTTATTTGGATTATTTCATAGTCTTATAAATGTATTTTTACAAGTTGAACCTGAGGGAAATAAGCAATGGAAAGTTATAAAATTTCTAATGTACTTACTTAATTTTACAAGCACAAACATGCTGAGTAATTTTGTAATCCTTTTTTAGTTGTGACTTTATAAAAGATAAAATTTCGCAATGAGTAATTTTTTCATGTTACGATTCTACCACTTAGTTGTCACATAATTTTTACTAACTAATATTTTCTTCATGACTTTGGCATTATCTTGGAGTCTGAACTACATTAGTTTTAAAAGATAATTTAATCCAAGTTGTTTTTTTAATACTATGGTAACCATCTACTACACTAGTACCAGAAGTTGTGACATTTTTCAGTGTTGTGACATTCATTATAGAATCAAAATCATATAACACCAAATAATTGTTAGTCGTTATAAACATTTCCCACCCCAACTTTTTACTCTTGAGGGGAACATCCTCAGTAGTGTATTCTTGTCGTTACAACTATTTATTCTAGTTTTCAAAGAATAATTATCTCAGTTGTGACATTCTTTCTATTACAATGACTAATCTTATTTTGTGATATTCTTGCCATGACAATTATTTATTCTAGTCATTATTTGTTTCTAATAATAATTATCTCAATTATGATATTCTTGCTACCTTTACATTGAGTGAAGAAGTACCGTAATCAGAGCATTCCTTTTCATTGTGACTTTTGCACTTTAGAGGAGATTTAAAGCAACGAAGAAGCCACCGCCTCAACCTAATTCTACTTGAAAATCCACACAATAGCTCGATGGGATAATTATTGCATAATAGGAGGACTTAAATATTTTTCCAAAGAACGAGAGGGGTTCAGATTTCAAGGCCAATAGCATGCAAAATCATTGGTAATGAAAACTCCATTGTCTACTTAGGGTTAAATTCAAGGTGAACATAAGCAAGAATTGATTCGCAATAGAATTCAAGACCTCGATCCTCATAATAGTTGTCATTGGGAACCTCGATTTGACGAAATGAACTATGGAATATCTTAGATGAATTCTTTCCCATTGTCAAGTTAAATAGGGATCTAGAATTAGTTTATTATTTTTATGTAAGATGATTATGGTTCTATAATGTTTATTTGTAGTGAGGTTATGGTTTGATTATTGATAGATATGGATTTATTTAAAATGGTGATATAAGATTTTACACTAGCATAGATTTATACATGTTAGTCATGATTGATGGAGACAAGTAAGTCATGGGACATACTAACAAGATTTGATCTGATGGAAGTGATATCCCTTCTAATATTATTTTGTGAGATGAATATATATGTGGAGACCATAAATTTATTATTTCATTATGATATTTTATAAGAAATAACATTCAAATGATGGTGGTTTATGTAGAATGTCTAATGTATGAGTTTTACCATAGTATGAGAGTTGTGTGTTAGTTATGAAATTTAGTGATAGGTAAGGCATCATATACATATAAGTTGATGTATTTCATAAGGTGGGGTGACAATCATTCGTATCATCTTATCTTATAATATTTATTTTGGTAAAATTTATAGAAAGATATATATTAATTGATAAGAGCATGAAATTTATGAAACCAATAGCACAAATATAATTATTATTATATCATTTCCATCTTTTATGATTTAAGAGATTAGAGAATAGAAATACACACATGAAGTAATAGTAAAGAGTAATTAACATATATATTAAAAGGAGTAAAAATATGTATGACATGTGAATGGAACAAGTATGGTTTTGGTGGTTAAATATTGATGGCACAACTATGAGGGACTATCCTTAGAAGTGATGGTCCAAAAGTAATAACTACCTTTTAGACTAATAGGACAAAGGAGCAATTTTATATTAATTTATCCTTAATCTGATAGTCTATCTAAAGAAATCTCATCACACACAAAGAGGTAAAATAACCTTATAATCCAAGTTTGTTTACGAAAGTCAAGTCTATCTACTCACCTCAAGCAGTATTTAGTTCACGACTGGTTGGTCAAACTACCTTTTACAATTCATATGAGATTGATATATGGACTTATATTCATCTTTACTACTTGTATGACTCATATACTTGTAGACCATTATTAGACAAAATTAATCACCTAATGAACTTTTGAGATTTAATCACAAATGATAGGTTCTAGCACTGTAATATAGTCACAATTAGTTCTGAAGCTATTTCCAAAGATTATATGAGTTTAATTGGTCAATTTAAGTTGACATAATTTTTTGTAAAAGGATAGTTCTATTTATAGTTTGTTGGATAATAATTATTACTTAGTATTTATTTTGTGTTTTATTTTATTTTCTTTTTCTTTTTGTTTGTTTTGTAACCACACTTGCATGGATCAAAGCTCTATGACCAAGCCAATACCTATGAACCCATAAATTGAGAGAACGAGAAGAAATAATTTGTGATATAGAAATGTAAAAGAAAACACAGAGGATATAAATAATAATAAAATTAACTGAGGGGGTGAACAAGCTATTCAATATCTCATTCCTCACTATACCTTGGGAGACTATTAGTAGCCAATATTGATGGATAGCTATTCTAAGATTCGAATACAACTGATATATATGAACCACTTTGAGTTAAATCTCAGCATCATAATAACTATGTAATAATATCAATATGGTAAATAAGTTTTAGAAGATTTTAATAAATATGTTGAGAGTCAAGACATTCAAGGAGTTGTGCAACACTATGAAGATGCATGAAGTTAGCTAGAATGTGATCAAACTTAAACCTTTCTCATTTTCTTTGAAAGAAAAAGTAGTAGATGATTTTAGCGTATTTATCTAGAGGATAGGTTGAGAGTTGTGACAAACTTGTATAAGATTTTTTCATCAAGTTCTGGCCCTTACCGAGATAAGGGCTTTCCAATGAGAAGGGTCTTCTTTGGAATTGTGATAGTCCCATATACTATGTAAACTGAGATAAACATGGTGGACCCACTTAATCCAAAGTGTGTTGTCCTCTTTGTTATTAATCTTCCAAAGAGTCTTGTAAAAAAAGGCTTTGTTCCATGTAGTGATATCAAGAAGGCCAATGCTTCCACAAGAAGTATGCGAGCATACTTTGACCCAAGTAACTTTAGGCCTATATCTTCTCATTTTGGGTCCGCCCCATATAAATCTTTTACATGCATTATCAATCACTTTTAAGATATAATTAGGCAAAAGAAATACCAAGAACTAGTATTTTTCAATACCTTATATCACCGTGCGAAGTAGCTCTAATCTTCTCAATATTGAAAGAATTTTACTCCCCCATTGATGAATGGTTGAGATACTTTTGTTCAATAGAATAGAAAACTGAGAAGTTATTAGGCAGCTTGAAAATAAGGGAACGCCAAGGAAAACAAATGGTAGAGTACCCTCCTTGAAACCTGAATTTTATAGAATATCCATTTTAAGTCTTTGCCCCACTCCTCCAAATAAGATATTCAATTTGGAGGAGTTGACGTTTAAGCCCGATACAGTTAAGAAACATTTTAGAACATTGATACTTACAATAATAGAGTTCCAATCACCTCTAGAGAATACAATCAAATCATCTGCATGCATGAGATGAGATATTTCTAGAGGGGCGCATCCCGGGTGATAGGTGAAGAGCTCCGAGGATGTTGCAAAAGCTAGTAGTCTTGAATGGTATTACATGTAAAGTGCAAAGAGATAATGAGAGATGGGATCTCCTTACCTAAGGCCTTTGTTGCTTTTAAAGAATCCATGAAGTTGTCCATTTATGGCAATATAGAAGGAAGTGGTGCTTTTGCATTCGTATATGATATCGATTAATCATGAAGGAAAGTTTAGTCCATAGAGGACTTCTTTTAAGAAATCTCATTCAACCGAGTCAAAAACTTTTTGCAAGTCTATTTTAAGGAAGCATCAGTGGAGAGATTTTTTTCCTTGCATATCTTCTAGAGTTGTCAAACGGGCCGGGCTGACCCTTTTTTTTTTGAGCATGAGCGTGCCTTCGTGCCTGACCCAGCACAATTTAAAAAAGCTGGGCCCGACAAGGCCCGCATGCATGGCAGGTCGTGCCGTACGATTCGGGCCTCGTGGGACCGTCGTCGGGTCCAATCAGATCCAACCCGTGGTCTTTTTTATGGGAGGGGCGATCGCGGGGTCGGGCTCGGGGGACACCCAACATGGGATGAACCCGTGCCGGTGTGCCGTGCCACGGGCCGAACCGTGCCAGGTCAGGCACGGCATGGCTCGTGCCTAACCCGGGCACGAGATTTTTCCGTGTCGTGCCTCATGTCGGGCTGGTTGACACCTTAATATCTTCTTATCAATTCTTGTACAAGAAGAAAGTAATCATAAATTAATCTATCCTTCACATAAGCTCTTTAGGCTAAATTTATTATGCTACCCAACACCATTTTCAAGCAAGATGTGATGAGTTTGGCAATGATCTTGTGATTACATTGCAACATGATATAGACATATAGTCTTTAACCGTGCTTGCATGTGAGGATTTTGGTTTTAAAGATATGTATGCATGATTTATTTGTCGTATCATTCTTCCGGAATGTAAGAAGCTATTAATTGCTTTGATTACATCTTTTCAGATCTCATTCCATGAGAATTTTAAAAATTTTGTTGTGTACCCAACAGGACTGGGTGACTTAGAATTACGCATAGTGAAAAGGGCTTCCTTTATCTCATCTGGAGTGAATGACAAAGAAAGTATTTTGTGATCTTGTTGTAGAACTCTATTACATTTCAAGATTTGTTCATCTATTTCCTCCACTCTACTTGAAGTGTTTAAGAGGCCATTGTAGTATGTAACAAAAGTTTCCACTATATCTTCCGTAGATGTTGTGCAGCCCCCATCTTCCTTTTCTATTGACACAATCTTATTTTTCTGGAATTTCGAACTCAATAGGGCGTGAAAAAATTTGGTGCACCTATCTTTCTGTTTTATGTAATTAATTTTAGCATTTTGTATTAGGAAAGAAAGTTCATACTCTTCAAGTTTCCTCATTTTTATTTTAATGGATACTTCTTCCTCTCTCATTGATTGGCTGGGGCAATTCTGATTGTTGGATTGGAGCTCTTGTAGGATTTTCCTAGTGAGGGCCACCCTTGAGCTAATATGTGCATAGTATTTTTCATTCAGTCTTTTCAAGGGATCTTGCAATGTTTTCAATTTCTTAACTAGCTATAACATATAAGACCCTCTATTCTCTTCTTTCTAGTTCCTAAGTAGTGTAGGGGCGAATTCTTTGTTTAAGAGCCACATATTGTAGAACTTAAAAGGAATTTTCCTTTGCTTATCATCCGGTTTAGTGGTGATTACTAGTGGACAGTGATCTGATATAACTTTTGGAGTTAGGAATCTTACGTGACTATTTAATCACAAATTTAGCCACTCGCTATTAACTATAGCCCTATCCAGTTTGCTAGAAACTCTACCATTGGACCAAGTAAAGAAAATTTCAGAAGATGGTAGGTCTTCTAAACTTACTTTTGAAGTACAAATGATGGCGTATTGATATTCATAATTTGTTACTATTTTCACTCCCATCCTATCTAGACCCGAAAGTAGGGAGTTGAAATCTACCATTACAACCCATGGTGAATCATCCATAACTCCTCTTTCGTTTAAATCACTCCAAAGGACTTTCATATTGGAAATAGAGTATATTCCATATACTATAGAGATTCCAAATGATAGTCCACCCCCTTTATCTCGTGCATGAAAAAGCATGTGATGAGACATGGAAGAGATGATTTCTAAGCTTGTGGTTTGGCTGTCCCACAGGACTAAGATCCTGTCGTTACTATAAGTAGAGAAGTTGTCAAAAGGTTTATATCCCTTGAACTTTGTTTTCATGAGCCAGGCTATTTTCTCACTATTTAACTTGGTTTCTATGATGCCAAAAATATCTATTCTATAGGCTTTGAACAGCCTAAAAATTTCTTTGTGGTTTAAAGGGTAATTAAAACCCCTAACATTCCATGAGACAATTTTCATAAAAGGTTCGACTGGCATTCTCTCCATAATATTCAAGAATAATTATCCGTTTTGAAGTTACATAGCACTCAATATAGCAAGAAAATGAACCCCCTACATCATTCCAGAATCACATGAAGATGCCTCCAGATAGTCCCATCACATATTCCACCCTTATCACCTATATCACTTTTATCACATATGTCACCCTTACATTCGATGCTATACAATATTCACTCTTTCCCTTACATATACTTTTGGTTACATATTTATGCCTACCCTTACAATATGTTCACCTTCCCTCACATGGTAATACATCACTTTTAACACATTGACACTCACCATTGATTTGGTAATAACAAATTGCTTCAGGTTTTAAACTACCCTTATAGTAACTTTCCCATCCCTCACATGAAAAAATCTCACTCCTAGCAGTACATTCATATTCATCCTTCCTAGCTACCCCAACACGCCTTGCGTTACATAAGTCTTTCACATATGTGCCCGTTTTACAAACCCTAAAAATCCCCATACAATCAAGCAGTTCAGGATTTTTTTGGTGTAGTGAGATCTGCTATAATAATCTTTAGATGACCATCTTCTATATTCACTATTTTATGAATTAGGTAGCTCTCTCTCCATACATATTTTTCCTGCCCATAGTTGTAGGACTGTCATTATAGAGAGTCTCTCCTCTCACATCCCCCCTATACAAAACATACATATCTCATGCAACTTTGCATGGAATTACTATATATTTCTAGCATATATTTGTTTCCCTTACATTAAAAAACCACATCTCTCACATGATATTCCCCACTTTACATTGAATTTTCTCCTAGTAGTATTTCCCTTTTTTTTACGCTACTCCTGATTAATGTATAATTTATGTTGAGTGTTTTAAACACATATGCCCTCCTTACCTCGACGAATGAGTCTCAGCCCCCCATGTGTTCATACATTTACATCAGTAGATTCTTGCATATTACGTAATAGCTCATTATGGGTAGATTCATGCTGGTTACCTTTAACATTGACTTCTAGTGGCTATTTTAATTTTGAAATTTAGCTTTTTAGCACACAATACTCAACACATCCTCCATGAATTTCCTCGAGAGCCTATCGACCAATCTCTTGTCCTGGCATTACAATTTAGAAGAGATTACATAAAGATTCTTTCCACGCCTTACAATTCCATCATACATTACTCCATGTACATCATTTCTCCTATAACAATTAGCATATTCTACCCATACAGCAGATTCCCAGTGTAATGCCAAGTAGAGAGTTATCATAGGCTTCTGCAGACTTCCCATGCATACATTCACTTCCACAAAATTGTTTCCACTTTTTTGTTTTAAAAGTCATGCAGCTATAAGCTTTCCCATTTTCTCCACTACATATTCCATCATACACATATAAGTATGCCATCAACCAAGAGAACCCACTTAGAGGTGCCCTCACCTCTCCCCAAATATTTCTTAATAAGTGTATGCGAGAGAGCATACTCATTCTCTCCTTATTCTATCCTCCAAAAATCTAAAAGAGAAACCTCCAAAAAAAGTATTACAGTTTCAAACCTCATTTTTTTAGGGGTAGAGGACCCCTCAAAAAAATACCACTTATGCTGATCCATAAGGGACAGATCCCTTCATTATTGCATTGGTACTGCCTTTGTTCCTGAGATTCTGTGATGGACCATCTCTATTGCCAAGGTCTTTTTTTTTTCTTTTTTTCCTTCACCACTGTAAAGTCTTCCTCATCCTGTTCATTTGCATCATTCTTAAGTTCTAGCTGGGCTAGTGAGATTTCATCTCTTGCGAAATCTTCTAGTAATTTTTGACCTTCCTCCGTGGGGGAACTTTTTTCTTCCTCTTCCTCCAGGTTTTTTGGCATGACTGGACTTACTAGAGGACTTCCTGCACCCTGCTTCTTATCTTTCTCACGGAAGCCACTTATTGATTGTCCAAACAAAGCACAACAGTTACAGTAAAAAGGTGAATTCTCATAAATAACCAGTTGACATATTTGAGATCCATCCGAGAAATTTAATGATATTTCATTTGTTAAATCACCATTTAAATTAATTTCTATTAACACCCTTGCAAAAAAAATTTTTGAGATGTTTGCTGTTAATTTATCTATGTGTAACAGTTGTCCAAGACAACTTGCAGCTTTAATCAACCCTATTAGGTTCCAGAGGTGGATTGGTAAGTTATGAAGCTTTACCCATATTGGGATTTTAGCCATTTCCTTTAACCCGTTGTGAAAGCCAACCGAAAGAAATTTGACATACAATGGACGACCGAATACAAGAAAATGGCCTGAATTGAGGATCTCCTCCATTTCTTTTGATCTTTTAAATTTGAAAAGTATCCAGCCACTAGGGTGTTGGATAACTTGTGGAGTTATTCTTCATTGTTTTTTCATGAATTTTTTCAACAGAAGCTGTCCGGGATTTCTAGTCACAAAATATCCCACTAAATAATTTTTTCAGTGTTCTATTCTGAGGAGTAGGTCTTGCTCTTCGAAGCGTGCATTTTCAAGCAGTTTAGGGGGGATGTAAGACAACTTAGTGGTGTTAGCAATGAATTTATTCCCCACGAATAAGCTGCTCCAAGGATCTTTATTCTTCCCATAAGTTCTTGGGATAGGGAATTTCTTCTTGTCTCCTTCATTCAAATGTCTAACAGGGTTCATTTTTATGTTCTTCTGCCTTCCAATTTTGGAGCCAGTGGAGTTCCTCTCTTTCAGGCCACCAACACCAGTGCCCGGGGCTTGTTTTACCTATTTCATATGATTTTATTTTGTTGCAGACATGTTTTTAATTTTTTTCCTGGCCATTCATGTGTATAGAGGATGCACCTCCATCATCTTTGAAGTTAACAATGTCCATAGATAACATATCATTATAGTAACCACCTTTTATTTTAGAATTAGGTTGAGACTCATCGACATAGGCTATGTCTTGGCTATTCAAGTGTCTAGGAACCCCCACTAACTCTCTCATGCAATTCAAATTACCTCTCTAGGGTGCGTAATCATCTCTATTAGCATTAATATAAGTAGAAGAAGAATTTGGAACCACATCTATGTTGTTAACATCTCCATGGTTGAGTTACATTCCTTTTTCAGGGATTACACCTTCTGCCGAGAGCTCAATGTTGCCTTCCTTGCTTTGGAAGAAAACTTTTTTATCAAAACCATCTAGAACATTGATTGAATCACTCGAAACCCCATTAAGATTAATAGTAATAAGATATTCCCTATTAAAATCAGAAGGAAATGAAGTATCACAAAGTTTTTTAAAGGAAAATTCCATTGATTCCAGTGGAGATCTTACCGTAAAGGATTTTTTGATTAAGACCATCATCAATAATGAGCTACATGACCTCTGAACCATTCTCCGAACAAATTACGAGCTATCTCCTCTAGATTTGGCTCGAGGATACATCCAGTAGGTTCCTCGGTGGTGAGATCGATGGTTTTTTCTCAAGCGAAGAGGCATGGCGTGTTTTAGGGTATCCTTCATTTTATACCAAGGTATATCGGGCGGTCCCATAAACATCACTTATTAAACCAACTTCACGCAAAATTCTAAGTTACAGAAACTTAGCTTCAATATTTATTAACCCAATTCAAGCTTTCCAAGCTGAAATCTATGAAAAATTAAAGAAAAAATTGGTGGTTTTTGAGGGTTTTTGTGGAGGAGAGAAGGAGAAGAGAAAAGCCCATCAATAAAGATTTTGATGCATAGTGACCATCAATGCTCTTAAAAGAGTTCATTATTTCTTTCCTACGATATTCATGAGTATGTCTCATAGTTCATATGTTATCACCTATCACGATAACATGTATAAACTTACTAATAATAAAACCCAAATTTTATTTCTATTTAATCACAAATTCTATTAATATCTTGTAAACAACATAAATCAAATGCCACAATTAATATTCAAAATATCTATATATTATATAAATCAAAATAAACAAATCCTATACTTTAATTTAGCATGACATTGGTGAAAGATTCATATGAGGTATAAGAGCAGAAATCTCATAAATCAGTAATTCTCAATAATAACCCTCAGAGGATTATAGGATTCAAAACCCTAATCCCATGATATTTTGATTTAATTTCAAAATTTACCCTAGAAATGTATGATTTGAAAGTCGTGCCCTTCAACTCTAGGGTTAAGTCTTGATCTTGTATCCCTTGCTTTCTCATGGATCCCCATGGGAGTGCAAAAAGCACCCCTATGTTATTATGCTTGGTTCGAGGTGATGAAAGAGAAAAATTAGCTCTTTTCTAGTCTTAGTCATGCCCTCTCTCTTGAAGCTCACCTTCCTCATTTTCCAACCTCATGCTTACTTTTGTTTTTGTTAAGCCATTAAAGGTTCTACACAATACAAACTTATTAGTATTGATCATCTTGGTCATAACACCTACTAGGTTCTTATTAGTGTAAATCTTTTGCATATCCATACTTTGTTTCTTCTACCTTTTCTCATACAAAGTAACATTATACTCTATATTTTTTATATTCGAGTGAAATGATGGATTCTTTGCTAAATAAAGTAACATTATACAAACTTATTAGTATTCTGACTATCATAAAATAAAGTAATTTTCTTTTGTTTGTATCTAAACGTTTCTAATAGCATCTACAACTAGATTATCTCTTTACTACATTATGTAGATACAGCATACTCTACATTTATCATATACGTAGACATGATAGACTATAATTTTGAAACTCAACTTATAGCTCCTTTAGTAAAAGTAAACATATAATCATTGGTAGACTTGTTATTGTCAATATCTTTGCATATAGGTTGAATCAACATAGCCTCTGAAAATAAGGTATGATTCTTTATAACATAATGCAATATTTGAGATTTTTCTAATGTACCCTATAATCCTTTTCACATTCTTTCAATGTTCTCTACTAGAATTTGCTATAAATTGACTAATAAATCTCTATGTTTGTGTATTGTTTAGCCTTATATAAATCATAGTGAACATCAAACATTTTACTGGTAATACATATGGTACTCAAGATGTATCCTTATTCTCTTCTTCAATGCAAAGACATACACTTCAAGATAACTTGAAATTAGCTTAATTTGAAATGCATAGACATATACGTACACACTTCAAGATATAGACATTAGCTTACTATCTTTTATATTAAAGTATTACAAAATCTTGTTAAAATGGTTCTTTTGAGAGAGTTAAGTCTTCTTATTTTTTTATCTCGGTAAATCTATATACCTATAATATTATTTTATAGTCCCAAATCCTTCATATAAAACTTACTAGCCAACTGATTCTTTAATTATTGGATTCAACATTTGTTTGATGTCAGCTACCAACATGTCACCCACTTAAAATAATATAATGATGAAATTGTTTTCATCCTATAATCTCTTATAATAGGTACAAAGGTATGAATCACATTTATTATACCCGAGACTATTATTGAAGTAATCAAATCTTTTATACCAACACATTGATGCCAATTTGAAAACATTTAGTAATTTTTTTTAACTTATAAACCAAGTTCTCATTGTCTATTTCAGCAAAAATTTCTAGTTGAACGTTGAAGCATATAAATTTTTTCTTCTAGCTCTTCATGAAAAAATGTATTTTTGACATCCAATTACTCTATTTGTAAATTGAACATAGATAGCAAAGTCATGTCTAAAATTATTGTTATATAATAAGAACCATTGGGAAAAATAATTTCATTGAAGTAATTGCCTTCGTTCTGAGCATATCACTTTACCAACAATCTTTTATGATACCATTCTACTTGATTATTATTATCCTACTTCATCTTGTAGAATCATTTATTATTAATGACTTTTCTTCCATGTGATAATGGTATTATCTTTCATGTCTTGTTCTTGTGTAGAGCTTCAATTTATTTATGCATTGTCATCATCCATAAATATATATATGAGCTACTTGTAGCTTCATGAATAATTAACGACTTTTTATCCTCTATTAAAAGATAATATGAAATATCGCTCTTCATAACAAACTCTGAGTGATAGCTAGATGTATTCTTTTATGAATTACTTGATTGACTTCTTGAGGCTCAATCTTGACTTAATATTGTATATTATGCTATGGTACTTTTTTCGTAGAAACTAGATTTTATTGTATCATATTATTTTTCCCCTGTATAATTATAGTATATGAAACTTTTTTTGACATGTTACTATTTTTATTATTTCATTGTAGTTGATTTTAAACAAAGATTATATTTATGCTAATAATAACCTTGTGGGTAGTGTGATTTCACAAGTGATATCTCTTTACTTCTTCAACATACTCTAAAAATATATACTTTTTGGATTTCAGATCTAATTTTATTTTTTCTTGGGTGTTGTATATCATATATGCTACATATCCAAAAGAATATAAAGTTTAATAATCTATTCGTTTACTAGTTCATATCTCCATTGGCATCTTTAAAATTAATTATAGTTAATAATTCTTGATTTATCACATAACAAGTAGTATTAGTTGTTTCTGCTCAAAAAGTATTAAATTTACTTATAGTGCTCATCATATTTCTCATTCTTCTATAAGAGTTTTGTTCATTTATTTTTCCACTATATTTTATTGTGACTTACATGTGATTGTGAAATATGATTTAATACTTTCCTACATAAAAATAGGAAGAAACTCACCGTTTATATAATATTTTTTATCATGCGTCCTCATGCACTTATTTCTTTTCCTAAATTCAAGTTCCACCCATACTTAGAACTCATTAAAATCTAGAAATGTATTTGACTTGTTTTTATTGGATACACCCAATATCTCTTAGAGTAATCAAAAATAAAACAAGCATCAATAATTTAAAATAGAAAAATCAACCTCAATACTTAAAAATAAACTTGAAAATAAATATAATACAAGCTAACAACAAATGTGATTGGAATAAATTACGAATGAAAAGAAACTATCTTTTATAGAACAACAAATTAGAAATGCCCTTGGGATTTATGATGCTACATTATTGGTACTCTTATAGAATAGATTGCTAGGATACAACTCTCCCTTCAAAGGTTATTAATAACCTAATGTAGACCTTATCGAGTCAAATCTCTAGTCATATTGGAATTAGTGTATACAAAGAGAACTTGTTCTCCCTTATAGAGATATAGATATTGTTGAGATATTTCTCGAAAATACATTAGGTCATATTTCACCGCATCTAGTGATACCTACTTGATTTCTAGAGAAATGAATGATTACATTGATGGTGTGTGTTATATTAAATCTAATACATTCCATAGAAAACAAATGATTCTAAATAACTAAGGCATAGAAAACATGACTCATGTATTCTCCTTTTTCATTATTCTTAGTAAAATGCTTAAAACTCAACTTAGATTACGTAGTAAAGAGAGTGAATAAATCTCTTTTATGAAAAAATTCTAAAAAACCTTCTTCACATAGTATTCTTTAGAAAATAGATTATAAGATGTGTCTTAAAGGCCAATCTCAGACGATTCTCATTCCTGATATCTACCTTGATAGGGATATGTCTTTAATAATAAATATTTTTCCTATTCCCCTTCAACTTATCAATTTAGGTTATATTGTAGCTGATGATTAATTTATCATTAATATAGAGTAAAAGTATAAGTTGGTTGTTGCTTGATTAATGACTAACAAATATATAATAACTATGCATATTAAATTTTTTGAGTCTTGATGAAGAAGCTTTTATGTTATTGTTAAAATCTTTATCTTTGGTTGAGTTTATGCAATATCATTCTAGTTGATGTATTTTCAAGACAAATCAAAGGAATTGTGCTCGAAATGTTCAAATTAAATTAACATTCTTAGTCATTGTATTATATATTAATACATCTCAACTCATTCAAATGAAATGAGTATATGATTGATACTTTTTTCCATGAGTATTTTTACTCAAAGCCATTTTAATGAAATGGCTGACCATGGCTTTTTTTTAGTAGAACTCATTAAAGATCATTTGAATGACATAGCATATGTGTGTGTATTATCTTGTTTGAAAATTTTTAAAACTAAGTTATTATACCTTTCATTATCATTTCTTGCTCGATTTCAATTTTATAATGATTAATTATTCCTAGTAAGTATTTTTCATTGTTTTTTCCAAGGTTTTCAGACCCCACCCGGGGAGGGGAGAGGGTCAAAAGGTCAGAGGTTCAACCGGGTCAAACCGGGGTTCAACTAGAGGGATAGATCCAGTCTATATATAAAATAAAATATATATTTTTTCTTATATATAAAACTTAATTTTCATTGAATAATAAAATTAAAGAGATACATCTAACACACATTAAAGAGATACATCCAATACATAATCAGGTTCATACTTCATATAATAATAAAATTAGACAGATAGCAAGTTACATTATATTAGACATTATTATATCCATCTCGAAGTAGTAAAGATGAATTACTTGAACATTCACTACAAATATCACTAGCTCTGAATATATCCACTCCTAAATTATTGTCATAAAAATTTTTAAAAAACAACTCATTTAACTTAAAATAAATAAATACATATAACAAAATAAAATAACACAAATTTAAAAAAATTACCATGGGCGCCAATAATATTGAAAGTCTCAGTAAGCATAGGAACTAAATTATTTTGATTAATAATATTAAAAAAAATCAATAAAATAAAAAGTTGAAAAATGTGCAGTTTTTTCAGAAACGGTGCCGCATAATCAAAAAAAAGAAAAAAAAAATCGAACAGGTCAACCGGGTTACTGGTTCAACCGGCAGGTGGCCGGTTGTATCCCGGATTTTTGCTCTCCCCAAGTTTTCCCGTTCAACCGGTTCGGTCCCCAGTTTTCCTAGTTGGACCGGTCGGGTCGGTCCGAGTTTCACAACCATGGTTTTTTCTTTAAAATTTTTGTCACCCTCCCCCCCTCCCCTCATTCCCCTCTTACCAATCTTAGGATAGATGCATACGACAAACTTCCAGGCTGGTCAATTATCTTAGTAGTGATCGTGACTAAGCACATTTAACTTTGGAGTTCTTATGAAATCTAGTGCATTAGTATTGGTTATTTCTTTAATTTTATCTTAATTTTAAAACTTTTATGCAACCTTTGATATTTTTTTCATTTTTTTTGTTCCAAAATTTTCGTTGAATTTTTTTTTTGTGATGGGTTTTTCTATTTCAATTTTTTGCCTTATTTTTTTATGGATGTAATTGACTTTTATTATTTATTAGTATAAGAAATAATACATGGAATGCATGATAGATTCCCCTTCGAATAGTCAAGCACTAAGATCATCATATGGAAAACAAAAGACTATCAATAACTAAAGCATAGGAAACATAACTCATGTATTTTCCATTCTTCATTATTCATAGAAAAATATTAAATACTCAACTTAACTACTTAGCAACGGAGTTGAGACTAGATTAGCCTTTTTTTTATGAAAAAAACTGTAAAAAAAATCTTTTCCACATAGTATTCTTTTGATTACGAATTACCAAATGTCAGAAAGATATATATCTCAGTTGATGCTCATCCCAATAATCTACCTTACTAGGCTTAACTTTTTGATAATAGAAACGTTTCACATATCCTCCTTAAACTTATCAAATTGTATTATTTTGTAGCCGATGATCAACATGTCATTAATATAGAGTAATAGAATAAGTTGGTTTTTGTCCGATTGATGAGTGACAAATACATAATGATCTCATGAAGTATATTAAAAGTCATGAAGTATATTAAAAGTGACGAGTCCTCATAAATAAATAGAAATTCTTGTACCACTATCTTAGGGCGTGTTTAAGTACATACAAATTCTTTTTTTAGCTTACATGTCGTGCCTTATATCCCTTACACTTTAAATGTCTTAGTTTGCTCCAAAGTACAGTGTCTTGTGAATTTCACCATGATTAAATATTATTTTCATATCATATTGATCAATTTCTAAAAACAAGCTAACATCTAAACTCGTAGTGACTTCAATCAAAGTCATCTTCAAGACTTGCAAAAAAAAATAATCAAAGTAAACTCTCTTTTTTTTGTGTCTAAACTTTTTTATGACCAACCAAGCCTTGTATCTTGATTGATAATCTTGATCATTATGTTTTGGTTTGAAGATTCACTTATTTTCCAATATATTCTTCCTTTTGGGTAAGAGAACCAGATCATAAATTTGGTTGATATGCTCAAAAGTCATCTTTTTGAAATAACATAGACTTACCAATATCAATGAGTAATACATATTCACAATATCTAAAGGATAACTAGTGAGTTCTAGAGATTCTTGTCAGCTCAACATGAGAAATATCATTAGGATCAACTAGGGCTTGCTCAATTCCTACTAGAGTATGTATGAATAACAAGAGATGAGTATGTATGAATAACCATCTTTTTAGGTTCACACTTTTCACTTTTAGGATGACTATCGATTATAAGTTGTTCTTCCAAGAAAGTCAAATACTATTTCAAACAAAGTGTACTGGTTATCCAGTCCCACAATTTGTATCTAAACTTCTCATATGTGTAACTAAGAAAGATAAAAGGACATGTAATATCATCTAATATCAATTTTATATATAGAATACGAACAGATACTTAATAGTCCAAACTTTATTGGAAAGATCATTATCCAAGGTGGTAACATGACATATATTAATTAAATCAATAATAATATATATAGCTTCTACCTAAATTTTTTTGAGAAATCATACGTAACAAGGCATGCACCTGACTCACTTATTAATAGTTTGGTTCATCTTTTTTGCCACATCATTCAACTAAAGCATCTTGATTGATGCCATCTATCTAATCTAATGTGATATGTAGTACCTTTCAAACTAACACATATACTCTTTTCCATTATTAGAGCATATAGATACAAGCTTTTTGTTGATCTCTCTTCCAATTTTAATGTGTAAATCCATTAAAATTCAAAAGACATAGTCCTTAGTTTTTAACATTATGTCCCACCCCTTTCTTAAATGATTATCAATAAAGGTGATGAGATACATATTTTCACTTGGTATTATGCTCTGCATAAAGCATGAATAAAAATATATGAGATCGAGAATATTTGATCTTCTTGAATGAGGATGATAATGAAAAACAACAATATGACTATTTTCATCCATACTTTGTGTATACTTATCTAGAAATAATCATAATTCAATAAGCAAGATATTTCTTCTAACTAAAAGCTAAAATCCCTTTTGACTTATACACCCTACAAGAACTACAATTTAGATGTTCAAATATTCAATAGTTCATTTATTATTAAATTAATTGATCAGAATGTTTGAATTTAATGTATTTATTGTTTTGGTTGGGTTAATAATAGTAGGGCTATGAGTGGAGTGTGTAATAATCAAAGGAATGAGGTTAGACCCCAAAGCTATGGATTTTTCCACCCTCCTTTCCTACACAATGTTGAATATGACCCAGTAAAAATGACATTTGGCTTCATGACCTAAGAAAATGACAAATTAATATCATAACCATAGACATGTTGAATATGATAAATTTGGCCTTCAACCAAAGAAAATTTGTAATTGCTATTTGCTCGTTATTTTCATGTTAATTTTTGGCAAAGTCTTAGGTGTTAGTCTTTGTTTTCTTTGTTTCACTCATTTCAAATAATAATATTAAGTGGTTTCCATTTAGTGACATTACGAGCCAGTCTGGGTGGCAGAGACAATCATATGATAACAAGGTCTTTCCTATGATTCATATGTACACTAGGCCAACAAGATTTATCCCACCTAGACTGACATGAGGGTGGGGCTGGGTCGAAGAGATATATGTATCTATGTGCAAATAGTCAAGATGTGTGCAAGCTAGCCCAAACATTTATACCTATAAAAAATGGTTGCTATATAGTAAATAATTTCATGGCAAAGTGATTGTTTGGCAATAACAAACAAACTCTCAAACAAAGTTGGGCTTCAAAATTTTTAATGCTTAGTCTAACTCAATGACACCCCAAATATTATCATCCCACAATTTTTTTATGAACCATCATCATTATTTATGCTGATACAATTGACCCATGGAATATGTAGGTTACAATTTGTTGGATTTGAAAACTATCAAAAATATGTCACTTAACAAGACTTATTTAAAAATACATAGTTAATTTAATCAATTTTTTCATTATATGCATCCAAAGTTTGCATACAAACATAAGTATTCAAGAATTTGGGTTCCTATTTTCAATAAAAATCAAAAACATCTCATTTGAATTAGTTATTATTAGTTGATATGAATGTCATAATGTGATAACATTTTATATAATAATATAAATATGTATTCTCAAACTCTAGTCTTTAATATCTCACTCTATTTTGCTTTCCATGTTATTTTTTATTAATAAACTATATTTTCCATTTTCATATTTTTAAAAATTAATTAGTAGTCTCAAATATATATTTTGTTGAAAAAATATCACAAAGAACGCCAAATCATTATTCACATGCCAAAATAATTTGTCAAAAAAAGAAATCATACTAGTGTCTCTAAACATTTTTTAGATTTTAAATTTTTTTTTACAGTATAAACTAAAAAATATTTTGTGTCCCACTTTTAAAATTAAAAAAAAACCTAATTTTTTTGGTTGGTTTTGCTCTCCCAAAAAAGAATATTTAGACATACACAATATATGCATTCTACAAAAAATATTTCAAAAACATTTTCTAATAAACAGTGTGTGTGTGTGTGTGTGTGTGTGTGTGCATTTGTAAATATAGGCATAATACATAAATAATATATATAATGTGAACATATGCATTGTCTATATATATTGTGCATATACATAATATATATAAACTAGGTCTATATATACATAGTGTGTGTGTGTGTAGACATAGTATATGTACTATGTATATTAGAAAATTTTTTGAAAAATATTTTCATATATTATGTACTGTGTATATATATATAATTTGTGTGTGTGTGTGTAGTTTGTATATTAGAAATTATTTTCAAATATATTTACACAATATATGCATAACATATACATAGATTTAATATTTTAGTTTTTCTTTTTTTTACACCAAACTTCATACCATATTCCATTGACTATATATTTTATTTTTTTGAAAATCAAACTTAAATGACCAATTTCATGAGTTCGATAATCCAAATTATAGACAAGAAAATACATTAGCCTTAACTAGTCCAACATTTCATATTTTAGTACAATAACAAGTATCTTTGTCTAAGTGCAATAGATCTCATCTTTAAAACTAATCAAACACAAATTCTCATAATTTGAAGAGTAAGGATCTTGATATATTAACCTCTCTATCAAATCCTATTCTAAAGCATGAATCTTGTGTACTGGGCATGATTTCTACTATTATAATTAAATAAATCATGATTTAGCAATTTTTTCAAATTAATAAATTTTGATTTTTAAAAAATATATTCATTTGAGTTGAAGTTAATAGTAGCAACCACCTTTAAATATGATTAATTTAATGCAAAAACACTACAAGATTAAGTAGGAGAACTTGATTTCTTAGTCGTAGCCACCACCATTAAATTGGATACAAACATCTACCAAGAATTCATTAGTGAAACTCAGCAAGAAGTCTTGGGATCACGAAATTGGAGATGATTTGGTTTGCTCTCTCTGAAGGGTGGAAGGCATCCCAAAATACATGCTAGCGTTTGAGCATGTTGATGAATCTTCATTACAGAGGTAACTCACTTCAAAAGTTCCTGTTGCACAACAAGCTACCGTGGACACCTCAAATCCTTTCCAACATTAACAAGTAATTAATTGTTATTCAGATAATTTACATGTATCTAGTGAAATGACCACGAAGAGGAGATTAATTCGTACATAACGAAGATGGGTTTTTAATTATGAGATGGAAAAGCTGATAGAAACCCGTAGTGAGCACAATCTTGATTCCACGAAGCTTCTTATTCATCTTTAACACCATAATCTTCAATTTGTTGTTAAATTCTAAGGCAACTTGGTTATATTCCATCATGCAGCCATTATGTCCAATCAGATTTGTTGCTCTCTCCAATGGCAGACAACCCATAGGGGGTACACCGGTGAGGGATATTTTTCTAACTCCGAGATCGTAAAGTTGGGTCACGAAAGTTTCTGCAAGTCCAACGAGAAAATCTTCATACAGTTTGATGGTGAACTGTGATCTCCTCATCGGAAAAGTATAGTAGTTTTCCAGGAAATCGTTCGTTCCTAAGCTTATCAAGTACAATGCCTGGTTGAGGATGGCGTTAGCTTTTTCGATTCCCACGTGTGTTTTCAACTTTTTTTGGAAATCCATGTAGTATTCAAGCTCCTTCCACAGAGGTATCACATTCTACTAATTCAAACAACAAGCTGCTATTTATTTGATTCTATCAGAAACTTAGAAGAATGATCGGATAAAACCTACTGGCTTCAGGAAAGAGGAAACCCACCAGTACATTAGAAGTTGCGTTGTCATACCCAGTGCCAGCAGAAGCGAAGCATACACCGGTGGCGAAATCAGCGATGCCGTACATTGGATCCAAGTAAGCCGGCACGGTGGACTTCAGACCGAACGCCTCGGAGATGAAGTCCGGCGGGATACGCCCGTTAGAGAATCTCCCCGTAGGCTTCCCGCCGGCGAAGTCCCGACCATAAGGTGGAAAATTACTCTTCAAAAGCGTGGGGATCGCGTTGTTGTTTACTGCATCCACGGAGGAGTCGCCAAACACAATTATGGCCGGTGCTTTTCCGGCCACCAGTATCACAAAGAATGGCAGGGGGCATAGAGAAAGTAGAGCGTGCCTCATGATCTGGTTTGAGTTGAATTTACCTATATACACTTATTTAATATTCAATAAATAACACGTAAATAGATGTAAAATATTTTTTTTTTATTTTTTTTTATCAATCATCATATCCTAATATACAAGCTCTATTTTTTTTATTTACCTAATGTGCGTGACATAATTTTTATCGAATGTTGTTTTGATTTTTTCTCTGTTGCTGCACTTTTTGATTATCTATTCTTCTATTCTTCTCTGTTCTCTGAAATTATTGTCAAAACAAAGATTTGTTGTTAATAAACAATAATCTGATATTCGAGTTCGATATCTATCTGAGATTAAAATTCTTTTATGAACAATTGTTCGAAGTCAATTTTTACAGAATAGATAATCTCCCTAACCTAATTTATATTTATCGTGATTTCCTTAGATCTAGCACAAATTTGCCTAGATATGTTAATCTAAAGGTTTTGTATTGTCTAAATTATAATTTCTACAAAACTCCCAAATTTTTATTCAAAAATTTTCAAGTTTTCAAATAAATATGTTTTCCAAAAATCAAAACTCATCAAACTCGAGGTCAATCTTCATTCTCTTGTTTGATGGTGAGAATTTTGATTATTGGCTTGTTAAAATGTGAACCCTATTTATCTCACTAGATATATGAGAAATCATGGTCTCTAGATATGTAGAGGTTCCGAATTTCTCTACTCTAGAGGGTAATGAATTGATACAAGAGAAAGAATTGAAGAAATTAAATACAAAAGTATTACTTTTCATCCAATAAGGTATAAGTAATGCAATATTTCTTCAATTACTTGGCTGTACTTAAGCCAAAGAGGCTTGAGACCTCCTAATTGAAGAATATCAAGGAGACAATAAGGCTCGAGGAGCTCTTCTACCCTCACTGAGAAAGGATTTTGAGAATCTGAGCATGAAAAACTCGGATTCTCTTACTGAGTTTTCAACTCAGTTTCTGGACATAGTTAATCAACTTAAAATACATGGTGAAGATATTTCTGAAACTCATCTGGTTGAAAAATTATTAATATGTATGCCTAACAAATTCGATGCCACTGTGGCAGTGATAAATGAAACCAAAGACCTGTCAAAGATAACCATTCAACAAGTCTTGAGCTCACCGAAGTCATATGAAAGTCGACTGATAAAAAGGGATGAAGGTTCTGGAGAAACAACAATACAATCGAGATGAGAAAATCAGCCTACCAAAGAAGATATTCAACCAAGAGAGATACAAAATAGAAGGCCAGGCCCGATGTATGCTTCTAAAATTAAAAATAAAAATAAAACTAAAACTAGTTATTCTTCTTCTACACTCTTAGTTAACTCATATAAGGACCCATATATCTCTTGTAACATATGCAAGAGATCTAACCATACTGTAACAGAGTGTTAGTTTCGAAAACAAAACCAATGCCTAAACTTTAAAAAGTTTGGGCATACCTCAAAGAACTATAAAAGTAATCCAAAACAATATGCTGGTTATGCAGAGAGAGTAGCCTCTACAGAGCAATTATTTTATGCAAATGAAACAAGTGAGCCACCTTCACCAAATACTTGGTTTCTGGATAGTGGTTTCTCAAATCACATGGTAATAAATTCACATGTGAAATTAGGTAATTGTGACTTAGCTGAGGCAAAAGCCTAAGGTAAAGTGGCAGTACCCACTTGCACATGAGTCGAACTTATAAAGGATGTACTCATGGTTCTAGCCTTGGACAAGAACCTACTAAGTGTTGGTCAACTAAATGAAAAATGATACAGACTGGTATTTAAAAATAATACATGTAAAATATTTGATCACGAGAGTGATCAGTCTTCATGGACAGTGAAAATATCCTGTAGAAGAAGTTTTTCACTGACATTTGATCAAAGAACAGACAAAGTATTATCTATGAATATTGAGTATGAAGCTTCTCTATGGCATAAGAGGTTTGGGCACTTAAACTATTTAAGTCTAAAAAACTTTTTTCAAAAAAATCTACCTGAAGAGCCACTAAACCACATGAACTGATGCATGCTAATATTTGTGGACCCATGTCAGTCTAGTCATTAGGCAACAATATCTATTTTCTACTGTTTGTCAATGACTGTACAAGGCACACGTGGGTATTCTTATTGAAGCACAAATCTGAGGCACTTGACTGCTTCAAGAAGCTATTGTCCCTTGTCGAAAGACAATCCGGACTAAATGTAAAAATACTTAGAACAGATAAAGGTGGTGAATTTCTCTTTCAAAAATTCACTTATTTCTGTGAATTAAAAGAGATAAATAGGCAATTGACCATTGCTTACTCACCACAATAGAATGATGTTATGGATAGAAAGAATAGGATTGTAATGGAGATGGCTAGGTCTATTCTGAATGAAAAATTTTTATTTAAAATCTATTGGGCATAAGTAGTGAACACCTCAGTGTATATACTCAATAGATCTACACCAAGCATTATTTTTAATTGTATCTATATATGTGGATGATATTATTTTTACAAGTAGTAAAACTAAATTAAAAAAATAATTTTAGAAGATAAATGGAGACCAAGTATGAAATGTCAGACCTAGGTAACTTAAAACAATTATTAGGACTTAAAATATCTCAAGACACAAGTGGCGTGTCTATCTCCCAAACCACATATATAAGTTCAATACTAATGAACTTTGGAATGAGAGATTGTAAGCCTGTCTCTAACCCTATTGAGATAAATCAAAATTACTTTCTGCCCAAGGGAGATTGGTAAATGGAAAAGCATATAAAAGCTTAATTGGAAGCTTGCTGTATGCATCTGCAACAAGACATGATATAGTATATTATGTCCATTTGGTGTCTTGTTTTATGCATGCACCAAATCACATACACCTAAGTGTTGCCAAAAGCGTATTGAGATATCTCAAAGAAGCCATAGACTTATGTCTGAAATACACTAGGATTAGTTACACTGAGATATCTAGTTATTGTGACAGTGACTAGAGAGGATGTCTAGAGGAAACAAAAGTACATCTAGATATGTATTTAGTTTAGGAACTATTCCACAGTTACCCTGTCTACCACTGAAACTGAATATGTTTCAGCTTCAATAGCTACTTCTCAAGCATTATGATTAAGAAAACTTTTGACTGATCTATATAAACCATTAGACTACCCAACAAAAATTCATTGTGATAACTAATCAACTATGTACATTGCAAGTGATACAGTTATGCATAGTCAAACTAAACATATAGTTTTAAAATATCAATTCATTAAGGATGCTATTGAAACTAACTAAATTAAGTTGGTTTTTTGCAGAACTGAAGAACATGTTGCTGATATATTTACCAAGCCTTTACCTAGAGAAAAGCTGGCTTACTTCCTGGAAAAGCTTGGACTGTTACTAACTACATCAAATAGTGGGGGGGGGGGGTTGTTGATTGGGCTATTCGATAGAGTTGATTTTTGCATGTTATGAATTACTTTTATATCCTTATTTAATATTAAATAAATAACTCGTGAAAATAGCTGTAAAGTATTTACTATTTATTTTTTTTATCAATTATTAGAGCCCAGTATATAAGCTCTATTTTTTTTCTTTACCTAATGTGTGGGACTTTAATTTTTATCGAATGCTACTTTGGTTTTCTCTTTGCTGTTGCGCTCTTAGATTCTCTCTTCTTCTCTTATTCTCTATTCTTTGAAATCCATGTCAAAACAAGGATTTGTTGTTAATAAACAATAGAAGAGTAGTCTCAGAAGAGTCTGGATGTGAAGGAATATGGAATATCGAGATGGCATAGGCATATGCACTGGGAGGATTATTGTTTGGTGAGGACAACGATGAGACAAGCCATTAATAATTTGAATAATAGGGACAACGAATGGCACTCACTCCCTTGAAAATATTAAAAAAAACTTAACTTTTTTTATAAAAAAAATGCGTCAAATTTAAATAATTAATATTTGGTACACTTAAATATAATAATCTCAAAATACTTTTACCTTAATACCTAAGCATTTAATAGTTAGTAAATTTAACTCTTCTCTCACCCTTGCTCCATCCCGTAACAACTTCTCAAAATAGTTAGTAAATATAATAATATATTTAAAATAAAAAATACAAAATTTAAGGCTTGTTTCAAAAATATGTCCAAACTAGTACGTCTGGAAATAGCATGACAATGCCCATCGTTGTGAATGGAGGCCATTGCCATGTTTTTGGTTTTTTAAAATTAGAAGTTGACATTGTGAATACTGGCTATTGAAAATACCATTATCGTTATCTCAACTCGCCCCTCGCCCCTCGCCCCATCGCCCCATCGCTCCTTGTCCCTTGCCCCTCTATTCTCACTCCTTTCTACCCACTCATCTCCAGGAGCTCTTTCGTGGAGCTCCGTATAGCTCCAGCAAGCTCGATGTTAATCTTGACAAAGCTCCATGAGCTCGAAGTGGAGCTCACTTGAGCTCGATGAGCTCTTTTGTGGAGTTCCGTCGAGCTCTAGCAAGCTCCACTTCGAGCTCACTGGAGCTCATTGAGTTCACTGGAGCTCAACGGAGCTCTACGAAAGAGCTCCTAGAAATGTGCAGGGAAGAAAGGTGGGAAGAGAGAGGCAAGAGGTGAGGGCAGACGAGCGAGGGGTGAGGGGCGAGGGGCGAGGGGTGAAAGGCAAGGGACGAGGGGTGAGAGGCAAGAGGCAAAGTGAGATAATGATAATGGTGTTTTCAATAGCCAGCATTCACAACGCAAGCTTCTAATTTTAAAAAATCAATAGCATGATAAAGGTCGAAGTTCACAACGACGAGCATTACTATGCTGTTTCTAGACATACTAGTTTGGGCATATTTTTGAAATCATCCTTAAATTTTAGATTTTTTATTTTAAATACATTATTTCCGTACAAAACCTTGTAACTCCATCCTAAAATATCCATAACTCCCATCACCCTTACTGTATGGAGTTTCATTGGACAAGCTCATGGAACTCCTGGTTGAGCTCCATTGAGCTCTTATTCAAGCTCTAGGAGCTTTGCAAACTCCATGGAGTTCCTGGAGCATGACCAAGAGTTATAGGAAATTTGAGTGCCACGAGCTCGACCAGGAGCTCCAAGAGCTCGTGAAGCTTGATCAAGCTTTTATAGCCCCTGGTCGAGCTATAGACAACTTATTCGAGTTTAATGGAGTTTGACCAATTGGAGCTAGACCAAGTGCTCCACGAGCTTGTCCATAGAACAAGGGCGAGGTCCGCAAGGAGGGTTACATGCGAGTTCCAAGTATTTTGGGATGCAGTTATAGTATGGAGAAAAGTCGAGGGAAGATGAGAGAGTAAAATTTATTAATTATTAATTAACTCTGCTTAGGTATTAAGTTAAGGGTAATTTGGGATTACTATATTTAAGTGCACAAAAAATCAATTAATTTAGTTTAGTGAACTTTATTTTTTAAATAATAAAAATTGAGTTATTTTTTTTTCAATTATTTTCTAGGGAGTACACCAAAATATTATTCTCCATGAATAATTGCCGATTAGAACATAGACTAAAAGGGATTACTATTAGTCTATGTGATATCTAATTTTTCATTTGATAACATATCTTTTGATAATAAATTTAAAGCAAGGTAGAACTTAGATCCTTCGAGTGACATCTCTTTGCTCTATTAGTATATCTCAAAAAAATATATATTTTTTCTAGATTTTGAATTCAATTTTGATGTTTCTTAGGTATTCTACATGGGACTTAAGAATGAATGCAAGCAAAATTAATCAATTGATTTACCAATCCACGTTTCTATTAGTATGGTCAAGTCAATTATAGTTAATGATAACTAATTGATCACAATCTTAGTTCCTAACACGACTCTTGCTCATTATGTTAAGGTTCTACCTATCTACTTTGCTACTCTATTTTGTTATGGACTGTATGCCATTGCGTGATATTTCTTGATGTATTCTTGTTGATATACATTATCAAATTCAATATTAGTATATTCAATCTAATTATTTGTTCTCTGATACTTGTTTTTTTTTTATTTTCAAGTTCTACATATGCTTTATATATTTTAAAAATAGAAATATGATTGCTTTCATCTTGACTAGATATACTCAACATCTCTTGGAATAGTTATCAATGAAGATATGAATTATCTTGTACCTCATAGGGATAAAATTAGTGTTTCTCAAATATCAAAATGAATAGATTAAAAGATGTAATTACTTCTAGAATTAAAACTGCTAAAATTTAATCTATTTTGCTTATTAATAATATAATGCTCACAAAAGGGTAATGAAACCTTTTTTAACTTTAGAAAAATTTATTATTTAGTAAGAATTTTCAAACCACATTTCAATATGTGGTTGCATTATGGTATCACATCATTATTAATTCTTCTATCGAAGTTGTTGATATAGAATAAACTTTCTTTTTTATTCTATTTTTCCTCTAGGCATTTACTACATTATAATTATCTTTTCTATTTTAATTACTATTATTGTGAATTTGTTATAATACCAAATTGTTAGGTTAGACACGTTTCAAAAGCTAGTTGTGTGAGTGTTTCTCATCAAATATCATTATGTAAGTATATGAGTTGTACTTGTAATAAAGTGGATCTTTCATCTAAATATCAATCCAACAAAAAGTTCATATATAATTTGCTCAGTCAACAATAATCAGTTACTACTATAGTAGGTAAGATAAACAAGATTTCATATATGAATCATAGATTACATGGTTGGCTCATCTTATTACATATGATAATGTTGATAAATACTATGGTTGTGATTATGCTTAGTTATATAACAAAAGTTGGATTATCATAGAATGACCTTTTGCCCTACCAGTATAGAAGATGATTATTAACTATTAAGCTCTTCTTAACAATAGTTCACTCAAAATTATCTATTTAAATTTTACCACTAAGACAATAAATTAATTTTGCCTAAAGGTCACTCACAAATCCTCATATTCTAGGCAACTCATTAATTACTGTTGATGGTTATTTCAAATATACATTCTTATTCTCCGACCTCATGTGTATTTTCAACGAGAATTAATGTGATAATAAAAGAGTATGTACTTTTGATTTTGTCAGCACCATACTCACATAATTAACATATATTTTCTCTCATATTTGATTAGTGATAATCATATACCCGAAAGTAACTCACATGATTGTCACAAGCATATGAGACACACTAATGATACACGATTCTCTTACTAGAGGTGGAACTTTTAGAAATATAATTTATTTAATACCCAACATTAATTAAGGGTCATTTCCTATAATACATACAAAAATTTTGATTTATAAGAATATTAATATTTTTAATTTCATAAGTGTCATACTCACAATGATTAAAATTATCTCAATTTTATATCTTGGAATATAGTCTTATATTATGCATTGATAAATTTTGTATAAGAAACATCTATCACACATAATGCATCACACATTATCCCTATATTTTTTATTTAGCATGAGTTTGGGAAAAATATATTATAATATTTAAAAAATATAATATTCCATACTAAAATTAAAATTATTAGAAAAATATCATTAAGTTAAAACCCTTATAAAAACATAATTTATATAATACATAACATACAATACTCGTATACTAAAAATAAAAATAAAAGATGACTTGTTGATAGTAAAATTTAGTGTGAAAGATAAAATTCCTGGGGAATGGGATAATAGAAATGGTCGTTGGCATGGCATGTACTAGAGCCAGCCTACTAGTACTGCATCCTTTTTATGAATAATTATTTTTATAATTCTTATATAAAAAATAAAGTGCAATTGGAATGTACAATGTGTCAGGTCTCGTGTGGCTGGTTTTGGTCTTTGGAAAAAGAAAACAGCATGACTTTGTGGCGAAGAGGATCGACGACGGAATGCCTTCTGTTTATCCGTTGCTTATCATCTTCTCATCCTCGAAGAGTAGTTGTCACAGGTATCTTCTTCTTCTTTCCTGCCTCTAACCTTCAGAGGACCAACAATATTATACTTTATAATTACTTAACGTGTTCCAGGCCTAGGCATGGTAACACCTCTAGGTTGTGGGGTGGAAACAACATGGAGCCGCTTGGTCGAGGGACAATGTGGAGTACAGGCCCTCACTCACGATGATCTAAAGCTAAATAACTTTGGGAGAGAAGTAATATTGCGAACCTTCGATCAGTTGCCATCAAAGGTGGTTGCCATGGTGCCGTGCGGGCCTAGCCCCAGCGAATTTAATGAAGATATATGGCTGAACTGCAGGGTAAATATTCTTCTCGAATTGAAGAATTTTGTCAGTTCTTATCAACTATGCAAGAATTAATATTGGGAATTAAGCATCAGGGTTTAAAAATCCAATCATGAATGCTTTGTTTATCCAAGCTTTGAGTCTACCTCAAATCTAACAAATCTAACAGAATTAAGCTAATAATAATGTGTGATTTTGATTTCCAAAACAAATCTCAAATCCTTAAAATAATAACACATGCTCTAAAAATATTTGTTCACATCATTTCAAATCCAAATCCTACTAGTAAGTCATCATGTTCATAAGATATTTGAAATAATGAAGTTAAGAATCTAAAGATCTAATTGGAACAGCATATGACTTGTTATATGGCCAATATGTTATACTTGATTGAATATTTGTTAGATTGCTCAATATTTATTTTGCACTACGTAAAGTCTAGCAAAGAAGTGCTAGTTGAGATTTGTATCCAAATTAAAAGAAAATATGTTGTCTTACAATCAAAAGGCTCAAGTAATGCAAGATATCACATGCATATATCATTCTAAAAACTACTCGAGTTCACTTAAATATTTGATCTAGAACTAAAATTTGAAAACATTATTTTGAATGCTTCTCATCTCATTATCTTTGATAACGAGACGTCAATGATGTAAATCAATAACAAAATATGCTGATTTAAAATGACATATTATAAGAATATTTGGAAACATGCTAGAGTAGATCAAAGAATGTAATAACCTTGAAAATCGACCAAATAAAAATTTTGGGAATTGGTTTATCATGTGAAAGATAATATGCATTTTAAAATTTATTCTTGAATGCCCTTGTGCTATTAAACTTTGAGGCAATTATATAAAAATTTTATTCTCAATTCTAAAATTTAAAAATCCAAACTATCGTGTTATTGGATGTAAGAGGGAATATTCCTGATAAACTAAAATGAATGTTAATCATCATAGCTATCAATTTGAGAAAATATTAATGATAATCTTTTGAAAGAAACTAAGAGTTAACAGCTTGGCCAAGTGTGGAAAAAAATAAAATTTTTTAACAAGTGTTAAATATAAATACTAAAATAAATACATAAGAATTAAATAAATAGAATTTTGATATTTATATGTCACGAGGCATTACATGAGATATATTGATACAAAATAAAAATTTACTAAAAATACTTTATGTGACAAATACTTTATGTTACAAATACTTTATTCATATAATAAAAAATAAAAGAAAAGAAAAATAGATAATACTATCAACTTCCTATTTTAATATAGTGCATAGATGTGTTATGTGCTAAATTTCAATGAGAAAAAAAGAAGTGAAAGTTTACTTAAGTTAGGTGTCTAAATATATATGAGCTATTGTGTAGAAAGCATATAAATTATAAAAATTGAATTGTCATAGATTTTTTTGTCTGATAAAATGATAAAAAATGTTAATGTATTTTATCTGTTTGTGAAAGTTTAAATTGACTTTATTGTAAATCTTGATTTAATTTCAATCATTTGATATAAAAAATGAGCAATATTTTTTTCTGGAGATTTATTTTTCTTTATGACATATTGCTATGCTAGAAATAATAATTTATGAGATTTATTTTATTCAAATTTATCTTATATGAATGCTTAAGATAAATAAATAATATTTAAATATGTTTATATTTTAAGAAAATAAAAATCGTGCTTTGGAGTGTGCCTTAGTGCTATGGGAAAGCATTGTTGTGTATGAGTGACTCATACTTTATAAAACAATAATTTTGAATATTCATTCTTCTTTTTAATTTAATCTTATTTAATTAATATGAGTTTTTATTGCTCAAAGTTACTTGCATAACTTTTTACTTTTCTATTTTTTTTTCTTATATATATATGTGTGTGTGTATGAATTAATAAATAACAGATTTTCACATAGCTAAGACATCTTATTCATATTATTTTTGATATTTATTGTCTTTATTTTTTGTTTTATTTGCAAAATTTTATGCATTTTAGTATTTTTTTAGGGCTGTTATTGAGTTATAAATGTAATGTAATTGTCAAGGTTTTTAGAAGCTTAGTAATTCTCATTCAATAATTTCTCGTAATTTTTAAAGTCATAATTATTCAGTGAGATTCAAACTGTTGCATTGACTTTTTAGGTTATTAAAGGGATATGTCAACTATTTGGATAGAGTTAATCAGCTAATCAATTCGTAATAATTTTACAATCCTAAGTTACCAATAATATTTATTTTGGCTCATTTTTATGTGATATATTTTATATTTTATTATTATTTTTGAGTTGTGGATTGCTTTGCTTGAACTAAAATTTGAGCTAACAATGTCTATAGAGAAAATAGCAAATAGCTATTCTACATATCCAATACCTAATAGTCTCAAATCTAGTTGTTAAAATTTAAAGTTTTGATATCCTAACCATGTTGGTTTTCTCATTGGTAACTTGGAGGATATTTGAAGTCTTCATAATTATAGAGAAATTAGCTATTCTACATGATTTTATTGTGCTTATATTGATAAAGATGAATAAAATTTTAATATTATTTTTGTTAGCTGCATTCTTATATATGTTTCATTTCAATTTAAGTTTGTCATTTTGAGTGGATTTATCTTTTTTATCTAACATCTTGAATGAAGGTCGAGCTATCTTTATTGATATACTTTTTTGTTGTGTTTTAAAAAATAATACATTCTTACTTTTCACTTAGATTAATTATTTTTAATAAGAAATGTTGATTTTTTCATGAATGTTATCCTTTGTTGATGATTTATTTTCATATTTAATATTTAAATTATTAAAAAAAATTTACTCTTCTATTAAATTGGAAAATGAATAATAATATGAAATATATCTAGCGAGAGGATTCAATAAGTATAAATAATATTTTAAAATTTTTTGATTGAAGAATTGTTTCATGATTGATTCAAAATGGTTCTACTTATATAAATTATAGAAATTCACACTATTAAAGTCATAAAAAACTCAAATGAAAGACTCAGTGGTGATATATGTACAAGGTAAACCTTTATTCAATGGGCTAATTAGATTAGGGCTATCCGAATGTTGAATGCTTATATTTATAATACAATAAAGGAAATCATATGGAAAAATAAGAAAACCCAACAAGCCATAAGTTGCAACTGTTAAACATCCTTCTCAATTGTTCTATCTTGATTCTTCTCCTTGGGGGTAATGCACCATTATGTGTTTTCCTTCGCTGCTTGATTATTATAGTAAAAAATCATAACAATAGAAAAAAGTAAACCTTCTCAAGCATGTGTTTGATCAATAATATCTTGTAGGTGATTAATGCTATCATGCATAACTTGTATTTGATTTTGAAATAGTAGTATGTCTCTTATTTTTAAGAGATAATATTGTCTTTTAAAAAAACACAAAACCTTGTAGTAGGTCTAATATTAGCATAAGTTGATGCTCAAATGAATTTGAATATCAAATTGGGTCTAATAAAACCTTGTAGAAGATTTTTTTTATACCCTAGTACATGAAAAGTTTTAATTAAGTGAATGTGTCATAAATAATATAGAAAATAATTAATTATATTAATTGCATAGTCTATATCAAATCTAATGATAATCATGTAGTTAATCTTTTTTATGACTTTCCTTTAAGTAACAAAGTTAATTAGAAGAGTTACATTGAATATGAAATCAATAATCATATCATTTGGAGCATTTGTTAGAGTATAACTTAAAAAAGTACTATCATCGCATAGATTAAATTGAGCAGCATTATGTGTCCAATACATAATGTTGGACACATAAAGGTTAAGGTTAAGGTATTTTAAATTATTTTTTGTTTGAAACTATAATTGAAAATACTCATTGAGTTGAATGATTTATAGTTTATTGTCTCTGGTAATAAGAATAATATTCAAATACATAATAAGCAAAATTAACATAACATATGAGTCTCTGGAAAAATAAACAGAAATTTGTAACTCTTTTACAGGCTAAAAACAATGGATTCATGTTAGAATTTTGCTAAACTAGATTCTTGATAATTATTTTAAGTCATACATTATCTTTTATAATTTATAAATTAAATTTGTTTCATCGATTTGAAATCCCTGAGACAACTTCACATATATTTTATTTTTAAGATAATCATGAAAAAATATATTTTATTTATCTATATGATATATTTTTTATTTGAGAGATGTAATTAGTGATATAAGAATTCATATGGAAGTTATTTTGACTATTTAAGTAAAAATATCATGATAATCTATACTAAATATCTAAGTTAGTTACTTTGCAAAATGTCTTGCCTTAAAGTGATCCACTTTTTTATATGAATTGATTTTAATAGTGAATATTAAAATACCTACAATAAATAACATATTTTTTTTGAATATTAAAATACTAGTTTAAAAGTTTAGTTAGAATGGAAAATAAGTCTAATTAAATTGATCTATATTTATTGATATATATGATATTTTTATATGAGTTTTATCATAATATAGTTAAACAATTTTAAATATAACTGATGAGTAACTATTTCTCTTGATTAGATGTCCAAGTGAGATTGTAGATGAGTAAGCAAAAATAAGTCTAACTCAAAAAAAAAATAATGTCAATATATACAAATACTCAACTAAATTTCGGTAAAAAATATTTATATATTTGTTGGATACTCAAATAACTAAAAAAGATATATTTTAAATTCCTAAGTATCATTATATCTCAATTCGAGAAAAAATGTTAGATAAAATAAATATTCTCAAAGACTAATAAATATGCTAAATAATTGTTCCCCAGTGCATAAGATTTGAAACAGCACACAATGATAAAAAATAGAAGAATTTAATTAATAAGGTAATTTATAGTTAATACTACATCTTCATAATAATATTTTGAAATACTCCGATTAATGAAGAGTGTTTAAGGTATTTTAATTAATTATCTGTTTTTTCTTTATGAATCTTATTATGTGGGGTACAAGATATTAGGTTTGATCTATGTTTTTATTATTATCATATTAAGTACTTAATCTATCCAATATGTCTTCTAATATATTGTTATTTTTATTTTTTTTAATATTTTATTAAATTGATTTTATATTTTTTATGATTTGCTAGAAAATGAAAAAATTTTGTAATCTAAAACATTAAGGATTCTATCAAATAAACAACTTATAATTATTACAAACATAATAAAATATCTAAATCTTTCCCTGATTTTATCTTTATTAGGTCATTATACATTTATTTGTATTAGTTCAAATGAGTTTATACTTATACTAGCTTGATGGATAAAATAGGAAGTTTTGATATGCTTTGTTAGTTGATATGTTGTATTCTCTAGTATAGATATATCTTTAATATTATGATATAATATTTTAAGTCATAAAGCACATTGAGATGCAAAAGTTTTTATCACATTGAAGCACAATGTTTATTATTTTATTAAATATTATTTATAATTTTTAATTATTATTAAAATTCAATCAATTAAATAACATGAAATATAAATTAAATACTATTATATTTTTCATCTTCATGAATATTCAAAATTCTAAAATAAATATATGAAATTTCAATAATTCAACATGTAAAACTTATAATTCAAACTTTAAATATATCTTATCTAGAGGTGTTAAATGGATTGTTCTATGTTGATATGATTTATTTTTGAGGTTTGGTTATGCCATTATGTCGACACGACACGACACAACATCCATATGACTAGGCATTGCCTAATCTTTTTGGCCCATAGCCGAGCAGATCCATGCCATGTCGTGTTGGGTCATGCCGTGTTTTGTAGGATCATGTTGATTTTCGGCAGGGCAGTAAGCAACTTAAATTGAATGCGTACAATTAAAATATTTTGAAAATTTAATTTTATATTTATGAAAAAATTAGAATATTATATATAAATATTAAAATAATATTATCATAAAGACAAATGTGTATGTGTAATATTTATTACTTATTTATATTATATTATATTATAAAATTAATTGAATTAAAATGAAATTAAGAACTAAAAAAATTATTTGAAATTCAGATTAATTTCAAAAATAAAAATCAATCAATTGAAAAAAATAATTAATAATAATAAATCAATATGATACATATCATAACATGAAGTAAAATTGATAGAAATCCAAAAATAAATAAAATATCATATCATATGAAAAAAAAACAATCTAAAATAGTATGAGTCATTATTTTGCGTCTATAGTACAATAGTGCGGATGTAGATCATTATTGTCACATATCTGTCTAAAGGTATCGCTAGTGGTTGTTTTAATTTTTCTATCTTGATGTCCCATAAGTCATCTATAGTAACTTATTTGATTTATCTTGATTGTCTAATCTTAAATCTTTTATTCTTTTATGTAAGTATCTTTATGATATTAGGTTGTAATTTCTATCTCCTATTTGAAATAATTTTGACTGTCATAAGAAAAGTAGACTCAGATACTATGCTCGAAACCAGAGAGATTAATAGATCACGTACCATCATAGATAGCATGTGATAAATGAATTTATATGATTTCTATCAATTCAAAATATTTAAATTTTTATTATCATTATATAAAAGAATAATAATAGTAATCAATATTTAGGTATAGAGATAGCTTACTCCTATTCGAAAACTAATCTGTCGTTTGTTTCTTGCTAATTAAATGAAAAAATCTTCATCTTCAAATATAATGTTTATGTCTATACTTATATCTTGCTTTAACTATCATGTTTAGTATCGTAATATATAATATGTTAATTTTTCATGAATAAAATTTTTAGATTCGTTTGTTTGGTTTATGTAAGTTGATATGTATCTTAATATATTTTTTATTTTTTGTACACTAATCTTATAATCTATACAGACAGCCAAATAATATAGTATTGTAATAGAGAATTAGTATTTTAAATATTTAGTTTTTATTTTAAAAGCCATGATACCAAATAAAATGTATCCTATATATTTACTAAATTTGCCACCAACACTACACATTCACTCAAGTGTAATGCAAGTAGAAGTGTCAATTGAGTCATGTTGTGCTGACATGACTAGTTTTTTGGTGGCCCAGTCGTGCTACCATGCCATGCTGGACATGACACGACTTGATTATTGCTAGCTAGGCTAGGCCTAATTGAACTGAGTTTGGGCAGAATCAGCTGGGTTGTGCTAGGCCATGTTGGGTCGTGCCCGGAGGCTACCAGCCTGGTCGATTGGTCACTAATTTATAATTTTTAATATTTATTTTGTAAATTTAAAATTTTTAGCTATTCATTATTAGTTATGATATTATTTTATATAATTTACAAAAAAATTAAATCATTAGCACAAATTTTAATAATGAAAAATAATAATAAAAATTTATTATTTAATTTAACCAAAAATAAAATAACACAACATAATAATCATCAATCATAATCAAGCAAGCTCAATCTTAATTTTAATCGATATCAGTATGCAAATGATCATTATTGTATAAACTTCTGATTGTATCACTAGTGGTGGGTTTAATATCTTAAGATCCCATGAGTTATAATCTGTCAGTAATTCATCCGCTCTTGTTCTAGTTCGATCATGTATACTTAATCTTGAATCTTTTCAATCTTTTATGCATATTAGTGTTTTAATGATATTTGACAATAGTCTTGATTTCTTATCCGAAATAATATTGACTGCAATAAAAAAAGCAGACTTCGATGCTATGCTCGATACCGAATGAGTCAGTAGATCCCGTGTCATATTAGACAACACAAAATATATGGACTCGTATGATTTTTATAATTATAAAATAGCAAAGTTTTTGTTATTGTTATGTGATCGATATATAAGTATCGAGATATCTCGCTCATATTTGACGGTCTATTCGTTATTTTTTTCTTGCAAACTGAATTGAGAAGTCATTATTTTTGAATATGATATCCATGTCCGTACTTGGAGCTTGACTATAACTACTATCATACTATGTAAATAACTCAATTAATTTTTTGTGAATAAACCTTTCTGGTTAGTATTTTTGGTTCATTCACTTGGATATGTATGTCAAAATTTTTTTCATTTTTTTCATTTTTTTCATTTTAATCTTAGGATCTATGCAGACAGTTAGACAAAGAGATGAAATGGTAGACTTATATTTTAAGTACTTGGTTTCTATCTCAATAATTATGTTACTAAATATAGGATAATCTTAGATATGTTACTAATGTTGTATATGTACTTGAGTGTAATGCAAGTGGTGGGAGTGTAAATAGACGAACATATGTTTGTAGTATCACGAAAAATTTTTAAGAATTTTATAAATAAAATTTTTATATCATAGTCTTTGTTATCCATAATAAGTTTGTTACTTTTACTATTAACGTAATCGAATATTACATGTTCGTATTCAACACATGACTCCAACATTAATTAAGTATAATTTCAATTGTATCTCATATTTGTTTGGACTTTCTTACTCTTTAGACCTGCAAACAAATAGAGATTTTAAAACTTATATTCTCTGTTAGGTGTCCGAAGATATTTTTGTAAGTTTCATATTTTTTTATAATACGAGAGAAATAACCTTCATTCCCATTTGTATTATCAGGTTAATAATGTGATACATGTATTTAATTTGAAATTTTTTTTAATTACTTATCTCTAATAGTTCTAACAAATATATTAATAGTTATTTCACTGTTTAATAAGTTATCAAATATGATACTAAATATTTTATTTTAAATATTATAATTTCTAAAGATTCTTATCATGCACTCATATATGACAGGGTCATAATGAGGATGAAAAATTTTTAAAAATCTTTTTTATTAAGTATCTATTTAGAGTTTATATAGTGGACATTGAGGTATGCAAAAAATACATCATCATGACTAGTTTATATCAGATATTACTGACAACACATTGCTATATTGTCTAAATTTATTAGTTATTATTTATTTTTTTAATATATAATATTTTAATATCATTTTTATATGTGAAATTATGAATTATATGATATGTAGATTGCAAGTAAGTTTGTTTGATACTGATTATTTTTAGATCTTTCAAAAATTTAATCGAAAAATTTATTGTGGTGATTAGTTTGGTTATACATTTTTTTTCTAACTTATTGTGGTATATGAAGGGTGTCAATAAAGAAGTGCTAGATTTAGCCTCAAAGGCCTCACTGTTCACTTGAGTTTGTTTGCTTAGGATTTAATGTATCATATTTTTTGGTGTAATGATTGGCACGTTACTTTAGGTACTTAGTCTCACACGCACTTATATATATATATATATATATATATATATTTACAATACTTACCTTGTATTGATTCTTAATTGATATTACTAGTAATTTTATTTTGTATTATATAAAAATAATTTCAAATTATAAACTCTTATAATTTTTTATTTTTTAGATGTTTGAGTTATGGTCAAAATCATGAGAAAAAATATGGTTTCAGACTCGAATATTTCTGTAGGGTTATAATTAATATTATCTGTGCATGCCAATATTATTTTTGTTATTATTAAATTCATTATTAGCTATTTTTTAGTTTATAATCTAAGTTAATAATTTAAATATATTAAAAAAACTAAATAAAAAAGAATATTCAATTTATGGAGAGGATAGAGATAGAGAAAAAGTTGCAGCTTGCACTTGGTAGGTTAAGTAATGAATTTGAAACATAAATAATAACTAAATTTTCACTTCATGTCTATGTTTTTTAATTTTTAAAAAAATATTCAAAATTCTTAAACTAAAAATTTTAATTTCAGAGAGAGAAAATCGAGACCGAGAAGAGAGAGAAGAGAGTGAGAGAGTAAGATTTGAATGAAATACTCAAATCTAATAATTGTTTTATATATGAATATTTTTATTAAAAAATATTTTTTTAAATTTTTACGTTTTTTTTAAATTTAAAATGGCATAAATATGATAGATGTCGAATTTTTTGTCCTAATCATTGGAAATTAATCCAGCGGCCTAGATCTTTTTAAAATATTTTTTTTTCTATTGGTTAGCTGTTAAGAATCTTGAAGCTGAAGCTTCTCGACGGTCTAAAAGCTTTGCCTTTGGGTTCGGGCTCGGGGGGCGAGGGTTTGGGCTGGGGGTGCACGTCCACGTGCACTAGGTCATGCCATGCAGGCGTGCTTAGTCAATAATGTGGTGGGCTAATTAAAAAAACCTGTCACATGTACTAGGCTGGGTGGGGTGAGTTTTTTTAAATATTTTTTAACTGATTGGGCGGGGTGGGAATGGGCTTATTGGATTGATCCTGCTTTCTGGTCTAAGATCCTGGGTCATGGTACCCTTGTTGGTGGACCGTTCTAATGGGCCAGGCACATGGGTCGTGCCTCGGGTTGGCATGACCCAGGTTCAAGTATGGTTCTGGACTATATTGTGCTCGGGTTTCTCGACTCACTTGTCACCTGTAAATGTAAGTGGTGGGAGCTTGCACATACGAATACATATTTGTCATGTCATAAAAATATTCAAGAATTTCATAATAAAAATTTATGTATCTTAGTTTGAATTATCAATATTAAATTTATCACTTTTACTATTGATATAATCGGATATTATATATTGGTATTTAATATACGACTTTAACATAATGTAGGTATGATTCAAACGGTATCTTATATTCGTTTGAATTTTTTTTTTAAACTCTATTGACAAACAAATACTGCTAAGCTATTATTATATGCTAGACATACTAAGATATTTTAGTGAATTTTTTATCTTTTTTAAAATTGGGAGAAATGATTTTTTAATTCGCTTGTGTTGCTGGGTTAATTATGCTACACATACACTAAAAATGAAAAATTTACCAAGTGATTATTTTTTAATATTCTAATAAATATATTAATGACGACTTTTTTGTTAGAAGTATTTTCGAATTTAATATTAAATATTTTATTCTGAATGCTATATTATCTAAAATTTTTTTTTCATGCTCACATGTGGCAGAACCATCAATGAGTATGAAAAATCCAAGGGGATCCTTATTAAATTTTTATTTTGAATCTATATAGTAGGTTTTGATGGATGAGAATGATGCATCATTATGATTAATTCAGATAGTAGATGTAACAAATGCCACTTTATTATATTTTTTAAATTTATTAATTATTTTACTAATTTATAATATTTTATTATGTCATTTTTACTTGTGTATCAAGGAATCCTATGATAAGCAGGTTGTAGAGGTGTCAAATGGGCCGGGCCGGCCTGAATTTTTTGAGCACGAGCGTGCCGGCGTGCCGGGCCAAGCACGACACGGTTTAAAATAGCCGGGCCTGGCAAGGCCCGCAGGCACGGTGGGCCGTGCCGTGCCTTGCCTGGCCCGCTCGGGCTTGCATGTCCGTACGGTTCGGGATTTGGGGGGACCACGGGTCGGGTCGAATCAGACCCGACTCGCGGTCTTTTTTGAGGGAGGGGTCATCGTGGGGTCGGGCTCACGGGACACCCGGCATGGGACAAACCCGTGCCGGTGTGCTGTGCCGCGGGCCGAACCGTGCCTGGTCAGGCACGGCACGGCTCGTGCCTTACCCGGGCACAGAATTTTTCCGTGCCCGGCCGGGCCGGCCCGGCCCGGTTGACACCTCTAGCAGGTTGGATGTAAGTTTACATAATACTGATAATACTAGGATTTTCTAAAAATCTAATCAAAAGATCTATGATTATAATTAGTTTGTTGATGTCTTCTTTTTTAAATTCATTGTGGTATATAAAATGAGCCAATGAAATTGAATTTGATTTAATTTCAAAGATTTTATCGCTCAATTGGTTTAGCTTGAGTTCTACTTCTAATACACTATATTTTTAGGTATATTGATTGATATATCTCTTAAGGTGGTCAATATTATATGTACTCTTATATGTATGTATTTTTTTATAATATATACATTGTGTTAATTTTTTTTAATATTTTTAGAATTTTTATTTTTTATTATTTTAAAGTGATTCTATACTATTCTTAGTTTTAGGTTTTTTAGGCAAATAGATTTGGGTAGATGTCATTTGAAGTGAACCTAGTTTCGGACTCAAATCTTTCAGTCAAGTATATTATCATTAAACTCACTAGTTATTTTTTTAATTTTTATTTTAAATGTTAAATAATTTAATAAAAAAATGTAAAAAACTAATAAAAAAATTTGTGTACCATAATCGCAAGTATGTAAATTTATTTGAGTTGTAGTTTGTGATTCGTAGTTGTATTTCTTAATTTAAATTTTATCATCTCTTCTCTTTTATTAAATTTGCCAGGTCAGGCTGACCATTAATAAAAATAATTAACAATGAAAAATTAAAAATTTAATTGGGCACATAACTTAGAATAGGTGAGGAGCGAGAGAAGATAAGAGAATAGAAGAGGAGAATAAAATTCAAGAAATTCTATTTTTTAATTTACAAAGTTTTTAAAGGTGAAAATATAAGGTGAGACATTTTTGTGTTCATGAGATGTGGTATTTTTGTGTTTGTGAGATGAGATAATTTTGTGTTCGTGAGACTAGATAATTTTGTGTTCGTGATACGATATATTTTTGTGTTCGTGAGACGAGATATTTTTGTGTTTGTGAGACGTGATATTTTTGTGTTCGTGAGGCGAGACGTTTTTGTGTTTGTGAGGTGAAGCATTTTTGTGTTTGTAAAGCGAGACATAAGTCTCGAGACGTTAAGGCGTAAGTTTTTTGAGCATCACAATATATAATTAATTAATATTTTAAAAAATATAAAAAAAATAGCATAAATAAAAACATGAAACAAATCACTAGAATTATTAAAATAAAGCATACTAGTTTACTAAATTCACAAAAAAATCATAACAAAATCATAAAATTAGAACTAGAGTCAATTATTTTAATTAAAATTATTATCTTCAATGAAATCTTTATCCTCTTTCAATGTATCAAAAATATGAAAATATTTACTATTATGTATTCTCATTTCATGTAAATCTTCATCTTCATCAATTGGTATAAAATTAAACTCCTTATCTTTGACTTTATCTCCGTTTGTACCTAGTATAACTTATTAATTAGGTATAAATATTATAAGTTTTTTTTTAATTTAATTAAATTTATGACTTTAATTTTTGTGTACTTTTTTGATATTTCATTAAGTTTCTTTTTGTAGGAATGTAAAAAAATTATTTGATCCGATGATGCTTGAGTCTGTTGGGAGTTGAATGACACAACTCTAATTGTATCAATATTGAATAATTCATCATCCTGAGGTCAACAAAGATCAATGGAGAGGAGGGGATTTTCTTTCTTTATAATTCACTCATCATCCGAATTAATCTCTTCTATTAAAATTAGATTAATATTTTATTTTATTTGTAGATTTTGTTTTCTCAATCTAGTATTATATCTTAAATACACTAGAGCATTTAATCTTTGATGTTCAAGTCTATTTTTTTTGTATGTAACTACAAATAATGAAATAAAGAAAATACATGTTAAAATAAAATAAAGTTCTCGAACATTGTAATCGAAATATATGTATAAAATTTTATAAAAATAGAAATATTACCAATTCAAATATATTTTAAGTTCTTTCACATCTAAAAGTACTACAAATAAGGCTAAGGACTCAAATAGTGAACTTTTGCAACTCTGATATTGAACCCCAAAAATGTATTTATTGGTTTGTAGGACTTTTTAATATTTGAGAATCAATCGCAACAATACTCTCAAATTAATCCATTGCTTGGTCAAATGAGTCCAATTGAATGTCAGTTTTTAAACATTATTGATAATCTAACATCTTATCCATATATTCAAATAATCTATTTCTCACCTTATCAATATTAGAGAACTTATCCCCATAATGTAATTGAGGATTAATATAGTAACTTGCTGCATTTAAAGGTCGATGAAATTGTGGAGTCCATCTTGCATTAATTTTTCTTCAAATTGGGCCATATTCTCTCCACGCCCTTACAATTAAATGCAATCTTCTCCTTATTAGAATTCATCAGCTAATAAATATAATTCATGAATGGTATTTTCTTTGAATCAACTTCTCTTAAGATACTAACTAATAAAATAGTGGTCTTTATGTAAAAAATAATATGAGGTCAAAAATTTGGATCAGATAACACAGTACTTTGAGCTTTCACACTTTCTACTTTTTTTGCCCATTTGCTTGAACACTAATTTTCTGAGAACATTATTATAAGAGCTTGATTTTGCTTATAAAGGCTTTGGAGTGTAAGAAATGAAGTAATAAACCATGTAATTGTTGAACGAAGAAGTTTATGATTTTTTGTAAATATTCTCATCAAGCTAAGAATCTAAGTATGACCACATATGAACTCACTACTTGCCTAACTCGAGCAAGGGTAGTATCATGATCATTTATCTTTACAATATTCTCCAACATCAAATTAATACAATATGTAGCACAAAGAGTCCATACTTTTTTTTTTCATTAGCCTTTTTCCAGCATTCACATAGTAAGAGGTATTATCAGTGATGACTTGCACAATATTTTCCTCCTTAATTTCTTTAATAATGTCATCAAGATATTTAAATATTAATTCTTTATTTTTTATTGTATCAGAAGTATCAATTGATTTTATAAACCAAGTGCTAGTACTATTATTTATTAAAAAATTGATAAGATACATTATTTTTATCTGTCTAACTATCTGATATAATTGAACATTCATATTATTTCAAAGTTTTTTTATGATCTTTTATAATGATACTTAGGTCATTCATTTCTTCTTTAAGAATTTATGTCCTTAATTCGTGTATAGATGGAAGCTTAAACTCGGCTCCAAAATTTGCAACTGCATCAATCATAGGAATCTAATAAGAATCATTTATAGTATTTAATGAGAGATCTTTTGAATACATAAACTTATTAATTTTCTACACACTTTCTTCTTTTTTTCTTGCTTTCATCTTGAATTCAAAATACTTTGATGAGTTTGTGAAGTGGTAAAATTGGATTCATTCTAATTTTTTTGAGCAAGTTATTTATTTTTGTTTTTTGATCCTTAAAATTGGTCAATGCCTCTTTGGACCATAATTTAACATCTTCACTAACTTTGAGGCATGATTTTATGTCATAATGAGTTTTAGCTAAGTGATACTTGAGTCTATTTACCCTTTTCGTATATCTTTAATTGTAAAATTTACATCTCAAATATTTTTTCCCAAAAACTATAATAGCATATTTTCAAACTAAATTTTTTCTTAATTTTTTTGAATCGGAAGAACTCATTCTGAAAAAAATACTAATAATAATATTCAGTTATTCATATTTTTATATTACAATAAAATTGACTAAAAAATAATAACAAGACATAATTGAAAGAAATTTTAAAATTAAAATTAGAATTTAATTGGTTTAAATCTAAAAAAGTCAAGGCAAGCCTAGAAAACATTTTTGAACCAATTAAATTCTAAATTTCATTTTATTATAAGATTTTTTAGCTTGTTTTTTATGTTTTTTTTAATTTTATAATTTTGATGGGAGTACCCAGCTTGTGAATTAGAGGTGTTAAACAGGCTGGGCAAGGCTGGCTCGGTTTGGTTTTAGGTTGCCCAATCGAGTTACCGTGCCGGGCTAGGCATGACACGGTACAGTAATCGTGTCGTGTCTGGTCCGGTACGGTTTCTTCAGGCCTTGCTCGGCATGGCCTGTAGTCTTAGGTGGGTTTTAACCATCCTGTCTCAGGCCCGTACGAGCTGGTTTTTACAATTTATTAATTTAATATTTTTTTTAAATTATGTTATTTTTTATGTAATAATTAATTAATTAATATTTAAAAATTATTAAATTGTAAGTTGAAAATTTTTAATACTTAAAATTTTTTTTTAATGTTTATTGTTTGTACTTTTTATTAATTAGAATTAGAATTTAGATATGAATTAATAAAATATTCAAACTTAAATATGAATTAAATTTTAAATCAAATGCAAAATGAAAATAAAAAATAATAAATATTTAAGTTTAAACTTTCAAGCATCATCCACAATCATAAATTAAATAAACACAGTAAGTTTGAAAGACTGAAACACAAATGATAAATTTAAACCAAATCAAATACAATGTAAATAAAAATGAGTACATTGAAATCAAAAATCAGAATTAGATATAAGCATAATATAAGTATCACAATCCCGCAAACGTCAACTGTCAGGCAACAAGTAGCAACGTCATTAATTGTCCGTCGTCGTATCATTATCATCATCAATATCAAAATAACTATCATATGGATTATTATCAGCATCAACTTTTTTGCTTTTGCTGTAGTCCAAGTACCAACATGATCCTGAATAATAAAAGCTTAAAATTTCCCAATTTTTCATGCATACTAAAGTCTCAATAATATTTGGACATAATTTCGATCTCCTATTCGAAATCATATTCATTGCAACATAAAATGCAAACTCCGATGTTATGCTCGATACCGGATGAGTCAGTAAATCCTGTGCTATCCTTGATGGCACGAGAAAGGTGGACTCATATGATTTTTACAACCATATCATATCAAGATTCTTAATATCTGAATGTGATAGGATTGAGCAGTAATCATTATCTAAATGCCAAGAATGCTCGCTCCTATTCGATGGTCCACCCCGTTGTTTTTCTTTTGCTAATTGAATGAAAAAGTCATCGTCTTCGAATATGGTGTCCATGTCTGTATTCGAGCCTCACTACTACTACTACTACTACCATCATACCTAGTTTCATAGTATGTGAAAAGCTCAGTTAATTTCTCGTGAATGAACCTTTCAAGTGGGTCTTCTAGATTCATGCATGAGGAAATGTAAATCAAAATATCATCGATTCCTTTCACCTTAATCCTAGGGTCCATGCAGGCAGCCAGACAATAAAGACATAAAATGGTGGACCAGTATTTTAAGTACTTATTTTCTATCTCTGCAATCATATGGCTAAATATCGGGTCAACTCGATACTTCTAAACATGCTACTAATGTTACATAAGCATCTGAGTAAAATGCAAGTCGTGGGAGTATAAACTAACGAACATATGTTCTTTATGTTATAAAAAATATTCAGGAATTTCATAAATGAAATTCTTGTAGCTTAGTCATTGTCGTCAATAATAAGTTCGTCACTCTTATTATTGATGTAGTCAGATATTACGTGTTCGTATCCAACACATGATTTCAATATTAGGTAAGTGTAATTTTAATGGTATCTCACTTCTGATTAAAATTTTTGATTAGAATTTTAATGGTATCTCATCTTGCAATTTTGAAAGATGAAACCTACTATGTTTCCCATCTCCCAGCATGCTACACGTTGCTGTCATGAATGAAGTGAGAGTGCTCGTAGATCAGGCTTCTTATCAGGGTGGTGATCAGGCTGATCTTTGATCAAAAGTGGTCTACGATCAGCTGGGATCCCTTAGGATATAGACGGAAGGTATTACCAAAATCTCATTGTTTGTGAGGCCTGCGAATGTATTTTAGTAAGTTACATATATTTTTCAAAGTGAGGGAACACACATCCATCCATGCTTGTACAATCATATTAATAACGTGACACATATTTTTAATGTGAAAAATCTATCCTAAAGGTCTGTCTCTAATATTACAAACAAATATATTAATTACTAATTCATTATTAGCTGCGTTATCAAATGTGATACTAAAAATTTTATTTTAAATTTTATATTCTTTAAAGATTTTCAGCATGTACTCAAAAATTATCAGACTATTATAAGGATAAAGAATATCAGAGAATCCTAAAATATTTTTATGTAGAATTCATTTTGAATTTATATAGTGGGTGATGAGGCATGCATAAGATACATCATTGTGACAAGTCCAGATATCGGACGTCACAGACACCATTCCACTATATTCCATAAATTTATTTATTATTATTTGTTTTTTTAATTTTTAATATTTTAGTATGTCGTTCCTAGATGTGGACCTAGGAATCCTACTATATGCAGACTAAAAATATATCTGCATGATATTCACTACCATTGGATCTTCCAAAAATTTAATTGGAAGACTCATCGTGGTGATCAGTTTGGTCATGCCCTCCCTTTCGAACTCGTTGTAGTATATGAAGGAGATAAATTTTGAGTCTGAACTGGATCCAGCCTCAAAAAATTCACCGTTTAGCAGGGGTGGGCATGGTGTGGTTTGGTTTGGGTTTTGACCAAAACTCAAACCAAACCTAATAGTTCGGTTTGTATAATTTTTCAATCCAAACCAAACTGAATTAGAACATTATCCAAACCAAACCAAACTTACTACCTTCGGTTTGGTTTGGATTGTCGAGTTGAAAATAACATATTAAAAAAAGCTACTTAAATACGAAATAATAAAATAAAAACTTGAAGTAATACTAATTGTTCAAATTATTTACTAATAATGAAAATAACATAACAATAATATTTCAATTATTCATTAAAAGTAAATAACATAGATTAAACTAACCATAAAATTAGCTAGGTGGTGATAAATTCTCAATTGTGAGAGATGTTCCTATAAAAAAAAAGACAAAAATACAAATAATTATATGAACTAATATATCTATATTTACAAATATATAAAATTGAATAAAAGTAAAGTAAATAATATTTTTATTCTTACTTACCCAATTCAACATTTCATAATATTTCAAGTTAGCCGAAGGAACTTCCACTTTATGATCAACATGTATAAAATCCGATTGCAATCAATTTTGAGTATAAATTAAAGTCTTAACCATTTTTGGACCTAATGAACTCCGAAATGGATCAATGATGTGGCTTCCAGTTCTAGATACAGATTTAGAAGTGATAGTTGAAAGTAGAATTGTGTTTACATCTTTCGCCAATTGAGATAGAATTATATATTTTGAGCTATGTAGTTTTCACCATGCTAAAACATCAAATGATTCATCATCTATGTCCTCACATGCATCCAACAAGTATCTATCAACTTCACTTTTTATTTCAATGTAATCTTTTTCTGTCATCTCATTTTGTAATTTGATTTCTTATTATGGCTTCGTCTTTTAGAATCTTGATAATCATCTCCCACCTTTTCACCATCTTTCACACTTGTTTGCCCACTCATTGATGAATTATTACTTGTGCCTTCATTACTATTGAATGCATAGAATTCGTAAAGTCTTATGAGAGTATCTTTAACAATCTTGGCAAGCTTTTGAACTCGTAAATTACATAGTTATTTAAGGCGCAAGGCGCACTGAGACACAAAAGCCTTTTGGGGCCTAACGGCGTAAAGCGCACTTGAGGCGCTAGCTTTTTTATTTGAGGCGAACCTAGCTTAATACACATAAAAATTTTATATTTTACTAAATATAGTCATTAATTTTTATCTAATAATAAACTAAAGAACATCAAATAAAAATCAAATATTAATAGTGCTCCCATTATCCAAATATTCAAAGTTTCAAAACAAAATAACAAACATTCAAAGTTCTAAAACAAAATAAACACTCATGTATCTACATCTAAATCTAAATCAAGAAAGTCTTCATCAATATCATCCCCATCGTCAATCTTCCACTCTCCATCTTCTTCATCTTCCTCACCTGATGAACAAATCATCTCTTCATCTTTATCAATCAAAGCAAGAGTAGGAGTATGTTTAGAGCTAGATGGTCTTGACTTTGGTTTTGGTGTTGGTGTTTGTGTTTTGCTTGGTTTAGCTCTTGTATAAATTATAAACATACTCAATCTTTGCCAAACAACTAAAACTATTTATAATTTTTGTTCTAATTATTTCATAATTTTCATAAATTTTTTCATGATTTTTTTCTATTTTTCGTTAATTTTCAGAATTTTTTTCTCTTTTTTTTTGTATTAGTTTTTTGAAAATTACATATTTTTTCAAAGTATTATTCAAAAAAAATTTTCCTAGTTTTTAAATATTTTTTGAAAATATTTTTTTGCATTTTGAAGAATTTTTTCACAACAAAAATAGGTAAAATGAAAAAAATATCTTTTGAGCATCTTCTTCTTCTTCTTCTTCTTCTCTCTCCTATTCAATCCAGCCTTAAGAGTATTTTGGGAGGGTTTTAGGGTGTAACCCGAGAAAGATGGGGTTTTATAGGGCTTAAAATCACAAAACTCCAAAACGGCGTCGTTTTGTTTCTTGGAAGACCAAAACGACGTCGTTTTAGAGGTGGCATTTTTTTATTTTAAATCAGAACCTCAAAATGACGTCGTTTTGGGTTGTTTTGATTTTTTTAAAAAATATAACCCAACCCAAAACGATGTTGTTTTGGGTTGGATCAGCCGAATACATCATCTTCCCCGACGCGCTCCTTATGCATTTTGCCTGGTTCTGTCTCTCGTCGCTTCTCGCGCCGTTGTTTTGCCCTTCTTCTCCAACGAAATTTTCCCATTTCTGATGCTGAATCCGGCAAAAAAAGGAGAGGAGAAGAAGAGGAAGAAGGAGAAGAATGACATACTTGGCTCAATGCCTGCTGCCGCCGAAATTGGAAGTCGACGCATGCTGCCTAAGAAGCACGGACATGGACACGGGGATACGACATGGCAGGATACGGGGACACGGGGATACGACACGGCAGGATACATGGACACAGCAAATTTTAAAAAACTAGGATACGGACACGGCTAGGATACGTCATGATAAAAAAAATAAAATTAAAAATAAAAATTATTTTCTTTATAAATATTAGGTATTTTATAAAATAAAATAAATAAAATTAAAATATTTTAGTTTATAAAATAAATAAATATATTTTTATTTTAAAAAATAAAAATATTGTATTTTATTTTATTTTATAAGATAATATTTATAATTATTTTATTTTATAAAATAATATGTTAAAATTATCTTATATTATATAAAAATATATTTTTTTATTTTATAAAATAAAAATATTTTATATTATTTTATTAAAATATTTTATTTTATTTTACCCCCCGCCTGCCTTCCCCCTCAATTCCTGTCCGCCTGCCTCATCCCTCAATTTTCACCCGCCTGCCTTCCCCTCAATTCGCGCCCGCCCCCTGCCTCCTCCCCCTCAATTTCTGCCCGTTCCCTGCCTCCCCCCCTCAATTCGCGCCCGCCCATTGCTTCCCCCCTCAATTCGCGCTCGCCCCCTGCCTCCCCCCCTCAAATCGCGCCTGCCCTCTGCCCTCTGCCGCCCACTGGACGTCCGATACGCCACCGTCCGATATGCCATGTGGTGTATCGGATATGGATTTATCAATGATACGCCACGTGGCGTATCAGACACATATCCGTGTTGTGTCCGTGCTTCCTTGCTTGCTGCGCCTCACCCGCCTGTGTCTCACCCGCCTGCGCCTCGCCTGAAGCGAGACATTTTTCCCGGGAGTGGTGGCGCCTGAGCTTTAGGCGTGCCTTTCATAACTATGGTAAATTGTCACATGTAGCTTCAAAAAGATATGAAACATAATCTAACTTATATCTTGGATCAAGCAAAACTTTAATGACCAACAATTGATTTATATTTGTAAGTGAACCCCTATATTTATTAAACTTGGTTAACATATTAGTGACCGTGTTACCAAGTAAACGATCTCCGCTTTTACTCCAATCAGTAAGCTCACTAAAAATTGCATTCAACTCATGAAATTACAAATTAGAGGTGATAGTCAATGAAGCACTAAACTTTAATGTAATATCATAGAATATTTCTAAGAATTTTACAAAAACTCATGCATTTTCCCACTCTATAAAGAGATGTGACCATATTTTTTTCTTTCCATGTTCATCATCTGTAAAATACTCAAGATAGTTTTCATTATCTTCTTACATCCTATCAAAAGCTTTTTGAAATTTCAAAGCCGACTCTAATATTAAGTAGGTGGAATTCCATCTCGTAAGCACATCCAAATTTATAAGGCCTTTATGATCAATCTTCTCTTTCTCTACACAAGCTTTAAACTTTTGAAGTCTTGAAGGAAATGATCTAATGTACTTAACAGCATTTCTAATTCCAACAATACTATCATGCATCTCCTTCAACCCACTTGTCACAATTAAGTTCACAATGTGTGCAATACAACGCATGTGTAAGAACTCCCCATCTAGAACATTATCTTTTCAATTTCTTAATTTTTGATTCAAATAATTAATTGCCACATCATTTGAAGAAGCATTATCAATTGTAATTATTAAAACTCTCTTAATTTCCTATTCAATTAGATAACTTTCAATAAGTTTACCAATTGTATCTTATTTGTGATTTGAAATAACACAAAAATTCAAAATCCTTTTATGCAACTTCCAATCATCATCAATGAAATGAGTAGTGAGAGATATATAATTGTTATTTTGAATAAATATCCAAGTGTATTTGGTAAGACAAATTCTTTGTTTTTTTGCTACAAAATTTTTTCATTCTCATTCAAAAATAATTGGAATATATTTTTAGAAATTGTTCTCCGAGATGGTGTATCAAATTTTGGGTTCAAAACTCTACAAAATTTTTTAAACCTTTCTCCCTCCAAATAGCTAAATGGTAACTCATCTATAATAATCATTTAAGTACAAGCAGACCTACATGCTTCTTTACTAAATCATACAGGCAACAAATTACCACCACTATCATCAAGATTTTTCTGAAAAACAAGTGTTTTTTGTTTCTTGTCTTGTACTTTATATGAATATTTTTTGCATTGATTATTCAGATGATTCCATAAAGTACTTGTTCCACACTTCTTAGTGTTACATGCATATTTTTTTTTCATAATACTTACATTTTCACCTAGGATGATTCGATCTCTACCTTCAATCTCAACAAAATGATCCCATACGGCTGATGGAGGCCTAGAAAGTTTTCGCTTTTGATTTTTATAAGGTTTATTTACTGATGAGCTGACTTCAAGAGTTGCAGTAGGAAGGGACGATGATGTTTCATTTGAACTAATGTCATACAGTTCATGTGTATTCTTCACTTAATAATAGTTTAAATGTAGTTAGAAGAGAAAAATTGTATAAACAAGAGATAATTTGGAAGTAAATATCTAAAAACAGCAAGTGAACAAGTTCATATTAGGAAAACATCCAGCACAACATACCACAATCTCATCCAAATAACAACACACAATTTCACAATTTCATACTCAACAAATTCAAAACCAACAATTTCATATCACTAAACTTAAAAAAAACAAACAAATACATAACTAAATCATATACAATAATAATAATAATATCAAAAATTATATAATAACTTCGACATAGAGAGAAAATGAAAAAAATGATAAGATAACACAAGTTATCAACATAGAGGCCTAACAACTAATAGGTGGATTTGGTATTAATTATGGAAATATAATTAACTTGATTTTACGGAAATATTTCAAATCTTGTGGAAATTTTCATTTATATTTTGACACAAAATATCGGTGGACTGAAAATTATTAAAAAAAATTAATATATAAGAAAAAAACTATTTTAATAGAAAATATAAGTATAATAAACATTTTATTGTTTTAGACCATCAGATTAATAAAATTATTAGAGAAATATTGAATAACGTTTTTAAAGAAAATATCGATGAACCAAAGATTAATAACAAGTTCTTAAAAATATTAGAAAAGCTCTTTAAAATGAAATTAATTCATATATAATGTGATTTTAAAAAACATTAATCATTTATATTATTACAATTTACAATACACGAACCCAACCTTAACCACCCCTAGAATCAACCATGGAGAACTCCATAATGGAATTCTGGAAACATTACCCCCACATATGCCTCCCTCCTTAGGCCCCACCCCACCCCCATGGAAATCAAGATCCCACCCCCATGGAAATCAAGATCCCACCCCCACATTGCCTCCCCCCACCCCCAATGCCTTACCACCCACCCCATGCCTACCACCCCACCCCCATGTAAATCCAATTCTCCATCCCCATATTCCTTTCCTCTCATGTAAATCTGATTCTCCATCCCCACTTGCTTTCTTTCACCCCCCACCCCCCACCTGGCCACCCCCATTTAACCAAATTAAAAATATAGCGGGACTGGGGACATACCTCGTCAACGGGAAGGGGGATAGAAGATATGATTTCAACGGCAGTAGAGGTAATCTCGGTGACAAAAATGGCTTCGAAGGAGAGGACTTTGGTAGAGAGAGGTTGAATCGACGGAAAGGGCTTCAGTCTTCATCTTCAGTTGAGAGGGCTAGAGAGGTGAGAAGGATTCGATGGAAGTGAGGGGCGAGGGCTTTTCTTCTTAACTTTTCCTTTTTTTTTTAATTTTTCTAAAGCTAAACGACGTCGTTTTTGAGTTATGATTAATTTTTTTTTTAATTTAACAAGTTTGGTACTTTGGTTCTGTTCGGTTTGGGTTAGTATTTTTTAACCCTAAAACCATAAACCAAACCGAACTGATTTTTTTTTTTGTAATTTATAACCCAAACAAAACCTAACCCCCTTGCCAAACCAACTCAAACTGAATTTTTCAGTTTGGTTTGGGCGGGTTGAATGGTTTGGATCGAATTTTGGCCACCCATACTGCTGAGTAGGGTTTGTTTAGGATCTAATGCATCATGTTTTTTGGTGTATATTTCGGCATGCCTCTTAAGGTGTCCAGTCCCACAAGTATTTTTACAAGTTAAAATTTTCTTATTATATTTACATTGTGCCGATTCTTCTTCTATAACCATAATATTTTTTTATTTTATTATATTAAAGTGAGTCCAAAATATTGAAATTTTTTTAGTTTTTAGTTTTTTAAATGTTTGTGTCGGGGTGACCGGAGAAATCAAAGTTTCGGTTGGCTCGGACTTTTGTGTATGATTTTTATTTTCTATATTTAAATTAATTTTATTTTTATTATTTAAATTAATATTTGTCTTTTTTTAGAAAAGAGGGTAGAGTAGAGAGAGAGAAATTGAAAGACTACCAAATAGTAAATACTAATATTTTATAAAATTAAGTTAACAGTAAACTATATAAAAAATGAAATACCCGTAAAGCAGCGTAATGCACGTGTATAACAAATCCAAAGTCTAATCCTAACACCAATCAAAGTCGTGCCCGAGTTGTGAGTTTCGAAAAGCCTAGTTAAAATCTCGAGAGTGAGAGATAGAGAGAGAATGAGAATTAAGAGATTTATGTTTTTGAAAAATATAAATATTAGAGGGGGAGTTTTATAAATTAATAAAAAGTATTTTTTAAACAAAAAAGTTTTTTTTTTTTTTGATTTTTTTAATATTTTTATTGATTTATTTGGGGTAGAATCATCTGGGTCGTCGGATTCTGCCCCATAGCAGTTGGAGGCGAAATCCAATGGATTATATTCAAATTTTATTTTATTTTTTTTAAATTTATTGTTGGGGGGGGGGGATAGACTCGGACTTGGGTCGAAAAAATCATGAGTCCGGATTGGGGCCCGACGCCCCAACGAAATCTTGGATTTGTTGCTTGCTCAGGCGGTTTCTCGGCTCGTGCTGAGTAACTGTGCCCACGGACCTCGGTACCGGGCTGTGCCTGGCACGACAAGCTCGGTTGGCCACGGCATGGCACGAGCATGGGTCAGGTATGATCGAACCGTGCCGTGCCTCATGCTGGCCGGGCTGACCCGGCCCTTTTGACACCTTTATTGTGAATTACATAAATTTTTTTTGCTCATTTTATAAGAATATGTTTGTTTAAATTTTATTTTTGAGTGTTACTTAAATTTTATTTTTCGCATTGATTGGTAATATTAATTACAATGTTAAGAAATATTAATCAAAAAATAAATTGGTAAAACTTCAATGAATTGATTATAAATACTAATATAAATGAGTATTCATATATATATTTTGGGATGATGCTATTTTGTTCATAAATTACCTGAATTATTTATTTTAATGTCATTTTTCACATTGTTTATCTCTTAAGTCATAACTCATAATATTTTACTTTTAAAGAAATTTATTTATATTTTAGAATCTTTGACATATGTATAATAATGGATAATAATATTTAATAATATTTAATTATATATACGACTATACCTTAACTATAAATAAAATTATTTATCTATATATAACTATTTGTTTAATAATACATAATCACATATTTAATTTTATATAATTATTTATAATTATATATATTAATATGCAACTATTTTCATTGCTATATATATTATATGTATAATTATTTGCTTACCTATATGTTTGACTATATATAACTAATTATAATTATACGTATAACTATATATTATTATATATAACTATAATATAAATATTTATAATTATATATATTATATTTATAACTATATATATAACTATATGTTTAAAAATACATATACTTATTTATAATTATATGGATAACTATATATAACTCAATACAAATTATATGTAACTAAATTTGCAATTATGTATACTATGTATAATTATATATATACCTATAAAAGTATCATTTTCTATATAAGTATATGTTTATAGAAACATATAAATATATATTTATGGAGCAGTGCCGGAAATATCGAGTAGTGAAGAAGTGGAGAAGTGCTGAAAATATAGAGAAGTGTCAGAAATATTGATATGAGATGAAAAAGAGGAGAGTGTCGAACATACCTGGAGAGCGGAGAGGTGCTCTTGCAGTGATTGAGCAGAGATGGCAAGGGGTTGATATTTTTGTCATTGAAAATATCGAGTAGTATTGGAAAAGATGATTGACACTATTTCAGATTATAATTTTATGTTTTTTTTCATTTTTTGAATACTTCCTCCAAAGCGCACGCATCCCTCTTCAAGGTGTGAAAGACTCGATCAAAGCATGCCTCGAAATGCTTCACATAAGAAGGCTAACGCTTATTATGCGTATAACTTTTTTTTAGACGCCTCAAGGCATTTTCTTTACGGTTCGCTCTAGGGCGCGCACCAAGGTGCTCCTTGATAATGCCTTTTAAACCCCTGTTAATTTATAAATTTTTTTTATATTTAAAATAATATATATTTTTTATTTTTTAATTTTTTTTTAATTTTAGATGACTAGAAATTTAAAAATCATTGGATTTTTTGCTTATAGTAGTTGGAAATAAATTTGACGGCTATAAAATTTTTAAATAAAAAAAATATTTTTTACTTTTAGTCAACACAAAAAGAGAGATGTCGTTCTTGTCGATTTCTGTGTCAATGTCTGTTATGTGAAAAATGTAATGGGCATGGTAGTTGCTGGACTATCATTTTTTTTTATAAAAACTTGGGTCAGTACCCATTAGTTCAGACCCTTGAGTCCTTGACTTGTTCTTGGTTATGGGTCACGAGTCATGTGTCTTTTAATATGAACATAGTCTTTCTACTAAGTTTTCGTGTAATATTTAGACAACTCACTCCTCGATTGTTGCTAAGTCAGTCTCCCACTTGCCTTGCTTACTAAGCTTAGTCTTTACCTACGACATGGAAGTAAAGAAAACTCGAAAGAAAGAAAATTATTGATTGAAGAGAGATTGTTTACAAATCTTAGTGGTTTCTAAATTAGTCAACATTCTCCTCATATTCACATATTTGAAACTATTTATAATACTTTAAGGTTCTCAACAAGCCTAGAGGCTTCTAGAATATTCTATTATGTATATATATTTACAAGAGGTCTCTATAAGAGTCTAAGATAATCTCCTTTCTTTTATATCATTTCACATAAGTATGACATTCTCTAGAATTTTTAAGAATCTTTCGCATTCTTCTAGCAAATGGAGGAATTTTCGAGGAGTGAGGGCAAGTCATTCTCTCCCACCAAAATTGTAGATGTCCTCGTTGATCATCTTGCTTGAAATTGATAGATTTATTTTTGAATTGCCATAAAGTATTTACTGGCTCCAAATTGGCTTTACTTTTTGGTAGGTCCTTATACTTTACTAAGTATTTTGTGTAAGTTTGAAAGTTATTCTTCTTCAAGACACAATCTGCCGCAATGTAGTCCACCTTTTTATCGTATGATGTTATCATTATTGTTGGGGTCTTTGTAGAAATTTCTTGACTTGGATCCTCCTTACCTTCATGATACTACTTTAGATTGTTGACATAAAAGATATGATGAATCTTTAGCCTTGGTGGTAGCTCAACTTTGTAGGACACCTTACCAACCAATCCCAATATGGGAAATGAGCCTTAATATTTCTTCACAAGTCTTTTGTGCACATTTTGATAGGACTTGAATTTTTATTGTATGAGCTTGACAAGTATTAAGTCTTCAATCTGGAACTCTGCATGTCTCTTCTTCTTATCGGATCACTTCTTGATTTTCTTAGCAGCCTTCTCTATGTATGAGCGTGTTATGTTAGTCTTCTCATGCCATCACTTCTCGGTTGCCTCACTCCTCTGTTGATTATAGGAGAACTGAGCCATATTTAGTAATTTAGCCCATTCAATCTGATTAATACTCAAAAAGTGCCTCAAGTATTGTTCTAGTAGTACATTCATCTATTCGGTTTGCTCATCTATTTGAGGGTGAAAGCTAGTAGATAAGTGAAGCTCTGTGCCCATTAGTTTGAAGAGCTCTATCCAAAACTTTTTGGTAAATCATGAGTCTCTATCATTAATGATAAATTTTTATAGCTCCCAATATTTTATTACATTTTTAAGGAATAACTTGTCCGTCTCCTCAGATGTGCAATTCTTAGGAGCTACTATTAAAGTATGATACTTAGAAAATTGATCAACTATCACTATAAAAGATCTATATCCTTCGGACTTAGGTAGGTTGATGATGAAGTCCATAGTGATACCCGTTCAAGGCTGCTATACCAAGGGTAGTGACTCTAACAATCTTTTAGGTTGATGTTGTTCTACTTTGCCTTTTTGGCACACAAGTTGAGTTCTCATATATGTCTCCACATCATCTCGTATTTGTGGTCAATAATAAATAAATTCTAGTAGTGTCATCGTGCATTGTTGTCTTGTATGTCTAGCCCATTTAGAGTCACGATACTCCTTGATATAATTCTTTCTGATGTTTTCTCACTTAGGCATATATAGTTGTTTTTTATTTGTGTAGAGTAGATCATCTTCTACCTAAACTGCCCCATCTTTCTTCAATGAGCCAATGTGATAAGATTCTTGACCACTAGATTATGTTGCAATATTTTCTTTATGAGATTCATTATCTCTCATTGGGACTGGCTAGTAATGTATGCTAGTTTCATTATACTGCTTGATGCATCAGCCATGTGATTAGTTATGTCTGGCTTATATTCTAATATGTAGTAAAACTTAACCAGGAAATTTTGTCATCTTGCTTGCTTTGAGCTTAGTTTTTTCTGGGTCTGGAAGTAGCTAGTAGCAACATTATTAGTCTTCACTATGAAGTGTGATCCCAGCAAATAATGTCTTCATGTTTGTAAGCAATGAATGATTGTAGTCTTCTCTTTTTCTTGGACTGTGTATCGTCTCTCAATGTCATTGAGCTTGCGACTTTCAAAAGCTATAGTACGTCTCTCTGGCATAAGTATCTCTCCAATAAAAATGGCAGAGGTATCAATATGTACCTCAAATACTTTGGTATTGTCAGGTAGTGTCAACATTGCCTGACCATAGTAGTTAACTAGGCCAAAGAAAAAGTCATAATTGTGGCACCTTAGTACAGAGATCTCACTCTTGAATAATTTTGATCTTGCTTTTATCTATTATGAGCTTGTCATTTTTGATCCGATATCTTTAGAATCCTACTTCTCTTAGAGCAAAGGAGTATTTCTTATTTTTCACATATAGCTTATTCTGCCTTAATAGCCAGAATGCATTCCTTAGGTGATCAATATGTTCCTATAAGGAATTGTTATAAATAATAATATTATCTAAATATATCACCACAAACTATCTAGGAAAGGATGAAATATCTTTTTCATTAAAGTGCAGAATGTAGCATCTGTATTAGTAAGACCAAAAGCCATTACTAAGAATTCATAGGAGCCAAATCATGTAACACAAGTAGTCTTCGGCTCATCCCCATCAATTATTCTCACTTGGTATTATCCTGATCGTAAGTCTAACTCAGTCAAGTACATTACTCTACTAAATTGATCAAATAAGTTGGTAATAAGAGATTATGATACTTGTTGTTGATTGTTACCTTATTGAGCGCTCAGTAGTCGATGCACATTCGTAGTGACCCATCGTGCTTCTTTTGGAATAAGGCAGGCGCACGTTATGAGGCTTAGATGGTTGGATGAATTCAGTATCTAGTGACTTTTTCAATTGTTTTTTCAACTCTTCCAACTCTCGGGGTGCCAACCTGTAGGGCCTCATGGTAGTGAGTTTTGCTCATGGCTCCAACTCGATTTTGTAATCTTCCTTACTTATAGGTGAGAACTTTTTAAGTAGTTCCAATTAGAGGTGTCAAATGGCTCAGGCCAGCCCAACTCAGTTTTTTAGACCCAACTGGGCTGGCATGCCGTGCCAGGCACGACATTCTACAGTACCATGCCGTGCCTAGCACGATATGCTTTTTTGGAGGGCAGGCACGACACGGGCATGCTGCTCGAAATCTGCTCGAGTTCTGGCCGATTCGAGTCCGCCAGTTCAGGTCGGGTCGGCCAATTTTTAAAAAAACCTAGGGTTTCATTGTCGTGCCACCGCACCGTCGTTGCCCGTCATGCGTGCCCAACCTCACCCATTGGGCATCCTTGCGTTGCCCCCCGTTGGGCGTTGCTTGGTGCATGGGCTGGCGTGCTAGGTAATCGTGCCCTACCTGGCATGGCATGTGGGCTAAAAAGATTCGGCTCGGCATGACATGACTATTGCCGAGTATGCACCCGGCACGGGCCTGGGCACGGCATTGTAGCGTGCCGTGCCCAGGGCACAAGATCTTCCTTAGAATCAATTGGGTTATTCTTAAGAGCTACCAAGTATGTCGTCTTATTCTTTTTTAATCTCCTCTTCAATTGCATAGCAGATAACATATGAGTCTTAGCTTTGCTTTTGATGATTGTGGGAATCATACACGAGGGTTCATCTTCTAAGATAGTTATTGAATGTCCAAAAAGTAGACACAATTTTTATTTGACGAAGGAAGTTCATCCTGATCACTATCTTGAAGTTATTCATGGGTGCCATCGTGAAGTTGACATTGCTTTCCTATGGCCTGATTTTTATTGTCACCACATGAGCTATAGAGGTATCAAATGGGACGTGCCGGGCCGGCCCGACCTATTTTTAGCTGGCCCGGCCATGCTTTCGTGCCGGGCCAGGCACGCCATGATTCTGTGGAGGTCAGCCTGGCACGGGCCTGCGGCACGAATCTGCCGGGTTTGGGTCGGTCGAGCCACAGTACTGTGCCGGGCCAGGCACGTCACGAGGTCCGGTTGGCCTCGGCACGACACGAGCCCGGGCATGGAAAATTCATTGTGAAGGTTTGACATTAGAGCTCGGGCACGGGCCCGGCCCGACACGGTTGACACCTCTAATGAGCTACTCCTTGTGAAGGTTTGGCAACAGAGTTAATTGCCTTGAGTCATTTTATCTTCTTGGATATCTGGAGCTTGAGTCTTCTTGTCTCCTTTTCAGAGACAAAATTGTGTGTGACACTACTGTCTATCATGACTTTGATAGACTTTTCATTCATTTTGACCTCTACGTACATGAGTCATTTGTTTTGAGGCTACTCCTTGGCTTGCTTCACCTTGAGGGCATTCAACAATTGTATTGATCTCATGTGAACCTCATCACCTTCTTGTTTGGTCTTCCTCTTGACCAAGGCATTGAGGGTCTTCCTCTTGACCAAGGCATTGAGGGTCTTCCTCTTGACCAAGACATTGAGGGTCTTCCTTTTAGAACATTCACGTGCCTAACATGGTCCATTACATAGGAAATAATTAGTCTTTGGCTTGAAATTTGTATGTTTGTCCCCATTCTTATTTTCTTTGTTGTTAGAGGCCGCATTTGATCATTCCTTAGTATTATAGTTTTTATATTCTTTGTCTCCCCTATCTTTATCATGATTATTTTTGAAAGATGACTTGGTCTGAGACAAGTCTCCTCTTCAAAAATTCATGAGTGATTCTGCTACTGTCATGGTCGTGACTAAGTTTTGGATACCTTGTCTTTTCAACTCTTGCTTGGCCTAGCATTGTGGGTTCTTCATAAAGTTGAAGAAGAGTTCCGTCTCATTCATATCAAGAGCTCCAAGCATTAGGGAAAATAATTTCATAACATAGTCCCAAATTGATTTCGTGTGCTTGAGATGTCTGATCTTCCTGCGAGCTATATATCCCATATCTTTTGGGTAGAATTAATTTTTGATTTCTCTCTTGAAGTTTACTCATTTGTCTATGGTACATATCTCTTTTTCTATTTTCATGATTCTTCTACGTCACCATAGAATTGCGTTATCAGCGAGGTAGAGAGTAGTAGTGTGTACATTTGTTGCCTCGTTAGTCAATGCTATTGATTCAAAATATCTCTCCATGTACCACAAGTAGTTACCTAGTTATTTGACATCTTGCTTTTCAACGAAAGTATATGGCTTTGGCACCTCATCTTTAGTGCTTCATGAGTGGTCATTACCCGAGCTGATAGTGCTATCTTAAAAATGGTCACTTTCTCCCTAGCTTCTTTTCATGATTGGTCAATACCTCAATCTTTGATTATAATCTAGTGAACATGTCTAGGACTCTCATAAACTCTTTGTGCGATACCATCGAGATTAACAAGCATTGTATCCCCTCTTTAAGGTCTCAGATACGTACCTTGATATTTTCTATGATCTTCTCGATGCTTTGCTCCATGAGGTATACCTCATCCTTGTTCGTCATAAAGACCTTTAAATGGGTCACCCAACCCTTCAAGCTCATGAGAGGATTTCAAAAATTGTCCTTATTTCCTTTTCCCTTAGCGGGAGGGTCAAAGTCTATTTCTTGAACTGGTTTGACAACTTCCTCTACATAAGAGTTCATCATCATATCCTCTATGTTACTCCCACACGTCGCAATCTTGCCTCTGATACCAATTGTCACCGACTTAGGCTTTCTACTAAGTTTCCGTGTAGCATTTAGACAACTCGTCCCTCGTTTGTTGCTAAATCAGCCTCCCACTTGCCTTGCCTTGTTAAGCTTGGCTTTTATCTATAGTTTGGAAGCAAATGGAACTTAAAAGAACATCTCAAAGAAAAAAAACTTTTGATTGAAGAGAGATTGTTTACAAAGCTTGATAGTTTATTAATAAGGTCATCTTCTCCTTATATATACATATTTGAAACTTTTTAGAACATTTGAAGGTTATTAACAAGCTTGGAGATTTTTAGAATATTTTATTACGTATACATGTTTATAAGAAGTCTCTAGAAGCGTCTAGGATAATCTCTTTCCTTTTATATTCTTATACATAAGTGTAGCATTTTCTGATATCTTTAAGAATTTTCTGCATTCTTCTAGCAAAGGGAGGGATTTTCGAGGAGTGAGGGTGTGCCACTTTGGACCATGCCAACAAGCCAATCATGTTGGTTGTGCCTGGCTTGATACGAGGCATGACTGGCCATGGCCTAGCATGACACGAGTCGTGCCTTTGGCCGACACGACCTCGATCCATACATTGTTCCGTTCCATGTCTTGTTGGGCTAGACATGACTAATTTAGTTAACGCCTCATCTCATGCCCGTGATGTAATGCTCGCTTGACATTTTTAATCGTATCAAACATAATAATAAAATATCATTAGTATTTTTTATCAAAACAAATATTTAACATTTTAAAATATATACAAAATAAATACTCATAAGTTTTTTTAAATTTTAAATTCAAAAAATAATGATCATTATTATTTTTCACATCATCACTTTTGTACTATTACTCATTTTTATCTTTCTTTTTCAATAAATAAATTATTTTTTTATTTTTATTAAGCAAAGTAAAAGTAAGAATTATTTTATACTATCTGGTGTTGGTATTTAGCTCGAGTTTGCTTTAACTCTTATATAAATTCTTAACTTCTTAGCTATACAAGCTATTCAATATCACCTCCTGTAAATTATCATCCTCAATTACTTAATTATTTTTTGAAATATTTTTATTTTTTTTATTTTTTACCATCAATTATTTATTGTAATTATTTATATTTTTTAAGAAAATAAGATCATTGATATGATACTCATTATATTTCTTTTATTAAGGCTTGATTGTACACCAAATAATTCAAGCATTAATATTTCAACTAATATATTTTCTTGTTATGAATCTGAAAAAAATTTTATAATTATATATTATATTAAATAGTATTGCAAAGATAAGTTTAATTATCATGTAATTAAATTAATAACTTGTATTCTTAATGATATTTCAATTCCTTTCACAACTAGATGCACTTCATGTTAGGTTAAGAATATACATTATAAATTTTTTTTATTAGTTCCTAACATATTTTATTATTTAGTTATAATTTATATAAATAAATTATTAGTTAAATATTTTACATATTTTAACTAATAACATATAATAACTTGAATGCACTAATCAATTACACTAAATAATTAATTTGAATGATTATAAATATATCTTGTTTACCTCTATCTTTTATCATTCTTGATATATATTTATATACATCTTTAAAAATCTTTGAAACTAAGTTCACTCTTATATTTGCATCATAATATGACAATGAATTCAAAAATATTCAACTGAATGCAAATGTTGATGAAGCTGAATCTCTCACAACTCGTTAATTATTTTTATGATTTTTTTATAATTCTCTTCACTTCTATTAAAATTTTTGATTATTATTATTATTTTTTGCTTTTTTCATGGTCGTATAAATGTAGTTCATATGATGCCTCTTTCCACCATCCATCAAGTGAAGAACCCATACAAGACAGCCCAACACTTTCAAACAAAACTTAATAATGTTCCAATAAAAGACATGAAAATTATATTGATTATATTTTTTTATTTTATTTTTTTTGTTCATCTATTTTTTATTTAATTTGAATTATTAGATGTTTTTTAAGTTATTTTTTATTCACCGATATGAGATAAGATAATAAAAGTTGTTGCAAATTGAGTCTTTATAGGCATTATAGCTCATTTTGCTTAGTAAAGTACCTTATCATGTTGACCATTCTTGCTTTATTATAAATATAGTTGCTTATAGTTATGACTCTCTCTATTAAGTAATTCAAACAATTTATTTTTAGTCTTAATTATGGTAGAAACATCAAAGAATTTGATGAACATTTATTTTGAAGAATTTATCATGAAATTTATCAATGTCATTTCTTTCATATTAGTTTATTTATCCAACATAATTGAATATTTATTTATTTTATGAAATAATCTTTTATTAAATCATTTGTAAGAGTTAATTTTTTGTTTATATTAATAACTTTCTTGTCATGAAGATTTGATATCTTATATTTCAAATCATATGACCCAATTGTCTTGAGCATTAATTTAAAATTAATATAATTCATCACATTAAATAAAATTATAATATTATACATCCATTTACAAAATAAAATATCAGCTCTCATTGGCCTCTTCCTTTTAAGCATTGTTGAGAATAGCTTGAATATTTTTTTTATTAGAAAAAAAGAAATGATTCATATGATCTTTTTAAGCTATTATTATTATCACCATCAATTCTTCCTACATTATTACTATCACCATAAATATCTTTTAATCTTATTTTATCAGTAACATTTGTTTCTTTGTCATTTTCTTCTTAAAATGTAAACAAATTTTCATTCTTATTATGCCTCTCAAAACTATTTGATTTTTTTTTGAATTTTTTTGGCTAGTATTTATGCTCTTTTAATTCTTTCATAACATGTTTGAGATATCTTTAATACTTTTTTGTATTTTTAAATCATTCGATAATGTGTTGTTTTGGTATATAAATATATTATTTGAGGCGCAAGGTGCACTAAGGCACATATTCCTCTTGGATCATTGAGGTCCGAGGTGAAATTAAGATGCTAGTTTTTTTTTGAGGTATACACTATATAAAAATGTGTAAAAATTATATATTTTACTAGATAATTATTTATAGTTATTTTATTAATGAAATATAATCAAAATAAATAATATCAAATATAAAAATTAAATATTATTAATATTTCTCACCATCACAATTATTTAAAATTATAAAATAAAATAATTTTTATATCAATAATTAAATATGCAAAGTTCAAAATTCAAACTTTAAATATATTATATTAAAAAAAATAAAATATCAATAATGTTTTTATTCATAATAAAAATTTAAAATTATAAAAAGTCAAATAAAATAAATATTCATAGGTTTTTCTCAAATTCTAAATTCACAAAATTATAAAAATTAGTATTCCTCAAACTTTAAATTACATCATTTACCACAAAAAAATAATGAATACATAAATAGAAATTCACTTAAAAATAGAATAAAAAAATATGTACAGAGAGCACCCTTTTATACATGACAAAAAAAAGATTGGGATGACCCACATGTCATGTATTCCTATCCGTAAACAAAAAGTAAAAAGAAAACTATAAAGAAGTTGTAATTATAACAAGCTAAAACTATAATAATTATTTCTCTTGAAGGTATTATCGTGCTAAATTTTTTTTTCTGAGATATTATCTCATTTAAAATTGAACTAAGTCATGATATAAGCAATGCATATTTCTAACACTAATGCTACTTGAGAATTAGTAACATGACATTCAAAAATGTATGATGTTAATTTTAAGTAATTATTTGCTATAAAGATTGGTTATAATAATAAAGTAAATTGTCTGACAGTGAAACTTATTATGAGTGAAATCACTCAGACTTTATACTCTAGACTTTAGAGTTAATTATGATATTTTTTTCCTCTAGAAGTGGAGATAATTTCTGTATGGAATACTTATTTCTCTTGTATCTTCTCACAAATAGAATATATATCAATTAAATATAAATATTTATTTTCATGATAACCAAGAGGAAAAGATATACTTTGAGCAGCCACTTAATTTTCTAGACTAAACATACTACTCAAATATGATTTGTAGAATATGAAAAGTCTTATGCAGCTTAAAACAATTCTCATGAACTTTATTTACTAGTTTTTAATCATAATTATCTTATTTGGTTTGCATATTATTCCTTATTTTTTTGGAATTATTCAAAAAGCATGTTTACTTTATTAATCATATATATAAATAATATCCTTATTATGAGCCAAATATTAATCTGTTGAATAATCTGAATCCTTCAGTTAACTCGATTATATATAAAAAAATTATATGAAAAATTAATTATATTTTTATTATTAGAATAAACATTATTAATGAAATCAATATATTTAATTATTTTTTAGATTCATTACAATAGACTTACTTTGACACATCTTTTCATATACTTGGACATATTTTTAAAATCACCAAGACTTTAAACATCATTTGAGGACTATGAACATCTTCAACTAGTCAAATATTTATATAACAGTTTGACGCCACTTAGCACAAAAAAGAAATCAGTTGGATCACTACACTTTTCTTATACAAAATTATCTTCTGAAAAAATAAAAAAATATGACAATTTCTAGGTTTAGTATAAAAACTAAATTTAAAGTGATAATTATAACTACCTGTGAGATTATTTAGATCATATATATGTGAAGAGATCAAATTTCTGGTTACTTCTCTCACCGTTTTATGTTATGATAATCATACAACAAGATATAACCTTGAATTTAACCATCCACAAGCAAACAAAATATTTAAAGATGTATTATTTCATTCTTTGAAAAAAAAAAATAAGGATGATATCATACTCATAGTTCATATTGTGATAACAGATCAGCTAGCCAACATATTCATCACAATTTTTAGAAGGTATCAACTTATTTTTTTTCTCCTGACTTGAGAAGGATGGTATGATTCTTTACTTTTATGATGAAAATATCTAACATGTGAATTGTCTCAACCTCAAACAAGTCATATTAGGTTAGCAAAGCCTATTATTTTGCATGCCAAACAGAGCCACCTTACTTGGTCAGCACAACCTGGTGGCCTATTAAGCAATCTGAATCATGTAGGGTCAGTTTAGGTTTACAACGAATCTGACACAAGCCTGTTTGAGGAATAGGTCATGCTTGGCATGAGCCTGCTGCTAACTTAACTCAAGGCATCTGTCACATCTGGCACAAGCTCATTGCTAACCTGGCTCGGGGCACATGTTATACCTGGCACGAGGCCATTGCTAGTCTAGCTCAAGGCACATGTCATACCTTGCACAAGCCCACTGCTACCCCATCTTGAGAAATGCCCAGGCACAGCATGTGCCCCTAGCTATCCAAGGCATGAGAATGGCATGATCTCTAGTGGCTAGGTCCTAGGTTCATGGCCAGTGCTTGGTGGGATGACACTAGCAAGATATCTTTGGCCCGGGCTAGCCCAGTAGCTAGCCATGCTTCGTGCCTAACTAGCCCTAGCCTACACTTGGACTAGACCAGGAATTAAAAAAAAAAAAAAAATTAAAAATTAAATGACGAAAATAAATAAATATTTGTTATTTAAATTGTACAATAATATTTAATACACTAAAATTTTTAAAAAATTAAAGAAAAATATGTATAATACAGGTATAATAATTATGAATAAAAAGAATAAAATGAAAAAAAATTAATTTCATAAATTATATTTTTAATCTTGCATTATGATCATTGTGTCTTCTACTAGCCCTAGATGTTTAAATTATAGGTTCTTTATGGAATTCAACTAATATAATTTAAAGAGTTATTTATATATTTTCTCAATCATTAAAACATATAAATATTTCTAATATATTTGCTGTGCAATGAAATTCATCTAATATACACATGCAATTATATTTACAGCAACAAAAAAATAAATATCGATGTTATAGTAAATATTAGATGGATCAATAAATCATGTGGTATTTTACATAACACAAAACAAATAGACTTGGTATAATTTTTTATAATTCAATATATCAATATTTTTAAGTCAGATGAGAATCGACATAGATAATAATTTTTTATAATCAAATAAAAAATTCATTTAATTGTCAGACCTATTAGACGAATCACATCATCATTTACTTTTGACTAATTAAATAAAGAATTTATCTCTGAATACAATCTGAATGATAGCACTTAGAGACACATTAATGTTATTATTTTTATTTTTATAATATTTATATAAGTTATATTTTTTTGTCATCTCACACGTGCTCCTATAAACTCAACTCATATTATCTCTTGAATTATATAATAGTCTTGGGATCTCAGGGTTAGAGAAGATAAAACTGTCATTCTAAAAGCATGATGGATGATTTGGCAAGTACCCTGAAAAATATATTTGATTTCCCCGAGGATCGAACTCGTATCATAGAATTAAAATATTCATCTTTTTTTGCCAACTGAACTACCATGTCATTAATAATTTATATAAATTATGTATGTGTTTTCTCATTTGTTTCTTACAAACAATTCATGCAATTACATATCAATCTTAAAATGTTCTTTATCTAATTTGCCCCAATTATACAATTTATACACATAGCAAAACAATAAAATAGTTAAATAGTTCAATCAATATTTTAAATAATTCCTTTTCATTTATATAATTATTTTACTAAAATATTAGTATTCCCTACATTGTTGTAACAATTGGCTAATGTTAAATGTACACCTAAGCATAATGTAAGATATGAAAGTATATACAAACAAATCCAAAAAATGAAACTCAATGCAATAAACCCCACCCCTCACTATATTTTTTCCACCTCTTTCTCCAATACTCATCTTTATAAATCTCATCAACACAATTTATCTATATCAAATTATCCTTTCTTTATTATTTTTTCTTCATTTAGAATATAATTCACCAACTCACTCTTCTCTTTCTCTAAATCTCTTGTAATCAAAATTATGGATAATGTAATTGAAATTGACATATACTTCTCCATTGGAAGAAAAGATTTAACATGAAAATATGTACGTCAACTTAATATGAAAAATATAAATATTCTTATTTATATTTTCTTTGATAAAGTAATAAAAAAGGATCTTTATAAACAAAAATAATATCTTATTGGAGAATTAAGAAATATAAAAAAAGTGTACAAAATATACTAAATATATAAAAAAAGAACTTGAAGAGTATATGCTAGTCAAAAAAACACAAATAAAATCAATTGAGTTTTGAGAATAATAATATGAAAGATGATTTATTTGGGTTCTAAGATATAAAAGATGAGAATGTAGTTGTTACTAGTAAAATGATATCCAAAAGTATTTCTGATATAAGTGGTAGTGTAGAAGGAAGTGGTGGAGTGGTTGTGGCTTAAAGAGATTAAGACAAAAAGGACTCATGAATTATTTTTTTACTCATAATCCAAAAATAATTATTTTAAATAGTAAAAAAAATTAAATCCACTCTCAACAATACTTACAAGAAAGAGGTAATGAAGAGAAATGATATTTTATTTTATAGATGGTTATATGACGTCGTAATTTTATTTAATGTGATGAATTATACTAGTTTTGAATCAATACTTGATGTAATTAGGTAATATGATTAAAGATAAGGAATCAAATTTTCATGATGTGAAAATTACTAATCTAAAAATATTATTTTTATAAAAAATTTGATAAATTATCACTTCACAGAATAAAATCAAAATTAATATTTAATTATGTTTGATGAATGAACTAATATGAATGTAAGAATATTGAGAAATTTCATAATTAATTCTTCAAAAGAAATCATTTTCATGAACTTTATTGATATTTTTTCTATGATTAAGATGAAAGATTAATAATGTATCAGTTATTACTTGACAGTTAGATAAATAATATATCAAAATTATATTGTTCAAATTATGATAAATAATGTATCAGGTTATGTGATGGTGAGTATTTATAATATAATTTAGATTTTTATATTTTTTATTTAAGTGATTACATATTACAAATCACTAATATATTTATATTTAATTTTAATTTATATAAAAAAATTCTTGAAATTAAAAAGGTCATATTTATATTGGACACAATGTGTTGCACGTCTTGAATTATTATTGAAAGATATTAAAACTATCATATATCAAGAAGTCAATATAGTGTGTCATATTTATAAGCAGTTACATATATAACCAAGTGAGATTGCTAAACAAGATGAGATAATTTATCACATTATATTGTAAAGAATTGATTTGCAATGACCTTTATCATATTATATTGTATTAATGAATAAAAAAATAATTTGAAAAAAAATGTTTACTAATTTAGATTTACACAGAAACTAAATGAGCAAAAGAACAAAATAATAAAAATATAGCCAATATAATTTATGTCTCATTTTTGAAATATTATAATATTTTATTTTAAAGTGTTAGTTTCTCTTGTATGTGTTCTTTACTTGGAAAATAGTGAAAAGAAACCTCATATGTGCTCTAATTATATTGTCATAATAAAGATGAATGAAATAATTATCAAAAACTTTAATGATAATGAAGAGAAGTATAGGAAAATTATGAAAAATATTGATAGGAGATGAAAGATTCAGCCTTTGTATTTAGTTGGATATTTTTTTGAACCTAAAATTCTATTATAATCCAAAATGATTAATAGTGGACCAAGATTCAAAAAATCTTTGAAGATATATGTAAATGCATATTGAGATTATTAAAAGAGAAAAGTGAATAAAATATAATTATCTTATAATTGGACTTGTACATGCATGCTATAAATATTTTTGGCTATGAAATAGTCATTAGAATAAGGAAGACTAAACATTTAAGTTAGTTATTCAATTTAATTGATTATTATAATTAAATTATTATATATATTTGATTAAAATATACGAAGTATTTAGCTAATAATTTATTTATAATATTTGTAATTAATATAAATAATGTGACAAATCTTAAATAAAAATTATTTAAAGAGAAAAGTGAATAAGATACAATTATATCATAATTGAACTTTGAAACTTTTTAGATACAAATCAACAAAAATATCATGCTAGGCACAACATGGTACATCCAAATGTGTATAAGTGATTGATGATGTAATCTCTCTTTCAAATGAAGTTGCTAGAATGAAATATGGTTTGAAAGGGTGATATAGAGTATTTGATTAGTCATATAGTTTACAATCATAACTACTTCAGCCTAAAAATATCCAAGTGCATCTTATTTAACATAAGTATTATTATCGCTACAAAATATTGTTTTTTTTCTATGATTTTATTTTATACTGGTATGCTTGTTCTGGATATTTGATGAATTATTGTATGTTTCTCAAAAATGAAACAAATTCATCCTAAATATATTTTAAAGTATTCTTTTTTTAAAATTTAATTTTATACCCACATTAATTTTTAATTATTTATAGAAAATAGTGAAAATATAAAAAATATGAATTTTTAATTAAATAAAAGATCTAAGCATAATGTGACAAATCATTAATAAAAACTATAAAATATTTTATTTTATCACAAATAATAGTTTTACACAATTCTCAATCATCCACATACGTCAAATGAAATGAGTTCTAACTCACAATTTCCTAACATACTGGATAAGAAACTCTAATGTACTTCAATGTCTATTACATCACATAATCAAAAGAAATTTTTTTATTTTCTATTTGTTTTCATTAGTTTCAATTTAGTCAACATAAGATAATCGAGTTGAGAATGTATCAATAATAGATTGATATTGATCAAAATATCTAGTAGGCCATGTCATATAAGAAAAAACTCATTAAGTTTATCACGTTCAATGCCCTTGATAATTCTCCTCAAAGTTTATTGATCATGTACTAAAATATTAAAAGAAAAAAAAATTAATTGAGTTATTTTCAAGATAAAAGATTGATAAAAATTAATAATATAAAGAACACAAATCAATACATTTAGGCCAATATCAATATTATCATGTCTTTTGGTATACACAATGGTACTATTGGCTTTTGCAATATCAATGATTTTTGATTTAGAAAAAAAAGTAAATGAAGTTCAATCACTTATAACAACTGTGTTGATTCTCTGTATTTTTTTTTCATTTTTATATTTTTTATTTGTTATTTTTAATTATTTTTTCTTTTTTTTTTTGTGTTGATTCTTATGTTTAATACCTAGGAATTTAGAGTGATTCTCACTATGGAAAGAGCAATGATATCTAAAACTCTTGGCATGATTGTGTTGTCCAAGGAAAGTAGTTTGTCATACTCAACCTTGGAGATAATACCTAACTTTATAGGTTTACCCTGTGAAGACCCCATAGTACGTCTAATAGCATGTTGCGTTGCTTATGAAATTTGAAAAGAATATCTCAACTTTGTGTTTAAGTTTCAATAAACCAACACTAATCCTTGCTATGCCTTGTCCTTCCACATCAAGAACATACCACACTTATTAATTTAAAATTGTGAAATCTAACTCTTTCATTATTAATTGGAGCCCTAATAGATACTATCACTATGTGACTTGTAATTTTACTCAAAATATTTCTCATTGACGTGGTAGAAACTTGTTACTTTATGGCATATCTTTTACTCAATCACAAACTCTCTCACTCGATTTCTATATCAGTAATATTGAATACTTGTTTCTAAGAGAATGCAAGTAATTTTTTTTAAGTATCTTTTCTCTCTATTTTGCAGGTCATAGTTTGTGCAAAAGAATTATGCTTAGGGTGAGGTTTGAGAGATATTGATATCATAGAGGTATCAAGTGGGCTGGCTCTGTATTGGGTCGACACGTCCCAAATTTTGGTGGTCCGGTTGAGCCACTATGTCGTGCCATTCGAGGCATAATTTATCAATTTGGGTTGTTTGCGCCGACATGGGATCGAGTGATGCAGGCAAAATATGGCTTGATGGCTTGGTAGAGGTGTCCAAATTGGCTGGTATCCATAGGCATGACATCCTAGCCTGGATGTGATCCAGGCTAGCCTCGGTTCTAGCATTGCCTGGTGCTTGGCTATGGTGGGTTTGGCATGACCCTACTTGATCCAACATGATTCGGTATGACCTAGGCATTACACGGACCAATGTGTAATGCCAGTTTGCCAAATTTTGGAACCGTTCCGATACGCCACGATGGCATGCTTGGGTCTAAATAAATAGGCAAATTCCTGCCCGGTAGAGGTGTTGGATGTGTTGGACTGTGTTGGGTTTGATTAATGCTGCTAAAATTGGCACGTTCAGGTCAAGTTTATAATTTTTTTTTATTTTTTTTTAATATTATGTTACCTACTAACGAGTTGTTGACGTCCTATGGAAAATTACAGGAATGTAGTCGTTTAACAATGACAATGATTGCATTTTTTAAAATGTGGCATGGGGCATGGGCGCATGTCACATTTCATGCTTGTCCGTGCTGCCCCCGCATGGCACGACTCTAGCCATGCCATGGGCCAGCATGAGGTAAGTCTCAGCACTATTTTGGATTGTGCTGTGCTGTGACTAGCATGATATTTTTGTGTCATACCTCCAATCGAGCTTGGGCTGCCCATTTTCCTTGATACCTCTATGATATTTTGATAATTTTATTTTTAAATATTAGAAATGTTGTATCTGATGAATCTCAAATTTGATACATACTATTATCGCATGAAAATATTTGTTATCAAACTAAGGTACCACCTCCAATACATATATATAATATGAGATTTTTTAGGTTATTAATTATCATATATTTTATTATCTAAATATTTTTAATTTTAAAATTTTATGAGATCTGATATGTTAGTGTTTATATAATCGCATACAACCTTTTCTTTCTTTCTAATAATTATAATTTTATCGATTTATATTGATAAAAGCTTCAAAGTCAAGATAATTTGATATGATGAGTTGACTCATCTTGGTCAACCAATCTCTCTCATCAGTATTGCTGTTAAATTCTACAATATCATAATACTTTTTAATTTAATTGTCATAGTTTGACAAGTAGTCTTACATTTACTACTAATCATTTCTTCTGCAAATCATTTGTTGGTGGGTCTTTTAATAAAAAATCAAGATGCTTATAATTTGTAAATAATACCTTGATATAGAAATGGATCATAAAAAATTTGTTTCAGATCTATCTTTTACCGCATGGCCCCATGTGAACTAAACTCTATGGAATTGTATGTTCTTGCCATACACAATGTGCACTAAAGGGCAATAATCTATACACTTTGCACTCAATCTGAAATCGGAAAACAGTTGCTCTTTTCCTCCTGAACTAGCCTGCACATTGCCTGCATTAACACATAGCTAGTACCAACCTGTACCAACACAACTTGCATGCTATCCACCCACACAATCTGTTTGGATTGGTTGGGTAGACTCAATCTTGATCTACATCAAGAAGAATTTGATACTAATAGGCAATGATAAAAATTTTTGATATATCCACCGATATATCTTCGATATATCCATAAATTCTAAGTATCGATATATTCATTAAAACTGATATATCTATCCTTGATTAGTGCTCATATATAAATACACACCGATATATCTTCGATATATTTGATATATCCATAAAATTTAAGTACCAATATATCCGTAGAAACTGATATTTAATCCTTGCTGACAGGGACTCTTAATCAGCATTAACAAATTTCTCTTCTTAACAGAAAAAATTTGTTCAGCCAAAGTTTCAAAACCTATAAAAAATTATAGCTGTAAATAAACTCAAATAAAATCATTTAAAATTTTCTTAAAATGATTTTACATTATCTTATTTCTTTAGATGATATTGTAGTAAATAATATAATTTAAATGATATAAGCTTTATCATTGACCACTGTCAATGAATAATAAGTTTGGTGAGTTATTTTTCATTATAATAGTGATGTTTTGGTTTTTCAAATATCATATTGTGTAAGAATAAAAGCGAGTGGGATGAGATGAGATAAAGAAGAATAACTCTAAACCCACCATAAATAAGCATACTAAATTATGTATCAATTAACATTAAATTATATCATATGTATACATATGATTAACTAGTAGATATTTTTATGAAGACTATCGAGGGGATTTCTACTTATTTCTTTCTTCCTCAATCGATGTGTTAAATATTTTTTGCAATAGCTTAATTGAGAGTGTTGAGGTATCTATGGATATTGTACTTAGTCTATAATTAAGTTAATATAGTGGAAACCTTATCTTTGAGAGTTAGAGGTATTGTATTTGATGATTCTCAAACTCAAGATACACCATTAACTAATGAAGATACTTGTTCTCTCATTAAGGCATAATCTCTAACATGTGCATGCAAGAAGAAGATTTCTCAGATGATTAATTATTTTAGTATTATTATTGAACAAATATTTTTGGATAAAATACTCAATGTATAGTTATTATGTATTGTAGTATTTATAATATATAAAATTATTCTAATTATTTTTTAATTTTATATATACATCCTGTCATTGCTTGGATGAAGATAATATTATTTATATGTATTTATTTATGTTAATATTTTTAGTAGTAATTAAGTATAAATAGGTTTCTTTTGTCGAAAGATATATATTCGAGATGAATATTAGATAATATTGATTCTTTTAATTTTTTATATTTTATTATCTTTTTATCTATTTCTAATATCTTTTACAATTCATTTTTTTTCTTTTATTTTTTATTTTTTTTTCATTTACATTCTATATTCTTATTTGATGTATCAATTCTTCATACTCAATGTGTATTACCTATTGCATGTGTAAAGGAAGTACTTGAGTAGAGGTGTCAAACAGGGTTTTATAGGATGACACAACTCAAATTTTGGTGGCTCAGTCATGCCACAATGACATGTTGGATAAGACACAAAATGGTTGCCCGGGCCATGCCATGTCAGACAAGACTTGAAAGGGGGTCTAGGTTGTGATGTATTGACACGGGAGCATGGTAGGTTAGCTTGGCAACCCATTGGGCATGCCAAGTTTAGATGGCAATGGCATGACATTGCCACTAGCTAGCCAAGACATCCCATCTTAGTCCACACTGGCTAGTGGCCACGACAAATTGTAGTGTCACACCACAAGGCACAACAACACCCATAGTCAGTGGGCAGTCTAGTGGGCTATGGCCTATGCGCACCGACATTGTATGGTGCTTTGTCTGTCCTGGTGTTGCTTTGACACTAGTTTTTGTTTTAAGTTAAACTATTATAGTAAAATTTTAATTTTTCAAAATAAAAATTTAAAATTAATTGCGCTGTATTGTAAATTAAAAGAAATAAAATTCATAAATAAAAAAATTCATATATCTTGCTTTCGTACCTTGTGGTATCGTAATACAAATAATAATAAATTAAAAAATTTTAAAAGTAAATAACATCAATATATCAGCAAAAATAACATATATCACATTTAAGTCATCCAATATCCATGATCAATTTATGTTTGTCGTATGGTTTTGATCTTCATGCCTAATTCTAAATCAAGTGGTATCAATAACTTCAATATTTTTGATGTTGTATGAGTTATCATTAATCAATAATTTTTTTACTTTGTTTTGAATATATATCCTTAAATTTTCTTAATTTTTTTAAGCATAGAAGAATTTCTATGATATTTAGTTATATTTTAGAGTTTTTATCTGAAGTATCATTCAAAATTATAAAAATCAGACTTTGATACTGTATTAGATACTAGATTGGCGTATATTACATGTCATCTTAGATAACACTGAATAAATAAATTCATATGATTTTTACTGACTTAATATATTTAAATTTTTATTGTTTTTATGTCATAGAATAAAATAGTAATCAGTATTTAAGTATCAAAATAGTTTACTTCTATTTGATGAATCATCTTGTTGTTTATTTCTAGCTAACTAAATGTCATAATCATTGTATCTGAATATGATGTCGTCCATGTCCATACTCGAAGTCTCACTAATGTTATCATATCTAGTATTGTAATATATACATATGTTATCTAATTTTTTATTAATATAATCATTTTATTTTTCTGCTTCGTTTATACAAGTGAATATATATTTTAATATATTTTCTATCCCATCTTAATAGCAATGATACTAAAATTAAGATATCCTTTATACTTGCTAAATATATTACTAATATCATTTATATATTTTAGTATAATGCAAGTTGTATGAGCATATATAGAAGAATTCATGTTCATAATATAATAAAAAAAATTTAGAAATTTTAAAATAATTTTTTTATTTTTTGGTCTGAATTTTGAATAAGTTCATAATTCTTACTCTTGACGTAATTGAATATTACGTGTCGATAGCTAACATATGATTCTAAATTAGGTATATATAATTTTTATGGTGTTTGATATTTGTTTGGAATATTTTATTTTTTAAGCTTGCTGATAAATATATAGTGTGGAATTTTTCTTATCTGTTAAGTGTTATAAAATATTTTAGTAAATTTCTTATATTTTTTAATATATGAGATATAATTTTTATTTCACTTGTACTATTAGATTTATTATGTGATACATATTTAATATGAAAAATATTAGCAGATGATTCATCTTTAATGATTATGATAAATATGTTAATAGTAATATCTAAAGGTATCAAATAGGGCATGCTAGGTTGTTAAGATTCATTTTTTGTGGCCTAGTTAGGCCGTTGTTATGTGCTGGATATGATACAAGTTGGGTGTCTAGGCCATGCCATGTAGACACTGCTTGACGGTCCACCTTTTTGAACTGGGCATGTTGGGTTGTGCTAGGTCTAATTGACAATGGCTCGACATTGCCACAATCAGATTTTTGTTATTGTACTATTGAATCTAATTTGATGTTTCAAATTTTTAATTATTTTATATCTTTGTTGTCTTATGTGACAATGATAAACTAGTGCATGTCATTGTCCTTGTTGGGGTGCTCGAATGGCTGAATTTGAATGATAGAAAAAAGTAGGCTTAATGGCTATTTTTTTAAAATGTCTCATGCCATGGGTTGTGCTAAGCACTACATGAGGTGTGTGCAGCTCTGACCCAACATGACAACTTATTCCATGGGCCAGCATGATCAAGGTCTAGGCTTGACTTTGAATTGTGTTGTACTGGGCCATACATGGTTGAATTGGGTTGTTTTTCGTGTGCCTCGGGCTCCCCGACCCACATGACATTTCTAGCGACATCATAAGTTGAAGTATTATTGAATTAAATAAAAAAATTAATTTGAATATCGTATTTCATAAAATTCTTTGTCAGACACTCATATGCAATGAGACTATCATGATGATTGAGGGTTTAAGGAAATTTTATTTTTTTAATGTAATTTTTACTTTGAATCAATATCGAGAGCGGTGATGTATATGAATTAAGTGTCATGGCAACAATTCTAGATATTGGATGATATATAGACTACTTCATAGTATTTGTTAAATTTGTTAATTATTAATTTTTTTTTTAATTTAAAATATCTTATTATGTTATTTTTATTGATAGACATATAAATTCTATGTTAATCATTATGAAAGGAGGTTTGTATAATATTTACTACCTTAAGATTTTTTAAAAATTTGATCAAAAGATTTAGATTATGATAGTAATCAATTTTATCGAGTATTCTTTTTCAAAATTATAGTAGTAAATGAACGAGGTTAATAAACATGAAGTTGTATTAATTTCAATGACTTAACTAATAAATTAAATTTGTTTGAGATCAATACATCATGTTTTTTAATACATTAATTAGCATGTATTTTAAGATGGTTAGTGTAATTAGTATTTTTATATGTATATATTTATTTATAATATATATTATGTCAAATCTTTTTAGATATATCTTGTATTTTTATTTTTAATTTAATAAAAGTATAATCAAATTACTTATGTTTGCCTATTTTTAGGGGGTTTAGGCAAATAATTTGAGTCCATAAGAGATAACTTAGTTTTGACATTGAATCTTTTGATTATGTTATCGTTATTATATAAGTCCAATTTATTTTCTTTAAATTTATTATTTATTATTTTTAAATGTTCGTCGCTGAACTAAAAATAAGAGAAATACTTTTTAATTTTTTACTAAATTTTTAATTAATTTATTAATGTAATAATTACTAAAAAAAATAAATCAAACGCAATTATAATATTTATCTTAATTTTATGTGTACAGTAGACACTTTGGATGCTCCACCTTATTTTCTCATGCTTGGCTATCGCCTTTGGTCCCCAAACTAATATCGGTACTACATAATATTAAAATTATAAATTATTAAAAAAAATGTATACCGAAGAGTATATAGTCTATTTTAGAGCAAGGAGAAGAGATGAGTGTTAACAGATTAACTATAAAAAACAAAATCAACCAATATATTATTTATAGAATTTAATTTTGATTAAAAATTATATTTTATTCTTTAATATTATTTAGTACATATATTTGATGCTGTTGAAACTCGAATGCAATCTGACATTTCAAAAAAAAAATAAAAAATATTTTTATTATTAGACCTGACAAGACAATGATAGGTGCAGTGCTGTTGCAATCGTGCTGAGGTGCCTGAACGGCCACAAAAATGAAGCAACCATTTTAAAAATGGTTGCTTTTTTTTTTTTTTAATTCAGCCGTGCCATAAATCGTGCCTGGAACGACAAGAGGCTTGTGCAGCCCTGGCCCAGCATGGAATGTGCCATGCCTCGGGCCGGCACGACCTTGGTCTAGGCATGGTTCTAGACCATTCCGGGCCTGGCAAGACTGAATCGTGCCGTGCCTGGACCGTCTGGCCCACTTGATACATCTATACTTGATCTTTTGGAAAAAATTGTGGAAGAGTATTTAGAGATAAGCCTGATGAGTGTCTCTTTACTAATCATGATTATCTCGGTGGTTGCATGCTATGATAATTTCCATATAGAATGAGTCAACTTATTAGTCTTGGTTATACGGATAATATATATTTGGTAGTTATTGATTTTGGTAACAAATAACAAAGTTTGTATCTTTTTCTAGTGTTCTCTCCTTTCATATTAAATATGTTAGAGGTGTTAGTATCTTTTTCCTAATGCTTTCTCTATTGCTAACTCTTTTTCTTTTCCTACCAGAACTAGTAGTTGCAGTAGTCTAACAAGTAGATTCTATCTGAGCATTTTAACTAGCAGCATTTTGAAGTTATTCATTGAAAATATCAGAAATAAAAGGAAGAGTTGTGTCACCACGAATTTGATCTCCAAGAAAAGCATACAGATGATCAAGAAAATGAAAGAATATCAAATAGCTGTTCTCATTTTAACATCAATCCATCGTGCCCAATTGCTCCATAATCTACTAATTATAGGTAAACAACCAGTCAAAAGCACATACACTTGACTGTTAGAGTGATGGTAGTAGTGATCTATGTTGCATGGATACGCCTAGGAACTGCCATGTCACCGTGTCCGACCCGTGTCGCCGTGTCCACGTGTCGGACACGTGGACACGGCGACACGGGTCGGACACGGGTCGGATACGTGTCAGAGACATATCCGACACGTTGTTTGGAAACAGTCGTCGTTAACAACAGACGCATCGTTTACCTACAGATGCGTCGTTTACCAACTGACACGTTTTTACGATTCCAACGCGTCAGAAATACACTATATATTTACTATTACTCCTACATCTCCAACAAATTGAGGAGCACACCGTCGACAATGAGTTGCCGACAAGCCGATTGTGAGAAATAGTTGTCAATTTTCATTGCGTCAAACGGGGAGCGGAGGAGCACACCGCCGAGGTGCCGACAATACCTAAGGTAACCTAATTCTATAAAGGGAATAGGTGGTTTTAGAATCTGTATCGGGAGGGGGGGGGGAGTTCGAAAATCGAAACTGTAAAGGGAGGGTGGTGGGGGGGGTGTTAGAGGATTTAAATTTTTTTTACATTATTTTAAAATACAGAATTTTAAATTATTTTAAAATACATAATATTTATAATTAATAATTTTTATTTTTATTTTTTTTATCATGACGTATCCTAGTCGTATCCGTATTCTAATTTTTTAGAATTTGCCGTATCCTCGTATCCTGCCGTGTCGTATCTCCGTATTCGTGTCCGTGCAACATTGTAGTGATCATAGATGTTAAATCTTTTAATTTTTTTCATGTTAGTTGTGCGGAATAAACATGACAAGCATGCCAGGTTTAGTGAACACATGTCCTTTTTTTTCGACTCATAAATCACTCCCTAAATGAAGTCTAGGAAATAGCTATTTAATTTCAAGTGATGAGTTGTGATAATAGGATATTTGGACATCATATTCATGAGCTTGTATTCCATGAAAAAGTCAATGAAACATGAAATATTAAAAATAGTTATTTATGTTTCTTAGGAGCAGCAATCAATTGCAAGATGTATTGGCTATGCATTGTGTGCTGTCGAAGAAGCTCTAATGGATGCAAATTGGATACCTACCGAGCAGGAACAAAAAGAGAAAACGGTGACCATTTGAGTTGGCAGACATGTGATTTTTTTTTAAATAAAAAATGGGTAATAATCTATGCAATTTTGACATTCCATACTTATTATTTTGTTTGGCTTAAAGAATATCAGGGAGTTTCTATTGGCGGGGGCATCGGAAGCATAACTGATACAATGGAGGCATCACGATTGATCTCTGAGAAGGATAGTCATTTTTGCAGTGTTTTTGTCTTGAGTTTGACCCATTTTTTATTTTTGAGATTCGCCAAATGATTATCATTCAATAATTATTCAAAGGTTTTTTGATTGCAGGGTCCTAGAAGGATTAGCCCATTTTTTATTCCACGCATATTGATCAACATGGCTTCTGGTCATGTGAGCATGAAGTATGGTTTTCAGGTGTGTAAATTGTTGTTAGATGTAATGTCTTAGTATTTTCGTTTCTTCTTTTATGTATATAGCAGTATCACATGTCCTATGCTCATATGCTATTTACAATGTATCATGGTCATACCATTTTCTCTATCAAAAATCTTGGTTAGTGGGAAGTACAACATAATCTTATATTCATTCTAGCATTGTACTAGAGAGAATTCTTATTGGCCTTTGATTCAAATGCAAGTTATGTTTGTGGGATCATGAGCAATCTCTCCGACAATATTTTTTTATAAAATAAGATAATTATAAAAAATTATTTTAATAAAATAAAATAATTATAAATATTATTTTATCAATATTTTTTAAGAATAATATTTATAAAAATAATTATTTTTATTTTATTTTATTTTATCATGTCATGTCTTAGTCGTATTCGTATCCCATTTTTTTAAAATTTATCGTGTCCCCGTATTCCGTTGTGTCGTATCCCGTATTCCGTTGTGTCGTATCCCGTATTTCGTTGTGTCATATCTCGTATCCGTGCTTCTTAGCCTATAATACATTATTATCTCAATTCTTAATTACTACAATGAAATGAATTTTCTAATATTATTGAGGTAAAGATGAAATTATTTGAATAAATGAATAGAATATTGAATTATTAAGAATGTATTTGAAAGTTGATATTCAATTAGATTATTCTATCATGGTATATTAATATTTTTTTTGTTAGTTAAATTTAATTTAATTTAAATATATAATTTTTTTTTAAATATGTGGTGGGAGCGATAGATTTTAGTTTTAGGGCTATGATTTTTTTTTTAAATTTTGATAGTTGAAGATGTTAGAGTAGATGCTTAATTGAAACAAGAGGATATAGTTACACACAGGAGTACTTCTTATGGTGATGTTTTATATAGTTACATGAGTGTCGTTTGTTTTTCATCATATTGTACTTAATATTTGTTTTTTGTTGTTCATGTTTAATATTTCATTTTTATATGTAATAATTATGCATGATATATATGTTTCAAATTTATATTTGATTCTATCATAATATATTAATATATTTGAAATAATAACATGTGAAATTTAGATTTGGTGACCACCTAAAGGCCCTGCCCTCTGCCACAATTTAAATCCTCTAAAGGGTGGATATTTCCTGACTTTGGCAATAAGAGCTTGATTAGGGTGGTCGCTTCTGCTCAGGTATAGTGAGAGGTGTATCCCTTGTGTATGCATTTTTTTTTTCACGTTATACTTCTTTTCTATTTCTTTTCTACCCCTCGGATGAATTGGACTAACTAAAGCCATGCGCGTAGCGGTCAGGTTTTTTTATTAAAAGTTATATCATATACATGCTTAATATAAATAAACAAATTATTAAATATGATCCTAATAAAAAAATATAAAATTTAGAATGATGCTCGCGTCTATGCACTTTGGGTATGCCCTTTGGCTCCTATCCCCGTTTAGTGCCTTTTTATATCAAAACCATGATTATACTATTTGGCATTATGTTCGTTTGATACCATGAAGCCATATCTATTATGTTCGTTCGATTTATCATCTTTTGACAGCTTTAAAAATATGTGATCAGCTCTCCTCTGACTTAAAATATGTTCTTTCTGATCTCTATTTCCACAATAGCTTGGGCCCCAAGTTTAATTGCAACAGGCTTGTTTGTTATACCAAGGACCACACTATTTAAAAACTTCTTCAAATTACATCAAAACCAATGCTAAGGAATGGTAACTCTGATAGTAAATAATAACTTTGGTGAGTCGACAAACAGTAATTTTAGTTGTGGTAAATACTGAATGATCTCTTTGAATCTATGTTAAAGAAATGTTGTTGAAGTGTAAAAATAAAATTCATGATGTCTCATGACCAAAATAACACAATATGATGTTACATAGAGACTAGAAAGGTGCCTTTGTAAAAAATAAATAAAAGTTCATAGTAATTTTTTTTTCTCTCTTCTCAAATACTTCCTTAATAATTTCAGGGTTGATGCATATGATAAACTTTCATACTGGTCAATTCTCTCAGTATTAATTATGATCAAACACATTTAATTTTTGATTTTTTATGAGATCCAGTGCATTAGTGATAGTTTAAACACATCTAAATAAAAGGTTATAGTAAGTATATAATAAACAAGTACTTTAAAAATAAAAATATGATAATACAAATGTGAATATTTAGTAACTTTATTAGTTTGGGTTATATTATTATTATTAGTCAAAATGATGACATGTGGTTCCCTCTTTGCCACATATCTACACTGACACCACCTCTAGCACACCGACACCAAAAGATTTTCCCGAGAGCCAATGATATTTGTTAGTTATATGTGCCACTTGGATGCATTGGAACCAGAATTGCTGCAGGGACACCCTTGCTAGCAGCTTACACTGAGTGCCAACAGTATCCACTATAATCAGATGCCAGTGCCACAGTGTGCCACCATGCACCTCCATAAATTTTGTAATTAGAGTTTCTCAGGGCGTGGATAACTATTTTAAGCAGAACTTTTAGGGAAGTAATATATGTTTTGTGGTATACATTGTGTTGATGTTGTTTGGAGTATACATTGTCAATAATGATGCGCAATATAATACTTGTATGCAGACGTAAGAGATTCTTTCTATGGTACACAGTGTTAGAAGAAAAGATATCAAAAAGAATTGTTGACAATTGTTTTTATACAGGAGGCTAAAAGTAATTACAGAGTGTTAAAAGAGACATATCAACTGATGGAGTCATCCAAGGATTTTCACATAATTTTTTTAAAGCGATGCTTTCAAAAGAGGAGTAAATAAAATTCTTCTCTAAAGTAGTATCAAATACTTTTGCCCCTCATCTATTATAATTTTTGTGACTCATTTTCTCATTTATACTTGTAATTCATTGACTCGTGAGCTAATAGTCACATCACATGTAATTGCTTATTAGTTGCTATTTTATTTTCTTTTTTCTTTTAATGTTGTTAAAAATTCTTGCTTATGATTACATTCAAATTGATATTTTTTTTTCATTATGTTTTTTTTATTCATAGTTATTTTATTAGTATTCCTCTATAGCGTTGCCTTTCAAGATAACTTAATTGACTTTTTTTTTATTTGTTTTACAAGATTGAAAAGTTCCTAGATCTTTTTTTATGATTGAGCAGAGTGAACTTTATATTCTTACTTCTTTGCTCAACTATCTTACTTGGTGTTTGAGAATTGATTATTAATTACTTATTCATTCTTGATTTGATCATTTATTTTTAATCAAATTGAGAATATTAAATCATAGTATTAAAGGTATTTTTATATTAGAGTGAGACTTGATAGTTAGGAAATTATATCAAAACTTTTTATCAATTCACTAAATTTATGTGATTAAAGACCTATTTAATTGTAGACTCAAATATTTGGGGATATAATTGAAATGTGACTCGAGATGAATTTAGATAGTTATATTTTGTCATAGTACTTATTTTTTTTCTATTTGATCACTCATTTTTGACCAACCTGATAATATTAGATCTTAATATTAGAGATGTCTCTATTATAGAGTGTAAAGCTTGTCAATTAGGAAATTACACCAAAAATTTCATATCATGTCTGTCAAATTTGTGTGATTAATAACCTATTTGATTGGATATACTCAAAATATTTGCAAATTTAATAGAGATGAGATTCTAAATAAATTTATATATTTTATCATTTTCATTGATGATTATAAATATTTTACTTAGCTAATTTTTTTTAATTATTGCATAAATGAATAAAAAATTAATTAAATAAAAATATGAGTATTATAAGGAGTAATAATATTTTCAAATATAAGTTTAGTAATTTCAGCACTTATTATATTGATTATGGAATCATATATCAAATTTTCTATGCTAGTATACTTTTACAAAATAAAGTTGTAGGAAAGAAAAAAAAATTGATTAAGATGATATGAATATTTTTTTTAGTAGAAATATTCTAAAGTATTTTTAGAGATATATAATTATACAACAAATTAACTAATTAATAGGATGTCTTCTTTCATTTTTTTCCTAACATTTATTTTTTAGTTCATGTACTATGGACATGGAGAAATATTATTCAATTTATCATTTAAATATTTGAGAGAATTTATTTTGTTCATAACCTAAAAAAATACTTGTCAATAAGTTATATATGAATCTTTTTTTTTTTTTTGACTTATATAGTTTCTCTCAAGCCTGCAATTATGAGAAAGCTTTATCTCTCAATTTTATCCTAATTTATTTGTTTACATTATAATGCGTTGAGAATAGGCTTGATTACCCAAGATTGGACAAATTAATTTTGAGTCATCATATGTATCAATAAGAGTGTGTGGTTTTCTTTGAAAAAGAATCTATTCGAGCCTATTCAACTTGGTAGCTTGCGAGTCTATTTCATTCGTAGTTGGGATGAGTTGGGAATGAGAAGAATTGACTATCCAAGACTTAAAAAAATTTATTATATAAGAAGAGGATATATACGGTATGTTCATAGTGGAGATTAGTCTCTCAAGAAGCTTGATAATTATATAGTCGATTCTTCTAATTCTAATATTACAGTTATTCTCCAGAATAAACAAATAAGTTGTCCTCAATAGCATATTTTATATGTATTATCGTATTCATTTCTTTTTTGTTTCTTTTATCTTTTTTATTATTTTATTTTGTTTGAATTTTTTTTCTTTTATTATTATTATTTTGTCTTTATTTTTTTCTTTACTCTAAGTCATTGATGGGAGCACTTAATTTGTAGGACGTCCCATTCATTTTGTGCTTATATAATAGATTTTTTTTGTGTGTTGTATGTTTTAAGTTGAAGTTAAGTTATATCTTGTTGTTTTAAGTTATATTAAATTATTTTTTAGTTATATTTAATTTTATTTTCTCATTAATTTGTAACATGGTATGAAAGGCATACCCTAGAGAACAAGACCCTTTGGGAATGTGTGAATATGTTGTAGGGTATCCCAACCATGCTCAAACAGCTGTGCAACCTGTTAGGGAAGTTGGCTTGCAACCTAGCCGCACCTCTTTATTTCATTTAGTTGCCGTAACTCCGGTGGTAGTAGGCGTGAAGAATTCTCCAGCCTTGCTAGGGGGTATGGTTTTCTTTACTTCTATTTTTTGGTAGAACTCATCTTAATTTTTTAGGGTTTCAAAATCAAGAAATCAATACCCTAATTAAATTGGGCACCCTAAAAATCTTAATTTGTGTTCTTGATTTGATATTTTTTTTATTAGGGTTTTGATTTTGATAACATTAATATTGAGGAATTGATTGAGCAATTGTTGAAATTGCTGAAATCTGCTTCGCTCACTCTTAATACTCTTGTAGCATCCATGGTTCAAACAAATGGAAGCTTATATCCCATTGACGGCCAAATATTTGAACACGAGGAAGATGATTGATACCGTTGGAATGATAAAAGACTCTTAATTGCATGTTGGCTTTATTATGTGATACAAAATTATTGTTTGATTATGGTTCAAACTGATTCATGTTTTGTTTCTCTTTCGATCTTTGTGCTTCTGGACTTTCATGCATTAGTTTGAGGGGGTGTTGAAGTTTTTTCATTCTTATTTTTTTTATTCATGTTTTTCTTTACTTGAAGTCTTTGATGGGAGCATCCAACTTGAAAGTTATCATAATCATTTTTTCTTATATATAAGGTTATTTTATGTGTATTATATATTTCAAGTTGAAGTTAAGTTGTATTTTATTATTTCAAGTTGTGTTTAATTATTTTGTAATTTTTTATTTTATTTTTTCGTAATTATTTGTACTATTTTTTATAGTATTAGGATACACAAATTTCTAGAGGTATTATTTATTTAGAATGATATCAAATAATTTTGGAAGATATATATCCTATCCAATCTAATGGGACTATTCTAGCTAAGTGTTCATTATATTGCGTTAAACTAATGCTTTAGAGGGTCTCTGGTGACCAATGTTGTAAGGTGTTATTTTATTCAGAGTAATATTTTATTGTGTTAAACTATCACATCAAATTTTGGGAAGGTATGTTATTAGTTGTAGGCAAGTGTTCATTGTCAACACTATTCTAGATATGAAGGTGGAACGTTGATAAGATGGTCTCATTATAGATATTTTATATCTGGTGACCAATATTATTTAAATATGAATTAAATCATCACAGATAATTTTTCACATATAGAGGATGTTTCAGATAGATGTAAGAAGTATCATTCTTCACGGTGACTGTGAGGATGAAGTGTATCTAGAGCAATACAATCATGCTCACTTTGTAGATTGTAAAAAATATTGTAAGCGAGAAATAGTTATGGAGAGCTAGATTTGTGAGGTTTTTATTAATAATTATATCTTTTGTTTTGGATAAGTGTGCTATAGAATTTTCTTTCTTTTTCTAGAGGAGCTCAGATAACAAGTTGATTATGTTGATTCTAAGCGTGGATGATATTCTTATTACGTGATATGATAAGTTAGGAATCAACCAACTTAATGAGTACATTCGATCATAGTTCCAGACCAAAAATTTTGAGAAATTCAGATATTTTTTTTATGATAAATCTAACAATCTAGTTGATACTCTATAAAGAGCTTGATCTTCTAGTTCTGCTCTAGTAGATATTCATTCTGAGCAATATTTTAATTTCTTGTTTGATCTGATTCACTTAATCTTGGCTCAACTGTATACAAATGAAAATTACATAAAAGATTAAATATGAGACTGTCACCTGAGCTTATATAGATTATGTAGTCAACCGTTAACGTAATTAATTATTTTTTATATTTTTCATGATAAATTCATATAGCCGAATGAATATTCAGATTTGAGTTGGACACCAGTTTATATCAAACGAGGTCTATTATTAATTTTTATATTTTTCTTAGAGATAATCTTATCTCATTGAAAAATAAAAGATAGATAATTATTTTGAGATCGGATTTATAGATAGAGTTCATGGTGATTATGATAGTTACTTATGAAATATTTTATATCAAATATCTTTTGATGAGATAATATATACTTTTAATTCTCTTACTATTTAATATGTGATATTTAATTCGGTGTTTTACGAGCACGCGAAACTTATATAGGCGAATAATTTCTTTCTCAAGAAGAATTTCTAGGATGAAATTATTATTATAATATATATATAATAATTTTGTGCTATTTTGTATATTTACGTATTAGCTTGAAGGGGTTAGTTATAATTTTATATCTATTCAGCTATTTTTTTTATTTGGGTATTTTGTATATTATGATGTGAGTACTCAATATATGGGTTGTCTCAATCCAAGGCAGAGAGTACTTATCGGTAGTCTCTTTTGTGCTTGATTGATGAGTCTGTGAGAATGTATTCATTATGATTATTGAATATTTACGAGTGTATTTCATTTAATTTTAACGTCTACAAACATAGAAATTACTCCATCAATACCAACACACGCAATCTTTTTTGCCTTTTATTTAACACGCAGGGACCAAACCATTCTGTCGTGACAGCTTGTGCTACTGGAGCACATTCCATAGGCGATGCTGCAAGGATGATCCAGTTTGGTGATTCAGAGGTTATGGTTGCTGGAGGTACAGAGTCCAGCATAGATGCCTTGTCAATAGCAGGGTTCTGTCGGTAAGCAGACAGCACTTAGACCACTTCTTCTTCTTCTTCTTCCCTCCACCCCCACCCCCACCCATATATCTCTAGCAACTTCATTGCTGATAAACCCATGGTGGTTCGTTGCAGACTAAGGGCATTAACAACAAGGCACAACTCTACGCCCTCTGAAGCCTCACGGCCATTTGATTGTGATCGCGATGGATTTGTGTAATTTGGTTTGTTATTTGTGATGAAGCTTCTTTCTTTCTTTCTGCTGTTTTCTTAGCGCATCACTGACACTTGGATTTCAGGATCGGTGAAGGCTGCGGCATCCTGATATTGGAAGTGAGTTGCCAGCATCTTGAGGCCATTTCTGACTTTTTTTTTTTTGTTATAATTTTTTTTTTTTTTTTGGGATCCTTCGCCAAGGAATTTGAGCATGCAAAAGATCGTGCAGCAAACATTTATGCAGAAATTCGTGGCTATGGAATGTCGGGTTTGTCATGTTCTTGCCTTTTAGTGTCTCTATGTGTGTGTCAGAGTGTGTTTGTATCCAATGCACAATGCGTACCTGACTTACTCCTAATAAATCAGAGAGACTGCATCTAGATATAGTTAAACCATCACTAATTTACTGGATCTCATTAGGATTTCAAAGTTAAATTTGTTTTGTCGCGATCACTACTGAGATGATTGCCCAGTATGAAAGTTTATCGAATGCATTTATCTAGATGTATGGATCCTGAGGTTGGTAAGGAGAGATTGAGGGGAGAGTAAAAAAAAAAATGTTTTAAAAAAAATCAGAGAGACTGCATCTAGATGTATGGATCCCAAGGCCTATATATAACCTCTAGGCAAAGTTGTTTGTCATTGTATCAGGACATGACATGCTTGACTATGGCACAAGCCAGGCAGCCTGCTGGGAAACCTGGGTCCTGCCCATTGCCCATGCTTGACCATGGCACAAGCCTGTGGGTCATGCAGGGTAGCATGGGCTCGTATCTGGCTAACCTATTCCCTGGCTAATGGTGCATCAAAATATGGTGGGTCGGATTGCTTAAGCAGGAGCAGATTATGTGTCGTCCTTGGGTCGCCGTTTCACTTGCTCCTGAGCCACGGCCTGAGCATGACCCATCATGGTGACTCGGGCCAAATTCAGCTGGGCAGGCTAGCCCTTTGGCTCATGCCACTCTTTCCAAGCCCAGCACGACCCTCGACATCGGCTAGGGGCATCTGGCTCGTGTTCCACCTATTATTGCGAGTCACTGTCGATGGACCACCAGCAAAGTGATGTCAGGGCTAACTTTTTTTTTTGTTTAGGTGATGCGTATCACATTACTCATCCACACTTGGATGGCAGAGGAGCTGTTTTGGCCATGACACGTGCGTTGAAGCAGGTGAATGAGTCTGGGCGTCATGTTTTCCTCTATTGTTTCTTTCAATAGTTGTAAATTGTAAATCCCCCCCCCCCCATCCTGTTGTAGTCTGGTGTTCAGCCCAGCCAGGTTGGCTATGTGAATGCCCATGCCACTTCCACGCAATCAGGTGATGCAGTAGAAGCAAGGGCAATCAAGTCCGTGTTTGGCGAACATGCAGCTTCTGGTTCCTTTGCCTTCTCATCCACCAAGGTGTTTTTTTTTTGTTCCTCCGTTGATGCGTATTGACACAGCTATGTGCTACTGTTTCTGCTCCAAAGAAAATATTTAATTTTGATCCTTCTTGTTGCTCAAATGTACTCAGGGAGCCATTGGCCATCTACTTGGCGCTGCTGGGGCTGTTGAGGCAATTTTCACAATTTTGGCCATTCATCATGTAATCAATATTTCTTCTCTGAGAGTGACACATGCGCGTGCGCACACGCACGCACACACACACACACACGTGCGTGCGTTATACTAATGCTAGCCTTAGAAATGATTGCAACATGCATGAATAACTTATAGTATTCTACTTTTCATTACATTATTTATATAAATTTTGATTTGGGCGAGTGTATGTAGGAAGATAATAGTGCTGTTTGGAGAACTGAACATTTTTTTTTTATTATGTGAAACTCAAGATTATTGCTCACTTCACAAGAACTTTAGTTTGATTTCTACTTATGAATATAACGTAAGTAGCATTGTTAGAATAACTTGACTCATTCTATGATAAGTTAAAGGAGAATTGTCCACGGTGGTTTGATCACTTCCAACATGGGTCTCTTAGTGTAGTGGTTAGGTAGCATGATACTATGAGCATGAAAGGAGAAAAAAGATTTAAAGGCAGTTCTATGAAGAAATCATAAATAAAAAAAATAAAAACAAATAAAAACTAATAAAAAAAAATAAAAAAAAATTATTAATTAGGATTTTAACAACTAATAGACATTTATTTTAATAGAAATCATAAGTAGGATTCCAACATCATGCAATCATAAATATTATATAATAACTAAATTAGGATAAAATTAGTTGATAATAATAATAGTAAATATTGCTTAATCTTCCATAATATAATGTGTAATGTTAGGTTGTGTTACATTATTTTATTTGTTTGCATACCCATGCATATGCAAGTGCATCATCATTAGATATTATCTATGATTTATCAAAAAAAAAAAATGTAATATTGCATATTGTTATATAATATTATCATTTAATGATGGTACTACATGATATTGCTTAATACTAACAAAAAAAATATTAAGAATTGATATGATTTTAAATATAGTCGGTTATAAAAATATGATCTATATGTCGATCCCAAGTAGTTGGGATAATACTAGGGGTGTCAGAATTGTCGTACCATCGTGTTGTGCTAGACACGGCACGATATGATTCCCATGTCATGACTCGTGCCTGGCCAGCCCAGCACGACATGGTAACATGGTGCAGGGCCATGTCGGACTGTGACAGACCGTCCATGTCGAACTCATTACATGAAAATGCAATTGGTGATCAGCTTATGTGACTGACTAATTATAATCAACCACGTAAGCAAGATTCGATTTGTGTCAATTCTTTTTATAAAAATATAACTTGCCTCGCTGGGCAGGCACTCGACAAGACTTATCTCGTGATCACTATTATCAAAATTGTATGATTCATTATTCGATTCACGATTCAGGAGATAAATGATCCGACTCTTTAAAAAAAAATTAAAAATATACATGAATCAAAGACTGAATCATAAATTGATTTACATGAATCGATTTAATATTAATTCTCAACTGATTAAGATCCTCAAAAAATCACAAAAATAAAAACTAAAATACCAAAAAAAAAATTTGTCAATTATAGGAATTAATTAACGTGAAAAAAGCAACTCCAACATTTGATATTACAAATTTAACTTAAAAAAATAACAAAATACCAAAAAAGTCATGAAAATAAAAATTAAAATATAAAAAAAAATTATCAACGGTAAGAAATAGAAATAATTAATGTGAAAAAAAAAATCATAAAAAATTTGATCCATGATTTGATCCTTGATTCTCGATTTACTAATCAAATATTTTGATTCTCGATTCAAATTTTGATTTAATAACTATGCCTGTGACCCATAGCTAATTTTGGGTCTCCGGGCCGGTGGACCATGTCACCTGACCAGACACATGGGTCGTGCCTAGCCTATCTCGAGGCATTGCTCATGCCGGCTCAGCACGGCATGAATCATGACATGGACCTGTCGACACTTCTAGATAAGACTTAATTGATGACGAGGACATAAATATTATTTAATATTATAATATAATGTGCAATGCTAGATTGCGTTGTGTTGTATTGTTTGCATAATATATTATGTTATATTACATGGTTGCATGCCCGTGTACACTTGTGGGGTCACAAGCACATTATGTATGTGGCAATGAGTAGTGTTGGGGGATGATTTCATGTTATTTTATGTGTCCAGGGAACCGTGCCGCTGACACTTAACCTGCGAAAGCCCGACCCTATGTTCGATGAGAATTTCAGACCGTTGAATGTTTCCGAGAACATGCGGGTAAGAGCTGCTCTGTCAAATTCTTTTGGCTTTGGAGGTACAAATGCCTCATTGTTGTTCACTGCTCCTTAGCCCCCCAGGCACCAAGATAATTATTACTCCAAAGAAATATATTCAGAAAACGGTCCTAAAAAATATATATATTTTAGTTTCAGTTTTTGTAATTTTTTTTTTCAGTTTTTTGAAGAACTCGAACATTTCATTTCCCCACATTTTATTTTACTGAACGGAAATGCATGTTTTTTATATTCAATTAACGTGGTTCGTATCTGATTACAAAAGTTTATTGGGTATGAAATCTGGTTTTAAGGGAATTATATTTTTTGTGCATTTTAAAATTTTTTCTTGTATGGTGGGCATGCAGGTGTGACAGATTATTAAACATCATGATTTAATGCAAATATATTCTAAAAATTAATATATTGATTCTTTATTATTATTATTATTATTAGTATTATTTTTTATTTTTTTTATTATTTTTTATTATTTTTAATTTTTTTATTTTTTTATTTTTTTATTTTATTTTTTATTATTTTTTTATTTTATTTTTTATTTTTTATTTTATTTTTTTATTTTATTTTTTTATTTTTTTATTTTTTTATTTTTTTATTTTTTTATTTTTATTATTTATTTTTTTATTTTTTATTTTTTATTTATTTTTTATTTATTTATTTCTTTATTTATTTTTATTTTTTATTTTTTTATTATTTATTCATTCATTTATTTTATTTATTTATTTATTTTATTTATTTTTTTTTATTTTTATTTTTTTATGATATATTGATTCTCTAAAGCATAAAGATATAGAATTCTAAATGTTAATGGTTTTAATTGTAATGTTTTATATATATATATATATATATATATAAACTGTGAGCGAGCGAGTGAGTGTGTGTGTGTGTGTACGTGTGTAGTTTTTTCTTTGGTTTGCTTTTTCTTTGGTTTGTTGCTTGAGTTCTTGTTGAATGTCTGCTCATGTGTGGAACATGAGAAGTGCACGGCTACTCAAGATTTGTTCATTGGAACGTGTGGGGAAGGCCATGAAAGGATTTTGCCATATTCAAAAAAGAATTTTAAGTACCTAAAATTCATCTGTTATAATTTATATTGTGCTATTTTCTCAACATTAAAACTAAATGCGTATTTTATTGTGATTCATGGAATGTGGTTTGATAATTTTAAATTTTAGCAATGAATGTTTCGACAACCTATATTGTCTATCAAGTTTGTGTATTTTTTCGTAGCTTGTATATGCTTCTTTTGGGCAGAATTTGAATTTATGTGTTGTGTGTATTTGGTATTATAAGTATAAAAGTAATGCAAAAATTGTATTACTTGGTCTTTGAATATTTTTTTTATACTTTATATATACGGTATGTGTGTGTATATGCGTACTTAAGTATATATATGTTTTAATGTAGTTGTGTATTAAATAAAGTTTGGAAAACATAAATTATTTTTAAGATTTATTTGGAAATTATCATTATTGATTGGTTAAATATGAATTTATTTGGAATTATAAAAATTTCCATGCCTAATTGTTGGTATTTGAGCTATGGCTTTGCGTTAAGGTCATTTAGTTTTTTTTTCCCCAATCAAACCTTGATTTTATTATATAAATTCAAAAATTAAAACCATTTCAGTGTATATACATATTTAATGAAAAATTAGGGTTGATACTTAGATTGATACTTTTAACAAATAATGAATAATTTGGAATTATGTTTTTTTTTGTACCCTGAAAGGTTTAATTTTTTTTTGTTTTTTGTTTATTTTTTATTTATTTTTTATTTATTTTTTTTAATTTTTTTTTATTTTTTGTTATTTTATTTATTTATCTTTTTCTTTCTTTTTTTTTTATTTTTTTTTCTTTTTTTTACTAAGCAAGTCTTATTTTTATTGTTTAGTACTGTTTCATAATTTTTTACAAAATTACAAATTTTTTTCCAAATCATTTAATAATTCTTTATTGTTATTTATTTTTAAATTATTATCTCAAATTTCAGGTGAGAATGATTATTAATTATATATCTTTGATTTTTTAATTTTTTGAATTCTTTTTTCGGTATTTAAAATTACATTTGATTTAATATTCCATTAAAATCAATTTTTAAATAGTTAAATTCAATTTCATATGACTGTTGAATTTTTATGTCACAAGATTCAACCACATGTCAGGCAATTTATTTGGCTTTGTCATTTAAAATTACAACATCAATTTGATTTCATATTTCCAAAATTTAACTAAGTTCAATATCACACACACACACACACACACACACACACACACACACAATATATATATATATATATAGGTGATATTTTCAAATTAAATAGTGTCTTTAAATCTCAATATACTAATAAGTTTCTATCGTTAATTCTTCCAACATCATTATGTCAATTTTTTTATAATTTTTTTTAACATTATGTGACATGTCAATGTGTGGTTAAAATTTACTTTTTAATTTTCATTGAGCCAAAAATAATTACTTTATGTTTTTGGTATATATATATGTATATATTTTTTAATTTTTGAAATCAAAAGTTAATTATTTAAATTATTTTATATTTAGTGCAACAAAACATAAAAATACCAAAAAAAAAAAAAAAAAAAACATCGCGAAACCAAAATCAGGGTCCGTTTCCATCTCCATCTTGTCTCACTCTGCTATGCAAAGAAGACGATCGACCGACAAAACCAAAACCATGCAGTGCAGGAGCGTCACAACACAGAAATCTGGTACTTAATTAGTTCGCATGCAATTGTCACTCCTAAATAGTACATCTCTGCCATAATGAAAGGATAGGGTTTGCAAAACTGTGTAAACTAAAAGCCAACCTATTCCCCTAACAGCCAACTGCTTATTTACTGACTTGGTCTCTTTTGGCGGTGAGAGTCACTACGCTCACCTATATAAATGGTGTGAGGGGATGAACCTTGTTCATAATCAGCTCTTCCTCGTAGCGATCTCTCTACCCATATTTATAAGACTCGGAGGTTAATTTTGTGCCTTGGTGGTCGCTAAAAGATGGATAGCAAGGGTTTTCTTTTTCTGGTGATGCTTTTTGCTGCCGGCCTTTTTCTTCTAGTTTCCGCGGAAGTGAACGTCGAGAAATCCAAAGAAGAGCAAAACACGAATGGTTTGTGATTCTCGCAACACTCTTTTCTTGAAACAACTAGAAGCATGCAGTTTAATTGTTTGATCATGTTTCGAAAAGACATTTGAAACCAACAGTACGGACCTTCTCACTTCCATGCATCGGCAAAGTTCTTCCAGCAACTAGCTAGGTTATATAGCTTATCATAACTGACCACTTGTACTCCCCATGCAGCGAATGCCGCGGAAGAATCAAAAACAACGAAGGAGGAGAAGAACAGCTGGGGCGGCAGTGGATGGGGTGGAGGTGGACACGGGGGTGGATGGGGCGGAAAAGGAGGTGGATGGGGAGGCGGTGGATGGGGCGGAAGAGGAGGTGGAAAATGCTGTGGCCCGCTTCAGAAAGCAGCCGGGGTGGAAGTGGTACCCGAATCCATGCCTCAAGAACAAAAAGGTTATTTCACTAATCACAAGCACAAACATTATATTATAAGCATGTCTCCCCTATGAAACTTTGCCATTAATTTCTTTTTTTATGAGTAATATTGATAATGCATGATTAAGGCCGAAACCATTTTTAAAAAAATATATTTTTTATATTTAAATTTTGGGTGAGATAGATCTCCCTTAATATGATGCATGACTAGCCCGCGAGACCTTTGTTTATCATAAAAAAAAAAAAAATCCTAAACAGAGTTTTTTTTTTATCTCGAGTTAGCCCTCTGGTCACAGGACCATGAGGATGGAGCAGGTAAGGTTCTCATCCCATAGCCGTATGAGTATAAATTTCGGCAAAAACACTTTGAAAATTCTAATAAAGATTGATTTATATTTATCTTCTCTTTTAAAGGACCTAAAATTTTGTTTGTGTGATTACCATTTCAGTTGATGTAAAGAATAAGATGGAGGAAACAATCCCAGTTAAGGAGGAGAAGTATGGAAATGGCAATGGATGGGGTGGTTATGGTGGAGGTGGCAGTGGATGGGGTGGTCATGGTGGAGGTGGAGGTGGTTGGGGCGGGGGACGTGGTGGAGGTGGATGGGGTGGTGGACATGGTGGAGGTGGATGGGGCGGTGGACGTGGTGGAGGTGGATGCTGTGGCAAAGAGAAAGTAAGCGAAGCTAAGCCCTAAATCTTATAAGCTAAAAGATATGTTTGTAGGGTGCCCATATATGTCATATATGATGGGTATTATGTGTCTGTATGGAATAAAATGATGGGTATTATGTGTCATGTAATAAGAAGTGATATAGAGCCTTTCTTCCTCTTGGAATTTATTTGCATAAATGTATAATGATTAATAGTAAAATGATGTGTGTTTTTATGATGGCTCATTGTTATTATTCAATCTTTATGTATGCAACCCATCTGAATTCACTCATGCCAAGATTTTTTTTTAATTCATATATGTTATCTATGATAGAGATAAATGTTATATATGATGACAAATATATAATTTTAAATTAATTAATTTAATTAATTAATTTTAAATTAATTAAAAATATTAATTAATGTTATCTATGATGACCCCACATAAAATTTTTACTTAATATATGTGTTTAAGTCTGTAAAAAAAAAAACAAAAAAAAAAAACAAAAAAGATAAAAACAAAAAAAATAAAAACAAGTTGCTCATCACCAATATTATGGTGGTATGGTTAACAATATAAATGTACTTATCTTGAGGTCAGAAGTTCGAACTCATGGATGCCAGATAGGCTTCCAAGGATTAAAACAAAACAATTTGCTCATCAAAAAAATAAAGCATAGGGTTTGATGTGAATTCTTATAATAAAAACAAAACAATTGAATAGTTTATTAATAAAAAATTGTCATTGCTAAATTTCATTATTATACAAATGATTTGGAGACCATAATATAATTAATGCAATTAAGTAGATTTTCTTAAATACATTTTAATTTTTTTACATTTTAAATTGAAGAAAATTAAGAACCAAATTCTAAAAATGAATATAATTAGATTTAATATATGTGTTATATTTAAATATGTGTTATATTTAAATTTCTTAATACAAATAAAAAAATGATAAATTTTATCAATATAAATGTTAATTAGAATGACCAAGGGCATATAGGAGGTGAATGATCAAATGATCTTTCTTCTCTACAAATAAAATTAGAGTATCCTTTTAATTTGTTAGAGTGATCCTTTTAGTTTTAAAACTTCGATGTTGTTATTTTAAAAGGTAGCATTGATATTAATTTTATTCCAAGAACCACATCAATGCTAAACACATTTTCTTGGTTAGGTGGATTTTTTTTTTTGAGAAAACATACAAAATAATTATGGTTAAAATCATATAATTTTTTTTCACCCTCCCCCAATCCCCCCTACCTATCACAGGGTGGATGAATACAACAAACTTTCATACTGGTAATCATCTCGACAGTGATCGCAACCAAACACTTTTAATTTTGGAGTTTTTTATGAGATCCAATGCATTAGTGATAGTTAATATCATATAATTAATCTAAATTTCTTAATATTTGCTCTTTTAATTGTAAAATGATTGATAAGAATTTCCCATTTTTTGCAATCTACCCCATCACCATACGTTGACAGTCAATCCATAGCCAATGTAACATTCATGTCTGATATATCTAAATGTATTAAACTTTAAAGCAAGGGCCACTCTTCTAAATTATCGATCAATTTAGAAAAGCAAGATCAATTCTGACTAATTTACATAATGGAGTTGCGACATTTAATAGATTTTTGCTCCCTTTTTTGAAGAAAGAAAAGATTATATCAGTAAATGAGTTGTGATTTATACCCAAAAATACATATTAACGAGATAATTTTTTCTGACTTAGTAATTTTTGAGTAGTAATAATATATAATTAACTATACTTGCATGCTAAGGCCCCCTATTGTATAGTATTTTTTTTTGTATGAATTTTATTTTTGTTATGACTAATAAAGCTCAAAGATTTGTGTGAAGTACAACCACAACTAGAAAAATCAAAAGTGCATAAAATTCAATCTTGAAAACAAATTTTCAAGTACTTGCAAAAGTCCATGGGATACTTTGAATTTTGGTAGCCATGGGAACTTGTAATCTACATTTTTGCAACGCTAAAAAACTTCTTGATCACATCTATAAGAGATGAGAATAAAAGTAAAGATTTCATCAATTCCCAACACCTGGCTCATTGATGAGGACTCTCGAGATTATGGAATTCATAGTGTTCTCTATATCCTTTTTACTATTATTTTTTGAGGATGAGGAATAAGCTTGTGGAAATATACATCTACTATAAAAGGAGAGTTGAATCCCTCTTTTAGGGGTTTTTAGTAATTTTTTTGCCAATATCAAATATTCGTATTTCTTTCATTTATCATTTTTGAACCTCTTCTACCATAGCTAGATACTGTTTAGAGATGACAAATTAATAATATTTTTTTACTTATTTATGTTATTATGTATTTGACACATTAGTTTTTATTTTTTTGAATTGTAATAGACATTATAAATTAATAATATTTAGTTTTAGACATTATAAATTATAACCCATTATAATGGGTTAGAATTTTTTATTTGTTATTTTATTCGCATGGATATGATGACTTATAGTGATAATTTTTTTTAAAATGTATTTTGTAAGAAAAACATCAAAACCACATGATTTTTTTTTAATTTTTTATATGTTATAATGCTATTAATGACTCAACCCAATTCAACCCGAACTCAGCCTGATCTCAACTCAGGTTTCATAATTTCAAATTGGGTTGGGTTTGAGTTGTAGGATTTGGGTTCAAACTCTGGTTTGGTCATAACTAATGTTGATATTTTTGGAATTTAGGTTGGGTTAGGTTGAGGGCCAACCCAAACTCAACATGGATTCCAAAAATATCAACCCAAGTCATGATCCAACCTAAGTCTCATCCCTACTAGAATCTATTATCATAAAACAATAAGTGTGAAGTTAAATGAAAATTTTAAGGAGATATATAGTGATTTGGAAGACAAAATGGAGCACGAGTTAATAAAATTAGTTGTTATCACTATGTGAACTTTTGTAGAAAAGATGTAGAGTCCAATTTGTAGTGCCTTTTGATTTGAGTCCCCGGTTAAAGAATGAAACAACTAGTTTCTAGAATCTTGTGAAATAAAATAAAAATAATTTTAAATAAACTTGTTCATATCTCTTTGAAATTTAAAATACTTGTCAAAGGAATATCCATGAAAGAAGATATAGAAGTTAATTCCAAACTAACTCTCAAGTCACTACCACATGAATTAAAATATGTTTATTTGTAAAAGAATGAAATATTTCTAATAATGAAGTATTCTAAACTTACTCAGAATATGCTTTGATGCTCATGCTAAAACAACACAAAGGAGATAAAAGGTGGATAATTTCAGATTTGAAAGGAATTATTCCTTTTATCTGTATGCATCACATCTATTTAGAAGAAGGTACCAAACCAATCTAACAAGCACAAAAGAGACTGAACTCGAATATGCATGATATTGAGAGAGTAGAAGTGCTTAGGGTATTGCAAACTTAAATAATTTTTTCAATCTCAGATATCCCTTGGGCATGACCTATACAAATGATGCTTAAAATGATGATTCAAAATTAAAGAGGAAGTACTTCTACAACTTTGATTAAGGAGTGGACATTATGTGATGCGTCTCATAAGTTTTTAAAGACAAAGGATGATCATTTTCTTTTGTTATTTATTGATCAAATACCTTAAAGAATTTTGGTTTATTCACTACATTATTTTTTGGATGGGTGTCCATGTTAAATTTTATATCATGAAAATCCTTCAAGATCAAGAGAAGATAATATTTACATGCCCATCAATTACCTATGTTTTTAGGCAAATAATTGTTAAGTTACGCCATGCATCAATGACTTTTCAAAGGTATATTCTTAGTATATTTAATGATATGGTTAGAAGGAATATGGAAGTCTTTATTGATATATTTACTCATGTACAATGATGATTACGAGGATTGCTTATCTAGGCAGGTGCAAGTTTTTAAGGCGATAACATTGAAAGAATATAATATTATATTAGAAAAAAAATAAGGTGTTGTTCTTGACCATGTTATTTTAAAACATGAGTTTAAAGTGGAGAAGGCTAAGGTAAAGCTTATTGATAAGCTACCTTCCCCAATTAAAGTGAAAAAAGTAATACAATTTCTTAACAATGTCAAAATCTATAGGTAGTTTATTAAATACTTTTCCAAGTTATGAAGACCCATATATAAATTACTTGTAAAAAATATAAAGTTCTCATGGGATGACCAAAGCTAAAAGAGTTTTGAAGAGTTGAAACTTTTGTTGACTAGAACTCCCAATGAGATTTGTGAGAGCACTACATAGGAGCCTATCCATTGAAATAGTGTGTGATATAAGTGACATTGCATGGGGTACTATTCTCATCTAATTGAAAAATTATAAATTTTATGTCATTTATTATGCAAACATGTCTCTTAATGAATGTCAAAGGAATTACACCACCACAACAAAAGAACTTCTTGTCATGGTGTATGCCCATGAATATTTAGATCATATTTGATGGGATCTTGCATCATTATATTTAGAGATAGTATGGCCGTGATATATCTATTAGATAGTATGATATATGATGCTAAGAATAGATTGCTAATAAAATTTAATCTATTTCAAGAGTTATACGTATAAATAAAAGATAAGAAGGGGTTGAAAATATGGAGCCGATCACTTGTCAAGAATTACAACCAAATATTACAAGCCCACTTATACATGAAAAAATTCAGAATGAACAACTTATCAATGTGAGTATAAGCGTATGGTATATTATTCTAACTTTTTGATGATGCCAAAACTCATGGATTATTTGACACGATCACAAAACCTAGTTTAGCATGAATCTCTTGGAAAATATAGCTCTACAAGTATATGAGTTGTACAAGTAAAAAAATGAAAATAAGTCCAAATAGCAATCTCACATGGATTATTCAATAGTTTGGTCAATCAAAAATGAAATAATGACTATGTGAGTCAAATAAATATACTTAGTCTTAGGAATTATACTTATACTATAGGGTTAGTTTATATTATATTTAATTATTGGATAAATATACTTATATGTGATGGTGTTTCTCAATGTTTAGTTTATATTATATTTAATTATTGGATAAATGGTAAATTAGTGTGAAAATGTCCATGTACTGTACCTTCTTGACATACAAGATGATCATCATTCACTGATCTATCACTACCAAGGGTAATCCCATCATAGTTGTCTCATTGGTATTTCAATACTAAAGTAACATGTCAATCCATATAAGTGTCATTATCATATTTACTCCTTTTATGTAATATGTCAAACATCCTTGATGAATATTTTGAGTATGTAATTTTATTCTCTAACCTCTAATTATCTCAATGACTTAGGAAGATATGAAACTAAATTCATTTGTACTTTTAACTTTGTGAGCATCATAACTGTGATAATTAAACATACATCTTCTCAAGAATTTTACTCATGGAAATCATAAAAGCTAGAATGATTTATAGTGTCATCACCTTCATATGAGTCTCACCCACTTATGTGTGTCTCATGGTGAACCTATCACTATCTCTCATGACTAACACATGCTCACACTATGATGAAATTTAAGGTAAGGCATTCTACTTAACTTCCATATTACTTCTAGGTTAACTCCTCTAGATGTTAGTTTATCTCATGTATTAAGATTAGAAAGATTATTACTTCCTTTTATTTGAACCATGTGAGTATGTCCCATAACATACATGTTAATGTTTTTCATGGTTGACACACATAAATTGACATATTCATAAATATCCTAATCATTGGTCCTCAAGTGCATCAATATCATTAACATCTAAATACATTATGAACTAAACATAAACTTACTAATTCAATTATCTATTACAATATAATTATATAATCAATCGTAGAATCCAAATTACATGGATATCATAGATAAAATTGTGTGAGATGTGTGAAAAGTCATCTCATGGATTCTAGGGTTTTCAATTAATATACAAACTAATTTCCAAGAAGAAAATCTTTCTTTCATTCTATTTTGCTTGTTGTTCACCTTAGATTTGTCCAAAATTGAGAATGATATTATGACACCTAAGCTTGAAATGTATCATTATTTTTTTTGATCTTCACCAAGGGAAAAATCCTATGTTCAATTTTATATCTAATTGAGATTATAGATAAAATTATCGCTTCTTTTAGAAATATGTGTGACATTTTAAGTTTGATGTCAGCGAATAAGGTTGAGGTCACAACTTTTTCATCTTTCTAGATCCTCTCCAGAGTATAATTATCACAATATTATAAATGACCATGAATGATACCTAATCTCTCTATAACATAAAATCATAGTTTTGGAAATTGGCCACAACTTTGATCTTGACTTTATGAGCAAAATATCATGACACTAAAATTGTTGTGACTAAGTCAGATTTTCTTAATAACACAATATCACGATACTATGAATTAACACAATATTATCATAAATTTGATATTTTCTCTCTAAAGCATAAGGTCATGACATTGGAAAAAGTCATGAATAGAATAATTACTCTCTAGAATGAAAATTCATGGTGGAAAATGATATCACGACCTATATATATTGGTGTTTTTTCTCTGTTTGAATGAGTCACAACTCTAAAATATGACATGACTATTTGCATCAATGAAGCACTCATCTGTCACGATATGTTAATAATATTTTGGTTGTTAAGTAGTTAGAGCTACTATAGTTATCACTCCAAGAAATTATTATGGTCATTATAATTATGTTGCATTCATCATTTTAGCAATCATGTCACATTCATCATGTCTCTATCCAATGGAGTTCTTAGTGTCTTCCAACAAATCAAAAGTGAAGCACATTTGCTTTTTATTATTATTGAAATTTTTCACATATGTAATTCACTACTTATTCCTATTATGTATAATTTTCTCCATTTTTTAATATTATTTCATCATTATTTTCTTCCACTTCTTTGCAATGAACTCATACAATTTTACAAAAAAATTGATACTTCCCATTACACTATTTTATATTTTTTTTTATTCTATCCTCTCTAAGGTTTTCAGAATGCATTTTTCAAATTTCTCTTGTACGGACATGAATAAAAGCTCTTTTTTGAGATGCATTTCCCATAATGCATCTCTTTTTTTCATCTTTGTTTGATCTTCCTCTTATATTCTTTTGATGCATTCTTTTCATTTGTTGTCTCTTATCTCCAATTCTTCTATCAAGAAAACATGAACATGCTTTATCACTATTTTCAAACACTCACTTTATTGAATTCACATATTATCTTGTTCAACATAGACGTGAGTTCTTGAAACTCTATTTTTTTTTCTTTGAGAAGTAATATGTGATTGGGTCTAGTCACGCTTCTTCAAACTATTCTCAATTTCCTTCCATTTTTTCCATGTTAGCCTTGAGAAAAGGTAAAACATCTTTCCCAATATCAATCAACTCTTCACCTCCAAGAGTCTCATTTTCTTTCTTGATTCCATCAATCCCATTTTTAATACCCATCAATGTTAGTGGGGACATTCATGAGTACATTTTATTTTCTATCTTCACAAATTGGGAGCTCCTTGGCTTGGAAAAATAACATTATCAAAGAAATATGAATTAATTTCTTAGAGAACTTGTCTTCTCAAAAGTTAAGGATTTATTTCTCCAAAATTTTCTCCACGTTAATTTTAATTCCTTTAATTAGGATGAAAAGTAATATTGGCCTATCTTGAGTAATCACGGAGACATGAAATGTCAGTTACAAAACAAAGCATAGGAAATACAATAAAACCTTGCTCTCCTATGTGAGTTTACTTTAAATCAAGTACCCATAAGCACTTTTTGATGATACTCTCATTGTATCCACCAACAATATTGTTACTATTGTTTAATAGTTTGGTTATAGATTTACAGATTTAAAAGTAGCATAATCTACTATTTATCATAACTCTAACATCTCATTGTAGTTTCTCTACCAAAAGGTACTCAAATTTTTCATATATAACATTTTTTCTCCTCTTTATGCTCCAAATTATAATAAAATTCTTTAATAATTGAAGCATTATCTTTTTGAATAATCATGTATAATTTCTCCTTTTTTTCTCAATTGATTTTTGAAAAAAGGGAATACAATTCTTTGAAATTATGTTGACCTATAAAACTCTTTTTTCCTAGACTTAAGTTATCTGTTTCTATCTAATTTTGGTAAGCAATGTCTACTCCAACACTATGATTTTGGTTGAAACTCTAGTGACATATTTCTTATGTCACTTACCCTTGCCTTTTTGTTTAATTCATTCTCATTTATTCTTATTATTAGCTTTGAAATCATGGTTTCATCCTAAATGGTAGCTCAAATATTCAAACAAATACTTTCTAATGGTTTGCATCATAGTGGTGGAGAAGGAAAATTGAATCCATAAAAAAAGAGTTCATAATTAGGATTGTTAGCAAGTAAGTTGATCTTATTCATAACTCTAACAAAATCATCATGACTTTTTGCATGGCCATGACCTTCTAATAAAAAAAAAAGTCATAGCTGAATTTCATGACTTCATTCTACTTATAAGGAATTTATGACTGTGTTTAAATGTTATAACTTCACTTAAATATCTATTATTTACAAATCTTAATAGCATTTGTATGAGTTCAAAAAAAAAATTACTAGTATTTATTACATCATTCAAATGAAAAGTAAACCTTGGGCTTCCTCCATAGCAATAATTTATTTAATATCCTTAGCAAGACTTATTTTTTGAATATAGATTCATTATTGTCGATCTCAAAAATCCATGCTATTTTTTATATAGTCTTTTTATTTCTTTTCTCTTTGTACTTTATGTGTCTATCAATAGTGTAGTGTCAAATAAAATACCTTCCAACGTTCTTTCTATTATTAGGTAGCAATTTAATTTTTTATGACTTTCTCGATCATTGCCACAATTTTGATCTTCATAAGTTTTGTGATTGTTCTTGTGATTTTTTCATGTATCACAACTTTTTTCATAGATCTAATAATTATAGTTATGATTTTTTTAGGTGTCACACCCTTTTGATGCACTTCATATGTCTTATTCATTCTTCTTTCATATCATTAATTTTCTTTGTCTCCTTTATTAAATTCAATTAATGGTCTTTAATTTGTAGAGTGTATGCATGGTACAAAAAAAAGTATTCTTCCTTCACATCATTACTTTTTTATCTCGATATCAATATTTTTAAAATGCAGTCTTTAACTGATGGTTGTTCTATCCAATAATTCTTATTTTAGAATTTGTTTTAGATTCCAATATAATATATTTGTTTGATTGTGAAAGTAAGACGGATAATATGGATTGAATTCATTATATAGTATATAATACCGCCCATTACCTTAAAGTGAATATATCTATATAGTTTCAAAATTTATGGGTTCAAAAGTTTCAACTCGATTCCAAAGGTCTACTCATTTAATTCTTTGATGGTTACAAAATAACAAAAAAAGAGATGGTACACTCACAATACTAATGCAATATAAATAATAAAAAAAATCACATCAATAAAGTTAACAAATTCATCTATTTTAAAATAATTCTTGATAATATTAGCAAAAACTTATTATAACTTTTTGAGAATGCTAAAACTCATAGTTATTTGATATGATCGTAAAATCTAATTGAGCAAGGATTTCTTGGTCAACATGGCTCTATAATAATATGTATCATACAAGTAATAAAATTGATATAAATCTAAATATTGATTCCACATGGATTTATTTTTTTGTCGAATAATAAATTAATGACTATATGAGTTGGATAGATGTACTTAGTCTTATGAAATATACTCATATTTTAGGATTGACACACATACTTGTACATGATAATATTTTTCGATGTTTGGTTCATATTGTGGTTGATTATTAGACGAAGGATATATTAATGTGAAAATGTTCATATGTACTCTTAACATATAAGGTGGTTGTTGTTTTTTGAATTATTACTATCAAGGATGATCCCCTAGTAGTTATCTCCTTTGAGATTCAATACCGAAGTAACATGAAGATATATTCTAGAGTCATTATCACATCTACTCCTTTAGGCAATATATTAATTGCCCTTGATAATTACTTTGAGTATGTATTTATATTCTCAAACATCTAATTGTCTCCTTGACTTGATATAATATGACACTAAGTTCATTTATATTTTTGGCTTTTTAAGCATCATACGCATGAAAAGTAAACTTATATCTTTTCAAGAATTTCACCCTTGGAAGTCATACAAGGGGAATAATTAGTAGGATTGTCACAAGCATATAACTTTCTCCCACTTGTGTATGTCCTATGATATATATCTCATAGTCCCCCATGATCAACACATGACTTGCACACAATAATAAAACTATTAGGTAAAATATTATTTTTAACTCTCATATTACTTTGAGATTAGTTTCTTTAGGAAGTATAAAATGGATTGTTCTTTAATATGTTTATATTTTTAGTTTCGTGAGCATCATTCTCACAATGATTAATATACCTCAACTTAAAATTTTCATATATTAATTTATATTACGTATTGAAATTAGAAGGGTGGTCTCTTCTTTCTATCTGAACCACATGAGAGTGTCCCATGACATACATATCACCATTCACCATTGCAAATACACATATACTATAATATTCAATAGAACCCTGATTTTTTGTTCTTAAGTGCATTCACATTTATCAATATTCAAACACATTATAAATTAAACATAGACTCATTAATTTTATTATCCATCATAATACAATTATATAACCAATCTTATAATTTAATTTAGCCAAACACATGGATAAAATAATGCGAGATATGTGAAATGTCATCTCGTGGATTTTAGGATTCCTATGAATAACCAAACTAATTTCCAAGAAGAAAATCTTGTTTCTAATTGATTTTTTTTTGCCTTGGATTTTCTCCTAATTGAGGTTGATGGCATGGTACATAGTTTTGAAATGTGTTGTGATCTTCTTTTGATCCTCTCCTCACTCTCTCTTTTTGATTTTTTAAAGTATATATATTATACTTTTGGAATCTAAATGACACTTAAAGTTAGATGTCGAGACAAAGGTCGATATCACAGCTTTGTCATCTCTTTAGATCCTCTCTAGAGTATAATTTTTATGCTATTTTGAATGAGCTCAATTGATACTTAAACTCTCTGTAACATAAAGTTGAGGCATTAGGAATTGATCATAGCTTTAGTTTTGGCTTTGTGAGCAAAATATCATAGTATTGAGATTGCCATGATTGAGTCAAATTCTCACTATAACACAAAGTCATAATACTAGGAATTGATTGCTGCTTTATTATTGGCTTTATGAGCAAAATGTATCAGTGTTGTGAATATTGCGTCTAAGTCAAATACTTTTTATAAAACAAAGATGTGATACAAAATACTATCGCATCTTTGATATTTTCTCTCTAAACTATAAAGTCATGGTATTATAACAATCTAATATTAGAATAATTACTCTCTATAATGAAAAGTAAGCTAAAAGGGTGTTATGACCTACATTTATTGATGTTTTGTTTCTATTTGAATTAGTCATAACTCTAGAATATGACATGACTATTTTTACTAATGGAGTAGTTGATTTCCATGATGTAAAAATAATGTTATGATCATTAAGTGATTTAGAGCTAGCATTTTAATGAATCCAAGAATTGTCATCACTCTCAACACTTTGATGACTATGTTGTATAATAAAATAATTATATCAATTAAATGGTAGAGTCATGACATAAAAAGAATGCTACAACTAATTTAGTAATGTTTCATTAGTATTATTGGTAAAAGCCTTGCCTTTTTAAGTAGAATAGATCAAGGAATGAGAAAGTGTGTTCTGGGCAAGGAGCAACAATATAATTTATCTCATTATCATACTTATGCTTGTGGAAGCTTTTTTGCAACTCAAGAAAATAGTTTGAAAGTCTTATAAGCTGACTTTTTTGTCTTGTTTATTTAAAAATATCAATTTTCTATTCAAAGCTTGTGAAAAATATAAAAGGTTTGGTAAGATATCAAGAAGATATATGATACTGGTTAATCCCATAGTCATAGAAGTCATTGGTGCTTGAAAGTGGGGTGGACTATCTATCCAATTGGATAGAAATAATTCATAATAAGTAAAATAATCATTAGGTTATAATGAAATTTTCCCAAGAAAATATATTATCATGATTTATAGAGGAGAGGCTATTATAATTATAAAAGATTGAAAGAGACACTTTTGTAGTAAGTCATTTAGATTCCTTTTTGCCAAAAAAGGATTGAAGTATAAAATAGCAACTTAAAATCAATCATAAACTAATGAAAAAACCAAATTAGGTAACTGAGAAATAAAGAATGTCTTTATAAAAGTTGTAATTACTAACCAAAAAGATTAGACATTAAGGCTATTAAATTCTTTTTAGGCTTACTGGATATCCTTCAAAACCACATTGGAGATGTTTCCTTATTGCCTTGTATATAGAAAATATTTCCATCCATCAATTGAGTTACAACACAAAACTTGGTGGGTCATAAAGAAGCTAAAATTTCACTTGAAATGGGCTAGAATGAAAATATATATATTTTTTACCTTAATGAATTGGAAGAATTATGAAACAATGCATATTTAATTGAAAAAACTATTAAAATATAGTTTAAAAAATGGCACGATAAACTGGTACTGAAGAAGAAATTGAAAATTTAGCCATAAATTTTATTGTACAATATGAAACTCTACATTTTCCTAGGCATACTAAAGTTCAAGTGGACTGGCCTCACTTAATACGTGCTAGCCCAATGTGTCTCATGTGACTCGACACAATATGCACATGCATTTGTTTTGCTTAGGAATATGTGACCAAGTGGCACTTGCCCAACCTCAATTATCAAAAAGGGGTCTTGTTCAATCCCATTTTATTAAAATGCATGAATATATTTAATAAAAGTAAAAATGTCTATAATAGTTATTTTTTGACAATGGCTACTATATCTGAGTAGCCATTTTAACAAGCTAATGGCTCTTCAGCTTGTAACATGCATGTTATGTTATGTTTTACCACTCAATATCTATAAATACTAATAAATTTAACTTTTTTCCATATAATTCTCTCTTTCATCTCTTTCTTCTCTCCATATTCTCTTTATAAATTTTAAGTTTCTACAATTTGAAGCGCAATTACTAAAAGACTTGAGGTATCTAGTAAATATTAATGTTGCACATTATATGTGGTCACTATCACAAGGTTGTTGTATTTATATTTTAATATTTATTTTAATTGGCCTATTCCTTCTAGTCCTACATGCATTTGGAACTAATATATTCTTCATATAATTAGTGAGGGGAAAGCAATAAGCTAGTTCATCCAAGTCTAATAGGTATATTGCTTCTTGTATTTAAATATTACTTATTGCTTATACTAATTTCTTGACATATTGTAAAATTTTAATATTATCAAGTGATGGAAATCTCATGAATTAATTTTTTTCTTGAGATTTTAAAATGACATGTGATTTACTTTACTTACAAGTATCTAATTTATTATCAAAATCTACTTTTTCTATTATGATGAATATAATTGCATGTATGATGATAGCTCTTATATTAGATATGCTAGAAATCTTAACATATTTTAATAATTGAAAATATGGACATATGAGACTTCATGCTTTGGAAATTAATAGAAAAATATGAACATACTTTTTCTATTATTATGAATATAATTTTTGCTATTATCTATGAATATAATGACATGAGAATTCCTGCTTTGAAAATATGAACATACTTTTTCTATTATTATGAATATAATTTTTGAAAGATTTTCTATTATCTATGAATATAATGGCATGAGAATTCCTGCTTTGAAAATATGAACATACTTTTTCTATTATTATGAATATAATTTTTTAAAAGATTTTCAGAAATTTGATCTCCATATAGACAATAATAATCAAATTCAATACAATGATGAGGAGTAAAGTTTTAGGGTGAGAAAATATATATTCATATTTTGTTTAAGTAATTTGTTGATAAATTAACTTGAAGTTTTGTTTATTTCATTTGCTTTAATTATTTTGATGATCAATATTAATTCATTTTTTTTTTCAACTTCAAGATATTGAGTATTCTAGAATGTATGATGAGGTAATATTATGAATCAAGTAGACTTTAGAGTAGAAGTTCAATATATATATTCTTTTATATGTTGTGTTCCATACTTTAAAGTTGATAGAATAATATTTTTAGAATTTTGATTAATTTTGTTATCGAAGTAGATTTTGACATTCAAAATGTATAGAACTTTATTCTTAGAATTATTTTGTTGTATAACTTGACTTAATATAGGTTTGTCAACTTATTTCAAAATTCTTTTATTGACTATAATTCAAATATACTTAATAATATAACATATGTATTTGTTAGTAATAGTGCTCGATCTAGGCCTATCGTATGGACATGATATTTTAATTATTTGTGAGAAATAATTATTATAATGATTTGCATGTTTATTATATATAATGTCCTTGAATAATATTATTAATTATTCTAAATATCACTAATTGGTTATTGTTATGGGAATAACAATGAATTAATATTAATATAAAGTTTGATTGATATTCATGTGATGAATATGTATATGAATTACAAATCAAATTTATATCTATTTGTTGAGAACAAATATTGGACACACCTGTCTTGAGATTAATAAATGGATCAAAGTCAGAAGTTAATCTATAATAGGTGTGTCATTAAATCTTTTGACCTGAGATTGTTATATTTCTCAACATAAGAAATATTATGTTTTGATATAATCAAACATTATCTTTAATCAGATGATTATAAAGGTTATACTTGAACATATTAAGAATTAAATAGTGAGATATGAGCGATTAAGATGGAATTTGTCCCTCTTAATTTAAGAGAGATATCTTTGGGTCCTCTCGATAATTGATACTAAGAAATACATGGTCGTGCTCAAATGAATTGATAGAGATCAATATTATTTGTTTAATCAGCCTAATCGGGTTTCGAGTAATCAAAGATAGAACGATATAAGGTTGACTTTGTCAATGTCTTATTAATTATCAAGATATTTGTTTAAATTCATGATTGAAACAAATAATTAATCTATCATATTTTCTTATTGGATAAAAAAATAATTTGTAAAGGGTTTTTTTAAAGAGTTATATATATATATATATATATATATATATATATATATATTCATTTTCTTATATGATAAGGATTTGAATTTAAATTATTATTATTTAAAAGAGTTTTAAATAAAATTCAGATTTGACTTAAACCCTAGCAGAGAGAGAGAGAGAGAGAGAATATATATATATATATATATATGAGACATATATGGTAATTAGTCATCATCTTTTACTTATAGAACATTCAAAAACAAAGAAAATGAAAAATCCTAATTTCGTTTTTGAGAAGATGAAATTGAACTAGCATTCAATAAGATAGTTTATTATTTGTTCGTGTGTGGATACTTGCAGAGGGTAGAGGTGTTAAACGGGCCGGGCTGGGCCGACCTGCCACAGGCACGGCATGGTTCACCATGCCCGTGCCCTGCATGGCACACAATAATGTCGTGCCCGTGCCTGATGTGGCACAAAACAATGTCGTGCCCATGCCTGGCACGGCACGCAACAGTGTCCTACCCTGGCCCATCATTCCGTGCCAGACACGTGGGTACGACATGCGTGACCACGCACTGAACGTGGTCAATATGAGAAGACTCCTGATAGGTGAGGCTCGCCGAGCCTCGAAAGGGCGAAGGCGATCGACGACGCGCAGACGAAACCCTATTTTTTTTAAAAAATTTGGGTTTTGTCCGACCCAAACCGGGTTGAACCTGGTAGTTTTTGGACCGCAAGTCTGTTCCAGTCCAGCACTGTACAGTAATCATGCTGAGCCAGGGATGACACATTTACTGCACCATTCCATGCTAGGCATGGCATGGTTATTATAACATCCCATGCTTGGCCCGACACAGTAGCCTGGTTGGGCGGCCTAAAACTGGGTCGGGTCGTGCAGGGCCAGCCCATTTGACACCGCTAGTAGAGGATGATCATTTTTAGCACCTTTGAAGATACAAATAAACTAAGATACAAACTTGAAGGCTTGACGAATCGATCTACAAGAGGTATGTTTTGATTATTATTCTTTATGTTTTAATGAAACACGTATGATCATTGGTAGGTTAATGAATAAAAAATATAAATTCTGCCGTATTTATGTTCCAAATAGATTGGTTATTCTGTCCAAAACCCTAATAATTATTGTGTATTACAAACTTACAATCATTGTTTATTATTATCATCAATTAGATTGGTTATAATATTTATGTTCCAATTAATATTTTATCGTCTTTAACCAATTACTTTTAGATAATTTTTTTTCTCAAACTTTTATTTTCATTTTTCTTAGCTAAAAAAAACTCAATTTGAATTTTTTTATTTGAAAATCTATTAATATTTTTTTGACTTTTATAATGAACAATAAACTTATAATAATAGTAACCATCTATGCTAAATACACCAAAAAAATTATCAGGTAAGTTAATAAGTGACAAAAGTCCTTTTTAAAAAATATTTTACTTCAAACTTATCATTACTTTGACATAAATTTCTTAGATATATATTAACCATCAAAGTAATAATCCTAAACCTTGTATATGATATAACTATTATGAAAACAAAATTCTAGTAATAATAAAAAAAATAGTTATATAAATAAAATAATAAATAAATAATGAAAATAAAAGAGATATTATGATGATCTAGTAGAAGGAAATGAGGACTCATTTTATAAGAAGGAAAAAAGTGATTAGTACTATTTCTTTAGGCGACGTGGGGCTTCATACTCATAATAAATTAGTCATAAAAAAAACTTGAAATCACATGCTTTTTTTTTTGAAATGCTCTCATCCCTTTCATCTTGTCCCCTCATTAATAAAATTTAATTTTTATCAAGTTTATTATTTATAAATGAAGATTCTTAATGATATTTTTGGGGTCGAGGGTTCAGATAGCCACAAAATCCAAAATGGTAGTCTCTATATTAAACTAAAATCCATGAATGTTCAGAGTTTCGAGAAGGTGGGTTCTTCTCCAAATCATCAAAGAAGATTGATAATTTGCTCGGAAAATGAACATGATGCAATTGAATTCATCTTTGAAGAATGTTGTATTGAAAAATCATTTTTTGGTAAGATATTTTTGGATTCCTATTTAATCCACCAATTTGTACTTACTCAAATAATGATGATTCTATATATGATGTTAATACACATAATGAAGATAGGTGGAACTCACAAAATAAAGGAAAAATTGTGGATTCTCATGTGATTTCTCCTAATATTACTTGCTCTAAGTTACATAAATAGAAATCAATAAATCTCAATCATATTTTATGAAAGATGAAGTATAAATATCTAATCATTATTCCAAAGCCATTAATTATGAGGATGAACAAGAATTTTGTATTGATCAAAACTAAAGAACATCCATGACTAAGGCATAGACACATTGTGTGATAGTGATGACATGTTAAAATCCCATTTTCTTTATGATCAATTCTTTTTAGTATTCATAAACCTAATATTAGGGGGAAAATAAACATTGACAGTAGCCCAAGCATGGCAGTCAAGCCTGCTAACCACCAAAAAAAAACTTTTGGGAAAAATAATATTCATTGGAGCAGTTTATTTTCAAGGAACTAAACCCTTTCAAATACCACAAAACTCTTATATTTCCCTATTGTCAACTATTTCAAGCCTTTTAAGAAAAAGAAGACCCAGTGGGAAAAAACAAACATTATGAATTTTATTTAGTTGGATACTTTGTATCTAGGCACCCCGGGCAAATGCTTTTGAAGAGATTCATGGAAGAGCAATTGAAGCTCTCAATTCATGTCACCCAACACCAAAGTGACTAGATATTTTTTAGATTTCATAATATCAAAGACACGTAAATAATCATGAATTATTGTGGGAGACTCCTATATGTGAATCCCCTACCATTTGGCTTCCACTATGATACCCATGAGATAGCAAAATTTTCTATTTAGACTAAGCTTTATAATTTTCCCATTCATCTATGGAATCCAATAGTATTATGCAAAGTTACAAGTTACATTGGAAAATCTCTACATATAGATAAGTTCACTTACAATATTTCAAAAATCTCTTTCAAATGAATCCTTGTGGAAATAGATCTCAATGCATACCTCCTATGTGAAATTATCCTGAATTTCTTGGATAGGAACAAAATTCTACAGTCTATTCTTTATGAATAACTACCTGTGTATTGTGAGAAGTGTGACTTATTTAAACACTTATCAAATGAATGTAAAATGGTTGATAATGTAGGAAACTTAGAAGGCTCAGAGGAGGAAATGCATGTTGAACCTAATGCTCAATACATCTCCAAGCATGAGGATAAGAAGGATCCAAAAGAAGATTCATATATTTTTCTAAGTGAACACTCAGCAACCCAAGTGGAGGAACTAGATGGCTTTACTTTACTAAGATGAAAGGTAGACAAAGAAAAGGGAAGGAAATTCAAGATCCTAAAAAAAGACCTAAACACATATATATCAGTATTATAGATTAAGATGAAGGATAAATCACACAATGAATTCTTCCCTCAATGATCCTTACTATTCAAATGAGAAATCTCACACAATAAGGGGGTAGATTTCTAGATACTCTATTTATTTTTTTTTTGAGGTACACTATTTAAAGCTTTGGATGTGAAAAAGGTCTACACCACATCTAGGATCCTACTAATAAACAAATTCTTAGTAGAATATGAAATGTAAGGGTATTCATACTCCTAGGAATCTTGTGGATAGTTTGGATGGTATGGATGTATAGACTATGGATAATGTGAATGCGTGCATGTGAAAAGAGGTTGATGTATGTGTTGTACATGATGTGGATGTGTGTGCTCATATTCTTGATGCAAGTCAGATACACACAAGCATGCATCCTATAATGACATGCTTGAAAGGAATAAATACTCATGAGTCTTATTGAGGGGTGAAAACCCCTATTAACATACTAATCTCTCCCATGAAGTTGTGAGTAGGGTGGAATAATGGATTATAGTGTAAATCTAAGACAAAATATTATCTTTTGTGCTCATATGAAAAAAATATAGAGATGGATCTATATGAATGAAAAAGCTTGTATTATACATTGAGTGCTAGCACACTTGGGTGATCGTAGCCTACTGCCTTGTTGGATGCATATTTAATGCATGATATAATGGAAACTTTGAATGGACTGTATGCTTTCGAGTCTTAATGAGAGATGAAAAAAAAACCTTCCACAAATTCATTGTGAGTATGGTGTATGGTGGCAAATATGGGAGATAGTTTTATCCTACATATCTCGAGCAAAATATTATCTTCCTTATCTCAACATGCTATGACCATGTAAAAAAAGGATATGTATGAATGACAATGCATATATTCTCTATGTTTGGCTTCTGCTTTTAGAATGTATGCATGATATGAAATATACTATGATATTATCATGTGAATTGTTGTTGGAACACAAGGGGATTTAACTACCTCATTAATCACAAAGAAACGTTAAGAATTTGTAGTATACATCATATTGATGCCCTTGGAATTATGGAGATAAAACTAAATAGATCAAAAATTATCTGGCTTATGAAAATAATGCATAATAGTTGATAAATTTTCAAGTCAAGCAAATGAAAAAAATTTAGTATTGTGAGATGAGATTACAAGGAAAATCAATATCCACAATATCTCACATCAACATACCTTCGTATTCTTTGACCATGAGAAAAGAATAAAATTTAGACAATTATTTTCCTATGGGCTTCATTCTTTATATCCAAAAGATCTCTATGTGACATCATATCCATGGATTCTTTAGACTGTACACCATGAGTAGTAATAAGAGATTTTAATTTGAGCCTAGGCAAGCTTGGAGGTCAGACAGTCATGAACTATGAATGTGCAGACTTCATCAAATATTGCTCAACCCTGAGTCTCAAAGATATTCCCTCATCTACATCATTCGATACTTTGACCAATAAAAAAATCTCGAGCTAATTAAAGTACTAACGAATCATGAATGGGAAAACCTATGCATGAATAGTTATGTTCATTTCTTCCCCACAGGGGTATTCTTTGATCATTGTATGACATTGCTATCACCATCAAATGTAAATGAGAAATGAAATGTCTCATTAAATTATGTAACATGTGGCCCTCCAACAAAGATTTCACCCCTACACTACACATTGTATGAAAACCTTTGATTTAGAGCTCTAGTATTTATTTTCTTGCCCAATAGCTTAAGCTCTTAAAAGCTCATTTTAAGAAGCTCAACTAACTACGAGTATATTTGTGCGACAAAATTATTAATGAGAGATAATTTACTTTAATTACAAGAAAAAAATGATAAGCTCTCCAAATAATATTTCTCTATATAACCATGAATTATATTTGAGATTGGAGCTTTAGAAGATTAGAAAAATCTGAATTATCCTTTCTAAGGTAAAACTGTAAAGGTAACAATCAAATACCTAAAGAAGGTGAAAATTGCACTAAATTCTTCTAGACACCAATGAACTCTAGAATCTAGAGAAGTAAGATTGTCACTAAATCATAAGATAAAGTTAACAACGGGTTTCTTATATATTTCAAAAATCTCTTAGATTCCACTACTAAGTATAACTCAATTGATATTAAAGTGGTGTTCACGAGGAAGAACCTCCTAGGGGAGCACCAACCCATACTTTCTCTCTCCTTTTCAAGAGAAAAAATTTAAGTAGTCATCTTTTGTATTGGAGATTCAAAATTGCACAGACCAGCTGGATACTCAAAAAAATTCTTCAAGCATAATTGGGAAGAAATTTGGAATGAGAATGTTGCTACTATTTAAAAGTTTTTCCATAGTGGAAAACTACTTAGATAGTTAATCATGCTTGCATCACACTTATTCCTAAATCTAACCATGCTTTCGCAATTAGAGACTATTGCCCAATCTCTTTTTGTAATATTCTTTATAAAATTATCTCTATGCTATTGCCTTCTAGATTGAAGTTAGTTTTGAAAGACATGATTGATCCTGCCCAAGTTGCTCATATCAAAGGCATACTTATTTCAAATAATTTCTTAATTGTTTAAGGTCTCATTTGAAAATATACTAGGAAAAGAATATCTCCGAGATATTTATATAAAATTGACTTACATAAGGCATTTGACTCTATCAATTAGAACTTACTGTATGGTATGATGATTGTATTAGAGTTACCATTTAGATTTGTGAATATTATTTATGAATGTATCTCTACTACATACTTTTTCTCTATTAATGGGTAAAATATATGAATTTTTCAAATGGAATAGGTAGTTAAGACAAGTATATTTGCTTTCTCCTACTTATTTGCAATCTACATGAAGTATATTTCAAGACTACCGAATAATGCAGCTTGCAAAAATGGGGGTTTCCTTTCATCCTCAAAATTTATTATTTAATGTATGCACATGTTTCGATCATCTTCTCTAATAGGAAATATCTTCAACCAATATCATCTTGAGTGGAGTTCATGAGCTTGCATGAACATTTGGCAGGTTGACTAACCCCTCCAAATCAAATATCATCTTTAGAGGAGTTATGAAGAATGTATAAAAGAAAATTATTGGTTATTCTAAATTCTCATATGGGATATAATCATTCACTTTCCTAAGAATACTATTATCTTTCAACTATCTTATTTCATTACACTTTTCTCCCCTATTTCAAGATCTAATCTTTAATATATCTATGAGCCTGGAAGATTTTATCTATGGCAGGCAAGTTGAAAATTATTTTGTATTATAGTTCTAGGTAGCCCGGCAGACCAACATGTCATGTTGGACTTCCATTTTTTGGAATCAAGTTGGCATGACACAACTTGTGCTCTTCAACATGTCGTATCATGCATGCTTAGGCCAAAAAAATGTGATGTACTGGTCTAATATGGCTCATTTGGTATCTCTACATATCAGCACCAAGACATATATTTTATAGATAAAATCATTTTATTGTTTTTAATGAGCTAATTTGATGAATTTAGTGGAGAATGTGTAGGAGTTAAGAGCTTTACTAAATAAGTGGGGTGATAATGAGCTAATTATTTTTAGCTATTATTCATACCTAAGCCAGCATCGCAGTCATGGACTACTAGCCATACTTAAAGTCACATGGGTGAAGAGTTACATTTATAAATATGCCATTTTTTGGATGACTAAATTGGGAAAGTTGAGAACGAAAGATCAGCTATATTACAAGCCAGAAAATATGAGTTATAAATTCTCTAATAACCCATAAATCATTAACCATTTATTTTTTGAATGTGATTTTTATCGCATAATATGGGAATATAGAGTAAATGAGTATTGATGATGAATTTTTTTTAGGAAATTAGAGAAGCTTAAGGTTTTAGTTGAGGATTTTAAAAGGAATGAGTTAGAATATTCAAATTCATTTTATATTAAGTTTTGTAGGCAGTTTTTGATGTGGAGAGGAGTTTAACTTTTTGGAGGGAAGGAAATATAAATTGGCTGATGTGGCATGTATTCTCAACTTTATTTGAGTTTTGAATATCATATTCTCAATGAAAAATTTTAGTTTTCAAAGCTAAAATATATTTTGTTTGATGTTTCATATCATAACTTTGCCAAATACTAGAACACATGGGTGTATATTTATTTTTAGTGGGTTCAAATAAAGTCGTCTAAAATATATGGGACAACGATTGCCATTCTTCACGTTCATCAAATGGAAAACCAAAAGTAAGAATATTGCACCTTCGACTGCATTTTGGTCAAGTGATGCATGTCTGGATTTAGGCCGCACAGAACCAGGAAGCCAGGAACAGTTGCCAGTGCTCCCCAGTGCCATCGGAATCGTCTGCGTCCGCCGTCCACGGCGTACAAATTCAGAAAAATAATCCCATCCCCATTATACGTGAACAAATTCATACGTTTATAATCCCACCCCATCTTTTGGTGGACTTACTGCGTCCTCTACGCTGATGGGTGGTGACAATGAGATCAGAGAAACCCTTCGTGGGATGGCAAGTTTTGGTTGGAGGGCTTCATCTTTACAGGAATATCACGCGTCCGTAAAAAATCGTGTTTTATAAGATAACATAAAACCCAACTTTGATCGCCTATTTCTTCGGGGTTCTTTGATACTAGTAGAATCTGAGAGATCTTTTGCTCGAGGGTTTTAGGTTCTCCTGTTCAGTTTGTCTTACTGGAAAAACCCCATTCAGCATGCCGATTCAACGGCGAGATGAGTGATATTTGAAATCTGAGTCTCTTAATTTCCTTTATTTCTGATCTTGAAAAAGAAACGTTTTCTGGTTGTGGCGTTGCTTGATCTGTTCAAAAATAGTTAGATATGTACCAAACACGCAGCATCGGTGATATTTCTTCTGATCTGAAGCATCAAATTTCCGTCTTGAGGCCGAGCATCCATTCTAGACGGGCGAATTTGACAGTGAAATTCCAAGATATTTATGGGTTCAGCGTGCAAGGCAATGTGGATGATGTCAACGTGCTGAATGAGGTTCGAGAGAAGGTAAGGCAACAAGGGAGAGTTTGGTGGGGCTTAGAAGCTAGCAAAGGTGCGAATTGGTATTTGCAACCAGAAGTGTCTTCAATAAACGAAGGCATTCAATTGAAATCCTCTCTGAAATTCTCCACTTTGGCTAATGCAATGACTTTGAAGAAGCTTATAAGGAAGGGCATACCACCATTGCTTAGACCCAAGGTCTGGTTTTCACTGTCTGGGGCTGCCAGGAAGAAGTCGATGGTGCCTGAGAGCTATTACAACGATCTGACCAAGGCTGTTGAAGGAAAGGTTACCCCTGCCACTAAGCAGATTGATCACGTGAGAAATTTTCACTCTTCCATCTTCATTGTTGAATGTTGAGTTATGGTTCGTTGCTGGAGTGGGAACCCTCACTTTCTTTCTGTATGTATCTGCAGGACTTACCAAGGACATTTCCTGGTCATTCATGGCTGGATACCCAAGAAGGCCATTCTGCTCTGAGACGCATTCTTGTTGGGTATTCTTTTCGTGATTCCGATGTTGGCTATTGCCAGGTGAGTGTGTTTAGTCGGTGATCACTGTTCCTGACAATGTGGTTCCTGTTACACGAAACGTAAATTATAACAAGAACTGGAGTTTCTTTGTCATGTAGGGATTGAATTATGTTGCTGCATTGCTGTTACTGGTGATGAAAACAGAAGAAGATGCATTTTGGATGATGGCCGTGCTGTTGGAAAATGTCTTAGTTAATGACTGTTATTCAAACAACTTAACAGGTTGTCATGTTGAGCAAAGAGTTTTTAAGGATTTGCTTGCTAAAAAATGCTCAAGGTGTTTATTATTCCGTGTGATTAGCATGAACTTTTCTCCCTAATTTTTTTTTCATCATCATCAACCAACTCAAACAGAGAAGATAAAAGTAAAACGGAAAATGCAGGGTGACGTCTCATTTGGAGGGATTGGAGTTCGACGTCTCTCTTGTTGCTACTGAGTGGTTCCTCTGCCTCTTCTCCAAGAGTTTTCCTTCAGAGGTTAAATATTGTTTCTTAAGCTCTACTCACTTGATTAATATCTCTTTCTCTGTAAAATCTGAATGTAGTTTGGTTTCTGTTTGGGGAAATGCTCTTTTTGTTTTCTCAGACAACTCTGCGTGTGTGGGATGTACTTTTCTTCGAAGGAGCAAAGGTTATGTTTCATGTAGCTTTGGCGATATTCAAGGTTCAAGAACTTTTTGCTGTTATTATCTTCGTTGCAATTAAGTTAGTAGCTTGGCTGAAGATGGATGCAAAGCAATGTGAAATCCAAGTTGATGATGTTGTTGTTTGAGATTGCAGATGAAGGAAGAGGAGCTTCTTCTAACTCACCATATAGGCGACGTAATTAACATCTTACAGAAAACCACTCACCACCTCTTTGATCCCGATGATTTGTTATCGGTACAGTGCATAATCATGCAGATCTGTAACAACGGCAAGTTCTTGTCTGTAAGTTGATTTTATGGATCCTGTTCCTGCCCGCAGGTTGCATTTGATAAGATAGGTTCCATGACAACCAACACACTATCCAAGCAGAGAAAGAAGCAGGAATCTGCAGTAATGGCAGAGCTTGATCAGAGATCGAGAAGGCTCAATTCTTTCAAAATCGACGACAAGTAGCAGAGGAATCTGGTGGCCGCTTGATGAAGATAACTTCATCTCAAGCTGACGATCAACTTAATGTGAATTTGTTTTTCTCTCGATTCTCTCTTGGGGAAGGAAGTAACCCAGCAAAATGTTCTTGCAAGATTGAAATAGTTGAATGTGAATTTGTTTTCTTTTTCAACCGAATTCCACTCTCATGTCAATTTTGCTTCAATAGTTGGATTTATTCGAGAACGAATCACAAAACAATTTGATAGACACTTTAAATTCAAAGCTGAATTAAAATGGGGTTTGATCGTGTGAAAACTGAAAAATGCGCGGGTATAATAGTTAGGATGGATAAAAGAAAATCGATTATTTTTCCTTAGGTCAAATCTTTCATTGAATTAATTACGTGTGTGAGTTGTAATCGTCCTCTTCCGTAGCATTCAAAAAATTTGACGTTTTTAATTTGAATATGGGGACTGTGGGAGATGCGAAAATGGATCCAGACCTGGATGAAATCGATCTCGACCTCTCCGACACAGACTGCCGTCGTCGTGTGAAGAAGGTTCCGAACGGCGACGTGTTCGAAGCTTCCCGCGCCGGTGACGAAGACCGCCTGAGGTATCTTCTGGAATCTGGCGTGAACGTGAACGCACGGGATCAGTGGGATTCGGCTGCTCTATATTACGCATGCCTAGCCGGTCACCTCGACGCGGCACGCATGCTGCTCGAGAGCGGCGCCATATGCTCGGAGCACACTTTTGACGGCGATCGGTGTCACTACGCGGCGCTGAACATGAAGGTGAGGGAGCTTTTAAAAGCCTTTGAAGCCCGACCACCGCCTTTGGCCCCATTGCAGGCTGATTTGAAAGAGGCTTTCTTGGCCTGCGAGGCCAATAGGGCACACATAACGCGGACTGAAGATGGCTTTCAATTTTCAGGTGGCTTCTTCTAGTTCTGTCATTGATCAATGTACATACTAACTTCTTCCGTCTCCATCATCCATGATATACAGGCACATTGATACATGCGAGGCAACTCATAGAACTTTAACTTCAAAATTAGAGTATAATGGGATTACCATAACAACTCAATCAGCAAATAACGCTTTCAAAATGGAATTTCTAATTATTGTTCATCGTTTAGGAAAAGGAAGTAATTGATAATAATCACAAACGACACGATGGGATGTAATACTGTTTGATGCTAGAGATTGGATACTCAGTATTGATTGGCTCCTTGTGCTGTGATCCATCTTCTTCAAAAGAAATTTGTAGGTGGGAGCAAGCATGTTGACATCTTTGAAGAGGATTTACATTTTGACGGGCTGATTATGGGCGAGTAAATCATTGTGAGAATTTAGATTTCATCTTTGTCAGTAAGACTGATAATAAACCAGATACAAGTTCCATGGTGCTGCACAACATAAACCAGATATAAAGTTTGCTTAAAGAACATTCAGGTGCATGAACCCTAGTTTTGTTCTTCTTTTGTAAGATGATTGAACATTGGCATTGAGTTGCATATCATCAGCTAGCAATAGCTCCACTAGTGCATGATCTTCCTTGGGGATGCAGCATTCTTGGTTCCACCCCTAGTATTTGCTTGACTTGTGGCTCAAGTTATGTTTCTGCATCATCTCGTCAAGAGATGAAATGTAAAAATAACACTTTTTCATTTTTATTATTTTACAAATGGCCATAAGATATGTATAAATATACAAAAAATCACTTGAACTCAAAAAATGGTGTAAGTATTCCCAACTATTGAATATTATTTTGTTTCAATTTTATTGTTTTATTTTTATATATTTTTTTAAATGGGTGGTATCCTTGGGCCCAGTGTATTCCACCTATACCCCAGGAGGCATGATTTATTGTCTTATTGGTTGATGGTAGCTCATGAGGATCAAACTCTGAATTTCCAAGGAGACTCAAATTCAATATCTCGCCTACCAGACTATTATATTATTGATTTTTATTATTTTATTTTACTTCATATGTATAGACTCAAATTGATTACATAGGATTTTTCTAATATTTTTTTTATAACTTTTGTATTTTTATACTAGGTGGGACCCCAGCCTAATCGGGCCATGGGCCAACTGCTAGGACCCTGGAGAAAGGTGCGGCAGACCCATCCCAGTGGTAGAGGGTAGCTTGTGGGGATCAAACCTACAACCCAAAAGTTGCACATTTTTCATCTTACCAATTCAATTACCATGTTATTGTTTTTTAACGTGTGTGTGTGTGTGTGTAGGAATGAAATTTATTCTTGTAATAACTTGATTTTGTATAGAGGTGTCGATTGGGCTGTGCTGGGGTGACACGACTAGAATTATGGTGACTCGATTGTGCTACCATGCATTGTCGAACATGACATAATTTCTGTTGGGTAATTACGCTTCCACGGGTAGTGAGATTAAGAAACAGAAAACAACAGAAACACAGAAACAAATAATATATATATCCCAATCCAACAGCATCCACGACAGAATCAAAAAACGAGAATAACACAGGAAATAACGTGGTTCGTTAGTCGCTCAGTACGACTAGCTACCTCCACCAGAAAACGCTTATGCGTTACAGATTAAAACCAAGAAATGAAATGTCTTACAGTATGCAGCGTGCAACAGTCGCGAAATTGCGCAAAGAGAGAGGAGAGAGAAGATGAACAGTTCAATCGGGTCAAAAAACAGCCGCCCGAAAAATAATTACAAATCATTTTATATGAAAAATAAATATTCGGTTCATTTAACCGAAACGGGATCTCTGTTATTGTGCTACTGTTGTATTCTCGGGCTTTTAATATTTTCTTTCCTGTACTTACATAAAAATATTAAAACAGATTATTAAGTAAAAATAAATTACATATACAGTAATTTCTTAATCTGGGTCATGTTATGTTGGCACGAGACTGAGTGAGGCAGGCTTGACATGGTCTGATGGCCTAGCTGGGGTAGTCTGGATTGTTGGGTCTGGCTAGTGCTGGCTATGGCCATCACGATCAGGCCCCTGACTTGCTGGTTTCTGAATTTGGTCCTTCATGCAGTCCTACTGCACGTTGTGCATGCTGCATAGTGGTTAGAGGTGTCAATTGTGTGCAGTCTATGGCCGACAGGACAATGATAGGCTGTTATCTTGTTGGTCATAAGCAATCATATACAGTTGCAAAATTTATTAGCCTGTGCCACATTTTGTGCCTTGCATGCCAGGCATACATGAGGCTCGTGCAGCTCTGGCATATGCATGATTCAGGCACCATACTGAACCATGTCATGTCTAGCCTAACACGATATTTTTGTGCTGTGTCACGGGGCTGTGCTTGTGCTGCATAGCCTACTTGACACCTTTAATTATATTATCATAGTACTGCTTAATAATTGACATAGTATCCTAGCTGTTTTTGATCATCATCATCATCATCATTGTAGTTGTTTATTACCACAAGTCTTGGCTCTTGCCAGTGATCACTCTGATTTTTATTGTTGATTGTAATTATTTTTATTGTTTACCCTATTATTTGAGTTGAAATCATTTTATTGTTACTTTTTTTTAAGAATATGTATATTAGAGGTGTCAATCGTGCCGGGCTGGGCCGGCCCGGCACGAGGCACGGCACGGTTCAGCCGTGCTTGGGCCGGCCTGGCACGGAAAAAATCCTTGCCCGGGCCCGTGCCGGGAGCCCCGTGAGTCCGACCGCATGCTTCCCCTCCCGCAAAAAAAGATAGCGGGTCGGGTCTAATTCGACCCGACCCACGGTCTCTCGTTTCCCGAACTGCTCGTATAGGTTTGCCCGAGCGGGCCAGGCGAGGCACGGCACGGCCCGTCGTGCTTGCGGGCCGTGTCGGGCACGGTAGCACGATCGTGCTCGTGAAAAATGGGCTGTGCCAGGCCAGGCCGGCCTGTTTGACACCTCTAATGTATATTCAAAATTGTGTAGAAGCTTTTTTTAGAATTTTTGATTATATTACCTTATGCTTTTCTTTAAATTTGGACAAATTTTCCTATTTGATCAATTTTTTGTAAATGATATTGTTATAGGTGTCCTGAAGGTTTATTACATGGTGTTTTTTTTATAGTTGATCTAAATTGAGTAGTATCAAGTTATGTTAGGTTTGGCATGATTGATTTTTTTTATTATTTAGTTCTATAATAATTTGTTTTCTTTTATTTATTGGTTTTTTGAAATTTTATTATTTATTATCAGTAATTATATAGTGAATTTAAAACTTATTGCTAAATGTAGAAAAGATTATTATGTAAAAATTTATAAGATAGTGTAACAAAATTTAGATATTATACTAATTGATACTTATAAGATAACAACTACTAGACAATGAGAGTAGTTGGTATAAATTTTTTAATTTTCACATACTAGGAGTTTTGTTTCGAGGACTTGGATTTTTAGTGAATATATATACCCTATATCTTTCATATTTTGTTATAGGGTGACTCATATATTTACATCTGCCATTAAGTGTGCCAATTTATCTCAATTTGATTAGCCCCACGAGGATAACTCCTATTACTCTATTTGATAGAGAGACAAGAGATTGGAGTGGAATGAGAAGAGACATGATGATCAATTTGACATATTCTTTTTGTAGGAGGAGGGAGCGTGTTAAAGAGAATTGAGTTATACATCTTTACAGTGAAGTATAGTCATTGATATGCTATTGATCTTTAGAGTGAAGTATCTTATATTTTTTTTTTCAGGGTTACTACAAGTGATTTTAGTGGTAAAAGTATTTTAACTCATTTTGTGGTTATTTTCACTCTTGATTTTTGGATAATTGATTTTTGAGCTAGCATTCACATTGTAGATATTTGCTTATTTTCCTTATTCAAGTTAAAAGTATTTGATATTATAATACCCTATGTTGCACGGATACGCCTAGGAACTGCCGTGTCACCGTGTCCGATACGCGTCAGAGATATATCCGACGCGTTGTTCGGAAACAGTCGTCGTTAACAACAAATGCGTCGTTTACCTACAGACGCGTCGTTTACCAACTGACGCATTTTTACGATTCTAATACGTCGGAAATACACTATATATTAACTATTACTCCTATATCTCCAACAAATTGAGGAGCACATCGCCGACAGTGAGTTGCCGATAAGTCGATTACGAGAAATAATTGTCAATTGTCATTGCGTCAAATGGGGAGGGGAGGAGCACACCGTCGAGGCGCCGACAATACCTAAGGTAACCTAATTCTATAAAGGGAATGGGGGGTTTTGGAATCTGTATCGGGAGTGGGGATAGTTCGAAAAAATCGAAACTGTAAAGGGAGGGTGGTGGGGGGGGGGGAGAGGAGGAGAAGGGGGGAGGAGGGGGGGGTGTGTTAGAGGGTTTAAATTTTTTTTACATTATTTTAAAATATAGAATTTTAAATTATTTTAAAATACAGTATTTTAAATTATTTTAAAATACAGTATTTTAAATTATTTTAAAATACCTAATATTTATAATTAATAATTTTTATTTTTATTTTTTTTATCATGACGTATCATAGTCGTATCCATATTCTAGTTTTTTAGAATTTGTCGTGTCCCCGTATCCTGTCGTGTCGTATCTTCATGTCCGTGCAACATAGATAATACCCATTAACATTGTTGTTAAGATTAATATATCTGATAACATTAATATTAATTTATTTGTTTTTAATGTATTTTTATATTCTATCTATGCTTTGTAATTTTTTATTTATACACATGTTATTTGATTTAATCATAAATTTTTAAATTATTTTTTTGATTTTTATTGTCCTTTGTCAGGTTGACATATTTTGAGAATGACTTTTTGAGAATTGACTATACTAAGATGTTTTACTTGATTCTCAAAAAGGCAACTATTTGCTTGGCTACCATAATTACTCTATAGGTTCATGTCCAATTTGTTCATCATTATCTATTCATGTTGAAATTAATGGAATCAAACAATCAATATAGATGATTATTTCTAACTAGGAAAATATGTAGGAGTGTCTTATTCAGCATGTCAAAATAATATTGGTAGGAATTCATCGATTTATATCATGTAAATGTATAAAGATCATGTGGAATTATTATTATGTAAAATTTTATTATTTTATTATCTTTTTTAATGATTATTCTTATTGTGCATTGATTTTTTTAGTTTTAAAAGTTTTATTTTATATTTATTTGATTTTATAAGATGCTTAAAATGTAATTTAATTGTGATATTTAATTTGAAAAGCAATAATATTGATATGTATATATTTATCTTGTAGGAATTTCATCTTGTGTTTTGATGAATATGAAATAATTTATTAGATATCTTGTGAAAATACATTTTGATATTTACCACTTTGTATTTTTTTGTTTTTTTTCATAATTTATTTTTTATTTTATGTTTTGATGGGAATGCCTATTTCGTGGGTTCTAATCATTTTGTCTATTATATAAGAATTTTCCATATGAGTTTTTTTTAGTATGAATTGATGAATTTATTATTTAATTTATTTAATATGATATCAGAGCTGATGAAAAACAAATCCTTGAACCTGTGGAGTTTTAAACCTTAGAGAGAGAAATCCATCCACTATATCAACGTAGTGTATGTACATGTGTGTTCTATAGTCATATGCATGCATTTTGAAGGAAGAGAAAGGGGGCATAGTCACTGTGCACCATTGTGAGAGCTATTGCACACCCGTTGTGTGATTTAGGGCGTCAACGCCTACTGCATTGATGTTGTGAGGAAGATAGAGGATAGAAGGCTTGAAGGTGCATGATATGAGATATTATAGAATATGCACAACTTTGAATTAGGCCCTCCTTGGAACCCTAATTCAAGTTTGGCAAAATAGGTGCATTTTGGTTTTTGGCCCGAGGCTCTACTTTTTAGGGGCAATAATTTTATAATTTAAAGATTTTGAGTTTTTACCCTAAATAGGGTTCTTGGAAATTCCAAGTTAGGGTTTTTCGGATTGGGCGAAATTACAATTGTTTTTGGTTGTAGATTGTTATTTTTTTTTTTTTGATTGATTGATTAGGGCAATTGTGAAATGATGGTTGCATACAATCACAAAAAAATTCTTCTTACAATGCATATATTGTGGGAAGGAGCAATATCAAAGATAGTTATTAAATATTTTTTAAAAAAGAGAATCTCTAGGGTACTACACAATATTGAGAGAGACGTGCTAACTATCAATATTATTCATAAATTTTTATAGTTTATTCAATTTTAAAATAGAATTGTATAAATTTTTTATCTAAGATAATATTAGACATTTTTCTTTCATTGGATATTAAAGATTTTATTATTCATATTTAAATTTCAGACTCTTAAATTGTCAACATATGAGTTAACATTCACATGATAGGTAATCTCACTTTCTTTACCACCTTCTTAGATTACTCGCATATTATTATTGTACTCAATGGTAATCTTTTGAGAATCATTCAATATGAAGGTATTTATGCAGGTACTTTATTTTTTAGTATTTTTTTATTTTTTTTGATAATCTTATTAGTCTTTTTTTTATTTACTTATTTAGATAACTCAATTCTAATTTTATTTTTATTAATATTGAGATTTATTTGTATGATCGAAAGACTGATGATTTTTTTTTTGAATGAGCTTGGTAGATTATATATTTTCTCTTTTATAATAGAATTTCTTTCTAGATATTACAGTGTGTTGGACTATATGCTTGTGTATTTTTAACTTGGACATCAATCTTTGGTAGATGTGTCAAATGGGCTGAGCAGCCTAGGCACGACCCATGACACGACATGGTTCAGTTGTGATTAGCTCGGCATGACATGGTCCAAAATCATATATATTTATTTAGTATTATAGTAGTCAATTGATTACTTCCAATGGCTACTGTGATTAGAACCTAATGACTATCGTGATTTAGATCAATTTTAAAATAATAAAAAATCCAAAAATAAAAATTAAAAAATAAAAAATATATATTTTTAAATATTTTTTTCTAATAATCTTTTTCTCTATAAATAAAGAATAATAATTTTAGAATTTTTATTGTACATTTTTAATCCTTTGCTCTCACTGACTATCTTTCTTTTGTGCTTCCTTCTCTACTAATTTTAATTATAGTATTAAAATTAGATATATTATATTTTAAAACAATTATGATTTACATTTCATGCTTGCACATATGGGATAAATGGCAATGCTGTTGTACTTGTGCAATACTGCAATTTTTCTTGAAGATAGAATGTACAACAAAGTAATATGCTATACAATACTAATTTTTTAGTTATTTATTTTTTTGAGTTTTAATTTTTTTTTATAATTTATTTAAAAATTAAAAAAAATTAAACAAAATATAACAGTAAATTTAATGAAATGAATATATTATTGACATTAGATTTAAATTATAATAATAATCATACTGAATTATATATACATTGTTGAGATTTATATTATACTAAATTATTGACATAAATTTTTTATATTTTATTTTTTTGAGATTTATATGCTATACAATATTGAATTATTAACATAGATTTAAATAATAATAAATTTAATAATAATGATAATGAATATATTGTTGAGGTCGAAACTATGTTTTCTCCAACTATCTTAACTCAAACTCATATGTCACTTAAAAAATAAAAATTTTGGTGAATATTAGTAGTATGGACATATTTTAAAATAATGTATACTAAAAATTATAGAGGTGTCGATGAAGAATCAATATAATATATATATTATAAAAAATATATATACATGTATGAGTGCGTGTGAGATTAGGCATCTAAAGAGGTATATCGATTAATGCAAAAAAAATATGATACATTAGATCTGAGATAAACTAAATTTAATGATTAGATCTTTCAATATGGATCTAGTTCAGTTTCATTGATTCTCTTCGTATACTACAATGATTTTGAGAAGGAAGACATTATCAAATTGATTATGATTATGAGTCTTTTGATTAGATTTTAAAAGAATCTTAGGGTAGTCAGAATTATGTAGATCTATTTCAGTTTATTTATTGTAGGATTCTTTGTTTTATATATAAGAATGATATAATAAAATATTAATTG